>JASUXV010000021.1:0-323415 GCA_030411845.1 Friedmanniomyces endolithicus
AGGTTTCCTAAAGAATATAGGTTAAGTTCTTAAATTCTAGACCCTAACTCTTACTACCTACTATAGAATATAAGGCACATTCTTTGTAGGATAGTAGTTAGGTCCTACCTCAGCGAACCTAGTGCACTCTATGCGGGCTAAGTTAGCGGAGCACTGTAGTGTGACGCGTCTTCAGGTCGTAGAGATAGCTAGATAGCGGTGGATAGGTCGTGAATTCCGCAGGCCGCAGAGTGAGCTATACTTGTACAGCACGGACTACAGAACCCCTAACCCTAACCCATAGTTCCTAGAGTGCTCAATAGCGCTAGAGTAGAACTGCGCGTATTTGCTGCTAGTCCGCTTAGAGCTATTGTTAGAGCTAGCAGGCGGGCCTGTACTTAGAGTAGATTGTTAGTCGTCTTTTCTTAGGGGTGTTATTAGAAGGAGAAGTAAAGGAATCCCTTATTTAAGATAGCTGTTAGCTCGCAAAAAGCGTATAACGTATTTAAATATAAGGCATTAATAGATAGGGACTTAAGTATAGTAGGTAAGGTAGTAGATACTTAAATACGTAAGGAGCTAAGAGGTCTCCTAGAGGAGGAGAGAGAAAAGGGAGGTATACTAAGGGTTACGTAACCCTAGGTTACATATTCCTGCTCTAAAAGGGGTTCTAAGCAGTATACTCTAAGAGGCCCTCTAAGGCAGCTATTACGTGTTATCCTCTAAGGGGGGCTCTAAGCAGTGGGCTTAGGGCCTCCCAGTAGTGGTGGCATAACACTAGCCTGCTAACCTTAATAAGGATAGGATAAAATAGAACTATAAGAACTAGCTCTCTAGCAGGGTAGTTATTACGCTAGTATAGGGCGACGTTAGTATAGTAGTATAATAAATAGTGTTTTAATAGTTATATAGACTTATAGCTTTCTTATATTTAGGAACTACTTTATAGAAAAGGAAAAGAGAGCTTTAGAGAGGGGGAGAGCAAAAACCCTAACTATAAGTCTACGTAGCGCTGTTAGCGTACTAGACTTTCGCTTCCCAGCCTCCTCCGCGTGTCACTCCTGACACAGAGTGAGCTATACTTATGCAGCATGGACTACAGAACCCCTAACCCTACAGCGCGTGGCCCACATAACTCGGGTTTCTTCACGATGGCGTCATAGTGTGCATCACCACATGCACTGGTCCTCGAACACCATCCACCTGCAAGTGGCGAGGTCCGAGATGATGAATTACACGTAGCCAACCTCTACTGAAATTCTCAAGAGGACGACCATCTACAGCGACCCCTCACGATACCAACTTGACGCAATCATGTCCTCCAGCGACCAGCAACAACCACCCGGCCTTATTGCCGCCCACGCCCAATATGTCAAAGGCGCCGCAGTGGTAAGTTTCCACGCCCTTATCAGCACTGGGCGCTCGGACGAACCGACGCTACTCGGTGCATTGGATAGCCGTAGAGACTCTGCATCGTCGAAACTAAAATCTCCGGCCTTCCACCCTGGGTGCAGCTGCTGTATCGGCGTGCGATTGTTCCACAGTCCCCTCAGGCTTGAAGGGAGAAATGCTTCTAGCCTAGATGACCCCCCAGTATCGTTTACTAACCGTACATCCATTTGCAGGAAGCAATCGGCAATGTGACAGGCGCCCAAACCTGGACGTCTTCCGGAGAGCACGACAAGTCGGCCGGCATCGACGCTATGAAGCAGGCGAGCGCGAACCGGGACCCTGCTACATCCGGGTACGGGAAAGTCGAGGAGATGGCGGGAAAGATGACGGGGTGTGAGGGCATGGAGAGTGAGGGAGCACAAAGCAAGAAGCAGTAGCAGTGTCTGGCATCACCCATGGGCACGGCGGGAATTATGAAGCCTGCCACGCAAATATGAGCATGTGGCATCGTACGGCGGCTTGAATGCCGAGTACCTCACCCCAACGGCCACCAATATCCCTGACAAAAGCATTGCCGCTGCCCATGCTTCACCCAGTCCGGGGCCATTCTTAGCGCCTCCTGCGACAAGTCCTCCATCTCTGCTCCACACCTCCGACACACCCTCAGCTTCATGTCGCTGGTCAACCGCACCTTCCGGAGCGCATCGTACCTCACCGCACTCTTTTCAAGCGGCACGCGGTCCCCATGAATACCCAGCCACTCCGTATGCCAGAAGTACACTTTTCCCATATCTGCCTGTCCTTCGAACCGCGGGAGCAACACCGCCATCAGCGTATCCACCGCCGGTTCCAGCGCGTCAGGTACAGTCCCCTCGATCATCATCGCCAATTCGGCATCCACTCTCGCCTCAGCGCTACACCCCGCCTCGGTATATGCGCTACGCACCGCAGCGTCAAACTCCATAAGCATCTCCACAAAGTGATTGTACGCGAACGGCATATTCTTCACCCTCTCGCAGAAGGCGTCCATCTGCTGTTTGTGCTCCAGCGTCTGCGCGCGCGCTTTGGCGATCTGTATCCATTTCAGGTAGATGGCGATAGCACTGGTTTGCGTGCGCAGCAAAACGCGCGGGAAACTGCAGAGCAAGATGTGGAGAGCAGGATTGCCAGTCTCGGCCACCATGTGCTCGAGGGCTTCCTTCGCCGACGATCCAGGGTTCAGGTCGCGTTTCACCACTGCGAGGCTGTCGATGATAAAGACTATGAGGTCTGTGACCCACGTCACCAGCGGGATGAGCGAGGGTACTAGATTCGGGGAGCGACTGAAGAGGGCACCGTCTCGGGTGCTGAATGTTTGCGCCAGTGTAACGCTGATCAGTCGCATGTTCAAGTACACGTACGCGAATTGGCCGCCGAAGTCGCGCTCATGGCTACCAAGCCGGGTGCCCAGTGCTAGCTGTGCGCTGAGCATGCGCAGATGCGTCTGCTCTTTGAGTACGGTTTGCTGCTGTCGCGGTGGATCGAGCAACGACACGTCCAGGGTCCGGCACAGGTTTCTGAACGCCTGCTGGATGAAAAGTGCTCGCAGAGCATGGCTCAGATTTGGTGGAAGGATAGCCAGCGTTTCGTCCGTGGCACCATTCGAGGAACTTACAATGGCGTACTGTCTCGCAAGACAGACGATTGCCGTCTCGATCATGCCTGTGATGTCGCTTATGCCGTCCTCGAGAGGGTCCCAGGTGTAGCGTGGTTTCACATACTTGACACCACATGACCCGTCGGCCCTCGTGATGACCATCGCGCTACCATCCGTGTTCACAGCGACGTGTGCTATGTGCTCCGCGGGCACGTAGTCAAAGCCACTCTGAGGCAAGCTTAACGCTACCAGCGTGTCTCCGAACGCCTCGATCGGAGTCCAGGTACTCCGATTGTACCACTCAATAGCGCCGCCACTATTCGTAAGCGCCACCATTGTGTTATGATACATTGCCCGGACATCTAGCACGACATTGTCTGTCAAGACGTCTTGCTGCCTTCGAAGCACCGTGACAGCAGGCTGTGCCGAGGCCTGTCCAGTCGTTTTTGGCGTCGCGAAGTATTCGTGTAGTGTAGGAGTGATTGACTCGAGGGTCCAGACCGCTAGCACGCTGAACGCCTCCTGCTGTACATCTGTCAGGCGTGAAGGAGCGTGCGTGAACACTGCGACTACAGTAGTTGCAGTCGGCGAGCCTTGCTCGGCGAATTGTTGGATTGCCGGGATCACGCACAAGATCGATAGCTTGGTGGACTGCGCTTGTTGCGGACCGACCTGATCGAGCAGAGTGAGATGTCCGATTTCAAGAGTTGGCGAAACTGTCGTAGTTGTCCCGTTGCTGTGAGATTGCTGCGTGCTGTTCCAGTGGATCGTGATCTTGAACACTCGAAAGCGTCGGTTGTAATCGTGGGTGGTCAATATCAAGTGATCACCCTCTTCACCGATCGCCGCATGTGTCAAGAGATCCTGAGTAAGTTGCCAGTCCCCCAGCTGCACTGAATACGATTGCCAAATGCCTTGCTCGTTCTGATAAAGCAAGATGAGCTTGCTGGTCGCGTTTACGTATAAAAGAGCGCTCCTGTTTTCCAGCGCATGATGCACCTGCGGCACATGCTGATCCAACACCCTCATTTGCGTCTGCCATTTGCCGTTGACTTTGGAGGCAGGCGTAATATATGGTGCCTTTGTTCCAATCAGTTCGCTGCGGCTTCCGCACAGCCAATCATGCTTACTCGAAACTCGCCCGGCCACAATTGAAGCCAATGTAGTCCGACCACACGTTCCAACTCGTTTCTCCGGCCTTCTTTGATCGACGTACGGGTCGGCGCGGCTTGCAGTCGTCCCAGCACGCCGGTCATGGTGTAGACATGCACGCCGCCCAGGCTGTCAGCCGCAGCCAGCTCCGTACCTGCCCCACTGAATTGGATATGCGCGAAGTGCGCATCTTCCGGAGATGGAACAAGGTACTTCAACTCCTCGCTGAGGATTGATTCTCCGGACTGCCGATGGCGTATGATTGTACGGAAAGAAATTGCACCACTAGTCCTGGAGATTGCGGCCATGTACCCGGCGTTTGACCAGGCCAGCATACTAGGAGAGACGTTACTCACCGTCTTCTCGACCACCCATATATGTGTCGGTGACGACTCACGAGGTGCAGCCGACGCCCTGCATGTTACTGATGTGCATGCCGAGCGAGGCCGGGAGCGGAGCAGCAGGTATCGGCGCGGGCATCGCGAGGCCGTCGGCAGTGTCGCCAAACAGGTCGTCCATGGGGTCCATCAGCCCGGCCGGATCCAGTTCCGAGGCCATCAGCTCGTCGACTGCTATGTCGGGTGCGTCGTCCATGGCCGTGTCCACCATGATGTTGGCTCCAATTCTCTCGCCGGGTGACGGTAGTATACCGCGGTGCTGCAGAGAAGATGTAGTAGTGATTCAGTCGGACGTTGACCCGCCACTGCCGGCATGTTACATGTACCACACCGTCGGGAGAAGGGACACTCGAGCGCCAAGATGAGGCTGAAGTCTGCCTGAGCGGCAGGTGCGACACGGCCAGAATCACGCTATACGGCGGTCTCGAAGCGATGTGTAATGGTATGCGGTCGCGTGTCGCTTGAGTCAAGATCTTGGGGTGTGTACCTCGAGCGGAGATGAAGTCGGGGGTGGATGGGATGATGAAGTGGTAGCGGTGCTTGATGTGATTGATTGTGTACGATGCGGCTCAAAAAGTAAACAACGGGCCCGGGCCGACCTCCGCTTCGCCCCTTCCCTCCATAGTTCGATGCCCGCCCCGGACTCGACTCCATGTCTTCACCCTCCGCCATCACCATCACCACCCCCCATACACGCGCAACGATCCCCCTACATCTTCGCGCACCACTCTTCGGCTATTGAGTCATGTCATTGCTATTGTTGTTGGTGTGAATAGCGAATTGGACCTGCACCGCACCGCGCCTGCCGCACACCACACCGCCAACATGGCCGACCCCGACACCGACAGCGACCTCTCGAGTCTTCCCTCCTTGTCACCATCACCTCCACCCGACGATCGCAGCACCAGTCCACCAAGCTCGCCGCTCTCCTTCCTCTCGCGCTCACCCACACCCACCGACTTCTTGGAGGTGGACCGAGCAAGCATGGCAAACAGGTCGCACGCAAAGGTCAAGATAGTGGTGCCCTATCCTTCCCCACCAGCATCACAGCAAACGTCTGCGAGTGGCTCGCCGTCGCCCGATGGCATGGACAGCGGCATGGATGCCCGCCCCTCGAAGCGAAGACGGATATCACGCGACCCCAAGAATCGCACCACCGAACACCTCGACTTGCGCTCTGGCACCGTGAGCGTGGACCAACAGGAGAGCCTGGATCGCGTGCTCGATACCCTACTTACGCGGCGCAAGATTGTCGCTATTGCCGGCGCGGGCATGTCGAGGTCGGCAGGAGGTATGCCGTCGCTCTCACACAAGATGGGGACCGTACGGGCCGGCTGACCATACATGACAGTACCTGACTTCCGCTCCAAACAGGGTCTGTTCTCCACCCTGAAGAAGGAGCATAACCTCAAAGGCTCTGGCCAGCACCTCTTCGACGCGTCGGTGTACAAGGACGACGCGTCGACCGAGCAGTTCCACTCCATGATCAGTCAAATGTCGCGTCTCACCAAAGACGCGCAACCTACGCAATTCCATCACATGCTCGCCACAATGGCGCAAGATGACCGGCTACTACGCCTCTACTCGCAAAACGTCGACGGCTTGGACACGAACATGGAGCCACTCCGCACCCGGACGCCACTCACCAAAGACGCGCACGGCAAGTGGCCACGGACTGTTCAGCTGCATGGCGGACTAGATAAGATGGTGTGCACAAAGTGCCGTGAAGTCTCGGATCTCAATGCCGACCTTTTTGACGGGCAAGATGCGCCGCTCTGCCCGACCTGTGAAGTAGTCGACGATATCCGCACCGTGCACGAGGGCAAACGCAGTCACGGAATAGGCCGTCTACGTCCACGAATGGTGCTCTATCACGAGCAGGGGCCAGATGAGAACGCCATCGGTAACTGCTCTGTTGAAGATCTGCGACGGAGACCTGACGCCGTGATTGTCGTGGGTACGACACTGAAGGTACCGGGTCTGCAGCGACTCGTCAAGGAGATGTGCAAAGTCGTACGAAACCGCAAAGACGGCGGTCTCGCCATCTGGATCAACCCGGACCCGCCGCCAGCAGCCGGAGGTTTCCGCGACTGCTTCGACATCATCGTACAAGGCACGTGCGACGAGGTGGCCAAGCGTGCCGCGATGCGCAAGTGGGACGAGCCCCCCTTGTCTGATGACTTTAGTGAAGTCAGCGAAGAGGATGCTGTCAAGATCGCGGCGAACAATGCGCAGGTACTGCTGCCAAAGTGCCGGCTGACCCACGCCAGCGTGATTCGACTTCCGTCGGCAGACCACAAGAACAACAGCTTCCTGCCACCACCGCGCGACACCACGCCACCGCCGATCATGGATCATGGTCCGAAGGACTGGAGCCCGATCAGTAGCCGGCATTCATCCGTCTTCTCTAGTATTGAGGTTGGAGAGAATACAACCCTCGGCACCACCATCCATGACGGTCTTACCACCCCGAAGTCCTCGATGAGCACGCCCGTGAAGACAAAACCCACCGCCTTCGACCAACTCAAGGACAAGAGAGTTAAGAAAGCATCCAGCAAGACCAGCACACTCTCCGCAATGTCCAAGAAGATCGCAGCCAATGCCATCAAAGGCGTGAAGCCTAAACCCAAGCCCAAGACCGCGGCCTCCAAATCGAACCCCCAGCTTTCCACGGCGAAGACGACTTCGATCACCAATGCTTTCACGCAGAGCAAGTCCGCTTCCACGGCCGCTAAGAGCGCTGGAGCGAAGAAAAACAAGGACTTCGCCTCGTTATCGCCGGCGAAGAGCCCGAGCAAGCTGAGGGAGGTCTTGAACGCCTCGGCGGCCGTGGAAGAGCCGATGTCGCCAACGAAGGCGAAGAAGGGCGGGAAGAGTAGTCCGGGAAGGACGAAAACCGCCCCGCGGTTTCCCAACTTGTCAGTCCCCGTGGCTGAAAGAGGGCCGAAGCGGAAGTGTGTTGGAGCGTAAGGGGTGGGATCGCGGTATGCTGTGAGAGGGATTCTAGTCGATGGCGTTGAGCACGGGCGCGAGAGACCTCGGTGGATCCTGAGAATCGGACTCTACTTTTACGGAAAATCAGCGCATCATCTTAGAAAGAGAACGCGCTCTTACAGCTATTACTATGTACCTCCGAATTCTAAGCTCGGCGCGCGAAGAGGACCGGCGTAGTCGATGGTGCACATTGTGCGCATGGGATCGCATCGCGGCGGAGATATGTGCTTTAGCATCAGCGCTTACTATCAATCGAGTTCAGTCGACTCGAATCACGTCGGGTTGTCGGGGTGTCGTGCTTAACTCCCCTGTGTGTCCCAACTCGACGTGCTGCCTCTGGAAGCTCCCTCACCAGCGAAGGCATTCTACTTAGCGATTCTGTCCCATGTCTCACCAGCATCCTCCGACACCGCTGCGCTGATTTTCTTATCTTGCGGGTGGATCTGAGTTACCAGACAGAGAGAGAGCAGAACAATGAGAGTGTAGGCCTACGGCACGCACACGCTCGATGAGAGAGTAGGGTGATGCGACTCGTGTAACTACCTACATGCAAGAAACGAGCTACATGTTACCTTCCCTCCGCCCTACGCTACTGCAAGCAACCTGTATTGTCATTGACCAAAGCTATCGTCAAATCGTCGTTCGCGAAAGTCAACTCCAAGACCTCGCCAACAGCTGTGCGAAACGCCAGACTCGAAAACGCAGAGCGCCCTTGCGACAAAGCTTCAAAACTGTGTATCACTGCCACTCCTGTCACCGTCGGGGCTCTTCGGCTCCCGAGAATCCGATGGGGCACTCGGAAGCGTTTTCGAAGACTCCTTGCCATGTTTGACTTCCCTGAAGATGATCGCGCTGATGTACACGGCACCCATCAAGCCAGCGCATACCCCGTATGCCGTGATGTAAGACTTGCTGGCATTGGCAAGCTGTAGGCCGAGCCCACCATTGATCATGCCGAGGACAATACCGATACGTCCGGTGAAGATGTGGGTGTAGGACCAGACGGTCCGGCTTCCCACCTTTTTGTAGATGTTGTGGTGGATGGTACCCAGGATCGGCATGAAGAACAGGACGCCGAGGAGGAGCAAGCCGATGATCGCATGAGGCTGGTTCAGATAAGAGTACGAGTTTGCGATGCTGATCCCACAACCAGCTGCTGCGATGAATATGACGTAGCCGAAGATTTGCAGACCGCCATGGATCCAAGCCAGCCCGGGGATGGTGGCCAGTCTTACGAGAATGGCACCGGTAGGAAAGATGGCGACGAAAGCAATGGAAGCTAGCGTGCCGTGCGCTTGTACCAGAGGCGTTTGTGCCTGTTTCGATGCCCCGCTTGACGAGTAGGTCGCGTTCGTGACGCCCAGGAAGGGATTGGCATCCGGGCCTCCGGTAGCTTGCAGCAAGTCCCATTGGAATCCACCTTGTCCGTCGTGCTTGGATATAGCCACATTCACATCATCGGAGCTGATCGGTGAACCGGAGAGGTGTGCATACACCCACTGACTGCCGCTATCTTGGAGGCTCATTCTGCCGCTACTCCAGCTAGTGCAATTCTTGCATTGGACGTTGGCCGTCATCTTGCCGTTTGCTATGCCGGATCCCTCCAGCAGAGAGAAGACTGCAGCGTCGTTATGGGTTGGCATGACGTGGCCGGAGGCCATTCTCGGCGAAAGGGTCACGTTCTTGCCATCCGCCGAGCTGTACATGAGGAACATGTTGGCGTTGCTCATCATCGTGCCTTTCGCCAGCGCCACCCACGAGTATGTCGTTGGGGCTGAGAGTTGGAAGAAGATGTCGCCCGAGCCCGAGGCGACCGAAGCCTGCGGTACGTTGAGCGAGAAGCATACATCAGTTTCCGGGCAAGTCTTCACGATAGCTGCTCCGTTAGCTTGAGCGAGACTGTTGTCGGTGCAGTTGTTCCCGGAGGCTGGCAGAGCTTGGAACGAACCGGTGAAGGCGTTGGACGCATACGTATCCGCATTCTCTTGCGTGGATTGGACACAGTAGCCTACGGTCGTGTTTGGCTGGGTGGGGTCACCAAAGGATGGATTGACTTGCGTGCATCCGAGGACGGTGTTCGCTGGGTAATAGTCAACCCAGGCAAAGCACATCTCTTGTTGACTTGCTTGGCCTCCAGCGGCCGGCACAGTATCGTTCATAGTGTCATAGTCGCATGTCGTGATGAGCTCATCGCCAGGTAGTAGCTTGATATTGTTCAAGGATTTGGCAAACTGGTAGCCATAGTCGAAGTCGCGGAGAGATGACAGCGGTGCGATCTCCGTGCCATTTCGAATCACCTGTACACGAGCGTTACGACCGCGGTAGTGCATATGGTGGAAGACGGAGACCGCTGTAATGCCTTCAGCGGGCCAGCGTTCAGTACACTCGGGCGTGCAGATTGTTGAATGCGACACTATTGGCTTTCCGGGCTCCAAGAACCAGCCACTCACTTGCATGTCACCCAACGTCAAGGTGCCGATCTCGACACCTACCTGCTGATCGGTCCACAGGAATGTGTAACTGGCAGCGTCCGTCTGGCCTGCGATGCCTTGGGGATTGTTGTAGTGGGTCTCCAGCATAGCATACTCGTAATACTCAGAGCCGAAGGGTTTGCCGTAGCCGTCTTCGAAGGTACGAGCGGACATGCCGGGGGCCCACTCGGTGACAAAGCCGGTACAGGGGTTTGAGAAGTTCTGCCAGTTGCAGTTTGGCTCTTGGCCGAGCATAGGCATGAATTGATCGGGCGGACCATAGCATGCGTAGAGAACCAAGTGATGAAGCAGCGGGCTCGACGGAGTGGGTCTCTCGCCTATCAGGAAGTTCTTCGTGCCGTTAGGCATCTTGTGGAGAGTGTAGCAATAAGTGGTGTCGTCTGTAGGAATGGCCACCATGGGTGAAGTGACGGTGAAGTTCTGGGTGTTGCTGACGGTTCGAGCGGTGTTGACGGAGACGGTATTGCCGGTACCCAGTTGGAGATATTGTTTGCCCATGTTGCCAGGGCTATGCTGGGCAAAGGTGTTCGACTCGGAGAACGCGTAGATGAGCCATTGCCACGAGTCGGTGGCAAGGTCATCCTGAGCTTGTAGACAGTCGGCTTTGTTCTTCTTGTCGAACACGAATGAGGTAACCCCGTCCTTCTGACCGCCTTCTCGGAAATGCATGTTGTTGGTTTGATCCGGAGAAACTTCCGGGGTGACGAAGCCTGCCGCATTGCGGTTTTCGAATACGAAGCTGCCGTTCTGGTCTTGGTATCCTACGGCCATATCGGCACCAGTCATGGCGCCGGTCTGGCTGAAACCGAGAGCAAGATAGCCACTGGATCGAGAGGCAATGCCGAACGTCGAATATTCGTCCCCGACCTTCCAGTAAAGCTGGACATCTCCATTCGTGTCGAGAGCGGCGTTGTTATCGAATTGATTCTGATTGAAAGGTACCCAACTCAAAGTAACGTTGTTTGTTGTAACATTGTTCTGGGCAATCGCAAAAGCATTGAGACCCACGAAGGCCAATGCAACGTGAGCCGAGAGCATATTAAATGAGTCTCGGAAGTGTATCACAGGTGCTGTGCTGAAAGTGCAGAGGTGATGATGATGATGAAAAGGTTCGGGTAGGGGAGAGATGGTATGTCCTATCTATCGCTCAAACTGTCGATGCTGCTACTTGCGGCTTGCGCTTGTTGCACCAGAGTGGATCCGGTAACCAGGGTATTCGATTCCGAGTCGTACGTTGAGGCTGCGCCGCTGCGCTTAGTTAGCATTGCGCGTTAGCGTCAGCAAAACCGTGCGAGCAAGAGCGACGACGATGTGGATCTTGGCTGCAACACTCGCGAATAACACCGAGCTCAGACGCGGTACAAGTAAAGCGGTCTTGGCTGCAGATTGGCCAGCTTGACGATGCTGCGGCTGCTGCCCACAGACGGTGAGCTTAGCTGCGACGCTTATGAAAACACCACGTATATTAGCCGAGTTGCTTGCGAGACAAGAGTCAGCAGTCGCTAATCTCGTAGTGCAGAGTCCAGGTTGTATGCATGCTTACGGAGAACGACATCTCGCGTCTGCGTCGATGTGCGGAAAGCGTCTCGGATTCTCTTTGATTCGCTCCCTCGCGACGTACATCGTTCATTCCTGCTGTACGACAAACTACTGCTCGCGCGCAACGTGTAGTAATGCGAGGCGAAATGGCGGGACGTCGAATGTCATGGACGCGTTGCACCCTGTCCACACCCCTGCCGTTGCATTCCTGCAAGGCGCAGTGGCTCTTCCGCAGACCTCAGCCGAGCTCTCGCTCACATTTGCGGCTAATAAGCACAAGGCCCAGGCTTCGTCAGTAGCAGGGCGAGTCGACACTGCTGCGACTTCGTCTCGGAGAGTAGGAGGAGAGGCGAAGCGTATGCTGCTCGGCTGTGGAGGACCTGCATCTCGAAGGAATCGCCGCGAATCTGGTGCAGCCCGACCTGCGCACTTGGGTGCCAAGAGCTGACTATCCCCTAGGATACGAATGCGGCATGCCATGCGGCGTGCCATCAGGCAACCGCGACGCTCGATGGCAGCTTTTTGGGGGACATTGAGGGTGTCCCTGCGCAGCAACGAAGTCTAGAGCTGTAATTTCATCCCGACGAAGTCTTCGGGGAATTGATACCATTCGTGTTATTGTTGTATCAGACCGCAACAGAGCCGCGGAGAAGGAAGCGAGGTGAAGTCCAGATGGAACCCGCCTCAGGCCTGCACTTCTAGTGAGATTACCTTTGTCAGCAAATCTGCCGAACACGGGCAGCTGATTGGCTGTCGCTAAAATGATTAGGGTTACCTCACGTTAACAAGAAGGTAGGTAACAACTAAATACCGCAGCTGCAAGGACAGTACCACACTTCACCACTCCAGAACATTGCACCGGCGGTAGTGTTCATGCCCAATGTCATCAAGGAGTTCGGTCGTATGTACAAAATCTCCAGTAGCCAACCGGATGAGAAGACGGCTATCAAGACGTCGATGGCCACCAGTTTCGACGCGGGCTGCTCGGTCACACTTACGGCTGCTCCGTCGTCAAGCGGAATGCTGAGAACGAGAAGGCTGCGATTGCGTCTTATTATTGCCGGCATCCCCTCCGGAAAATGAAGTACAGCATGGTGAAGTACCAACACCTACAGTCACGGCGACAGCTTGCGTAGCATACGCGGATGTTCGCGGGGCTCGAAAAGGAGTCGCACGATACTTTGTCAGTTCAGACAACGGCAACGACTCAACTTAGTCAGTCCAGACAACGGCAACGACTCGTTGGCGATGGATCTCGGGGAGGGAGAATTGGCATTGCGTCTTTGTGCACCGTGAGCCGCCTTACCGTCGAGGCATGAGAAGCTAGGAGAGGTATACCGCACGGCAAGAGAACAACTTCCGAGTGCTGCATCTTGCCCAGTGTGTATCGTCGAGGCACCGTGGTGGATGATTGCATCGCTCGGAATTTCTTCCTGGCTTAAACTTGGGGTGCTGTAGGTCAAAGCTGCGCTGGTGTGACATTATTTGCTACAATTCAAGCACTTGCTCTTCCATTCTCTCGTTCTCCCCGTCCACTTCCTGCGCCACTCTACTCCACCCCCTCTTACCACCCGCATGGCTCCGATCCAAGCAGCTTGACAGATGTACCAAATGGCCCCTTCGCTGCCGCACAAACGTCGCGTAGAGGATGCCTGCCAGTCCGACAGCGACGGCGCTGATAGTGGCTGGGTATTTGAACTGAGCAGGGCGGGAAAAGACTATGGTGCTTGCGAAGCTCAGGAGCTCAAAGGTGTTTTGAAGTGCGAACTCTTGGCTGGAGAATGTGCCGCGGTGGGCAGGCTCGACCTGTCGCGTCGGATTAGTATGATGGGTGCGGGGAGCAAAGGTCGAGGAAGCTGTTCCAATACCTCTTCTTGTACGATGATCTGCACGCAAAGATCAAAACCCCACAGACCAACTCGACTTAGGATGACAGCCGCTACCGTCCCAGCGGCTGCGACAGTACTACTAGTATTGATCCAGAGACACAGGCATGCTCCCGCAACACAGAAGATCTGCCAATTGATGAACCAGATCCCAGCGCGCACGGTGCCAATCCGCTGCATCAGAAACGGTCCTAGCCAAGTGGCAGACATCTCGAAGATGGCCGCCACGCCTCGAAGGAGGGCGATGATTCCAGAGCTGACGCCGATGGAGAGGAGATAGGTGATCATTTGCCCGGCGAAGGAGAGCACGGTGAGGTAGAGCAGGGCGAGAGCAAGAGAGGGCAGAAAGACCGGGTGGTGTATGTAGAGAGCCGTGCTGCCCAAGGCGTCCTTGCAAAAGCGAAGGATATTGCGGTGTGGAGTCGCTTGATCTATCGGATGGGTGCCGGCTGGTTTTGGTTCGGAGAGAGCAGGGATGGCGCGGTGGACGCGAGCGATGGCAAAGTACTCCACGGGTACAGACAAGATGGTAAGGAGACCGGCGACCATGATGGCGATGCTGGTCGATGCCGCATCAACCAATGCGATGACCAGTGGGGCTGCAAGCTTGCAAAAGAGGTCAATGCGCCGCATCTGCGAGTTCAATTGCCGAAGATGGCCTTCGTTATCGCCGGCGATTACGACGACCCAGTCGCGCTCAATGGCGATGGTGTTGATGACGGCAGACAGCTTCTCGACCGCAGCAAGGATACAGAGGATAGCCAAGAGGCTGTAGGAGTATCGCTCGCTTTTCCGGAGTGTGACAAAGTATGTCATTGCGAGAAGTAACGCAGACGAGAGGGTGACGGCAACTCGTTGGCCGACTATGGAAAGTATCAGAGACGTGGACTTAGTTGTGAAGAAGGTACGGGCTCCGCTTGCCTATCGATAGTCGAACGACTTTCAGCCGTTCTGCGGTGTCTACATAAGGACCCAGCCATGGCGAGAACAGTGCAGCAGATCCAGCCCTGACGAGTGCGTACACAGAAGCCGGGAGCAGCGTGTGAGGGTAAAGTCTGGCAAGGAAGAGGTAGGCTAAGGTGGCGTAAGTCAGCAATTTGCTAGGTAAGCAATGTATGACTCGCCACAACGCAATTGACGGGGAAAGGAACGTGGTCAGAGCACTCTTCTCATACACGATTAAGAGAGACCTGCATACCTCCGAACTCGAACAAGCGAGAGTTCCATGTGGATAGGAAGTGCGAGGTGTAGAGTAGTCGGTGGGTTCGTCTTCTACTCTCTGGGACAAGCTCGGGATTCGTAGTATGCAAGCCTTGGTGAGCCAACTCTTCTACGTCTTCTCCCAGTTCGTACGAGTGTGCATCCCCGCCAGGTAGCAGCTGGTCAGCGTTGGCCATTGCAACAAGCACAATCCGAGATTGTCTCTGCTATCATAAATGGCCCGTCAACTTCGCTGTAACCAGTTCGAGTGTACGTGCGCCTGCTGTACTACGCTACGCTCGTGAGGGAAGAGATCGGGGGACGTCAGTGTCAACGATTTGGCCAGGATTCTTTCTCGTGGGCCTGTACATGTACACATCAAGCGTCGTCCGTTCCAGCGACCCTTTGCCCAAAAAAAATGCAGGAACGTTGAAGTGATCTGCGCTAGACGGGCCGGGCGGAGATCCCCGTGCGCCACTCCCGTCAGCCGCAGAAGCGTGATTCCACGGCAGGGCTCGCGTTGACTGCAGCATCACCATCAACCAGCAATCGACGACTGACCCCCCATGTCACCACATCTCCTGACCCACGCGTAGCCACGGCCTCGTCGACGCGCCAACCCCGTCAAGCATCCCGGCATACACACACACACCACCTGCGGACTCATGACGGTCAACTCCAACGCTGCCTGAACCGCCTACTCCAAGATGCCGCGCTACAAGCGCACCGCCGACGAGGCCCAGCTAGACCTTCCCGTCACACCCGACATCGCGCCTGAACATTTCGAGACCCTCCAGAGATTGCGGAACATGTGGGAGTTTGCGAGTTTGATGCAGTACATCTACCTCTTCGGTCACATCGTCAAGATCGACGAGAATATGGATATCGAGGTAAATATCCAATCAAGTTGCCTTGTGAACACCGAGCGTGGTCGAACCGCGTGATGAACGATGAGAACTGATAGAAAGGTCATGACAGGACCTGGAGGCCGAGTGCTTGAAGCCCGAGCCATCCCCTAAGCTGGCCCGCATCGGCCTGCAACTGCTGAAATATGTCTCATCCCATCGCGGTCTAACGTACGTTCAGCTCCCCTCGGCGCATGATATCACGATGTTCCGAGCTAACAACGCATAGACCGGACATCTTCGACGAGTATACGCGCCGACAATATGTCGCCAAGGCCCCGCAGCGCAACCCGTTCGGCGAGGACGAGTCGCCCACTTCCTTCGCCTCTATGGACATCTTCAATCGTATTCGCGTCCTGCAACAGCTCACCATCTGGACATTGGGCAACGTGCAGCGGATACGCGACATGATGCCGCAGGAAGAGGATTGTCTCAATTGGCGCATGGAGCCCCTGGGCTGGGACAAGAATGACAACACCTACTATGTATTGGACGACAATCGCCTCTACCGCCGGTCAGACATCCCTGTGCGACCGCTTACCCCACCGCCGTTAAAGCCGAGGGCCAAGAGCAAGGCAACGAAGCGCAGTAAAAGTAGGCCGTCGCGGTCGAGTAAGCGCCGGAAGGTCGAGGAGACGGAAGAGGTCGAGCACGCTGACGACATTGATGTGGATGCTGCGGCTGGAGCGCAGGATGAGACCGTCATGACCAATGGCGATCACGTAGATCCCGACGACCATTCAGGCTACGGCTTTACGGAGAAGACATGGTCACTGATTGCCATCACCCTCGTAGAGTACGACGAGTTTTTGAGTACCGTCTTCCGATCACGCGACCCAAATGAGAAGCAGCTACACAAGCGCATCTCGGATGATGTGCGACCCATCATCGAGAAGCGTGAGGAGGTGTTGAAGCAGAAGCAGCTCAAGAAACTACGCGAGATGGAGAACATACAGAGGGTTGCTACCGCCAAGAGGTCGACCAGGCTGGCTGGTAAAGCGGAAAAGGAGAAGGAAGACCGCGAGAAGCGCGAGGCAGAGGAGAAGAAGGACCGGGATCTCAAGATGGCGCATGATGAAGAAGACCGACAACGCCGAGTCGAGGAAGGTCATGACTCGCGGCGACAAACCCGGGAGCAGCGTCTGAAGGAGCGTGAGGTCAAGCGCATACTGCATGAAGAGGAGCTTGCGAGGCTGCAAGACGCCGAAGATCGTGCGGCCTCCGCCCCGCATGAGCACACAGCCGAGACTGCCGAAGCTGAGGCGGACCGTAAACGGGCTTCCGCGCGGCAGGCTCAGACCGCGAAAGAGCAACACAAGACGGAGCTCGCGCGATTGGCTGCTGAAGACCACGGCGACGGAAAGTGGTACTTTGACTGCGCTGTATGTGGTATGCACGGTCAGAACCTCGACGACGGCTCGCACAGTCTGGCATGCGACAAGTGCGGTGTCTGGCAGCATAGCAAGTGTCACAATTTCACTCCGAAGCAGGCGGAGAAGGGCGGCTTTACCTTCATTTGCAAAAGCTGCAAGAGGCAGGAGATTGCGGAGACGGATCGGCCGAAGATTCCGCCTTTGAGGCTGGGTAAGAAGGGTGGGGGTAGTTCGGCGAACAGCCCTCAAGACACGAAGAGAGTCAAGCGGGAAAGTAATGGTGTCTCGCAAACCTCGAGGCCCTCGACTTCGACTCCGTCGGTGGGATTCAATAAAGACAGTGGTTTACCACCACACGTGCAGAGACAGCTAGACGGCGTGTACATTCCGACAAACCAGCCGCGACCGAGTCCTGGGCCTTTCGGACAGCTGATCAACGGACCGAGCCTGTCGCCGCACGGCCAGGTGCAGGGTCCACCTGGTTATAGGTACCCGCCGGTGAGCAATTTCGCCCCGCCGCCGCAGCAGCCCTGGCAGGGGAGTCCGTTCCCACCGCCGCCGAGACCGCTCTCGTCTGGGTATGCTGGTTCGGCTTCCCCTCAGACTTTGCAGAACGGTGCTCGGCCTTCTCCGGGATATGCTGGAAGTCCACCAGCGTCTCAGCAGTATATGGCCAACGAATATCACCCGCGGCAATCGCCGCCTCATCAGCAGCAACATCAATATGTTCACCAGCAAGCTGTAGCGGCCACTGGTGCGCATCCGGGATACGCGGCGCCGCCGCAGTATCAACACCAACCGCTACAGCAACCAGCAAATGGCGGTAGACACTTCCAGATGGCCCAGCCTTCCGGATACTCGCCAGTCGCGCAGCAGCAAGGACACCTGCAGTATCACCAACCCGTGCCGGATGTTCAGTGCCAACGAGAGCATCATCTCCATCAACAGCATCAGCAGCGACCAATTTCGGGTCACGTCCAACATCCACAGCAACACCAGCACCAACAGTATACGGCCCAGCCTCCCCCGCTGATGAATGGATTTCAGTCCCCCGTCAAGGTCTCCGCGCCACTCTCGCACTCACCGAACCCGGTTTTGGCTTCAGAGGCCTTGCACCAGCATCAACAACAACAGCAGCAGTACATGCCACCGCAATCCTCTCCTGCCGCGCCGTCACAACCTACACCTACCATACACGGTCGACCCGCTCCCAACCTCACAGTGACTCCGCACCATTCGCAACCGCAGCAACAAGTACCGCCATCTTCTGCCGGCGGGAAGATTGCGGAAGATGGCATGTCTGGACCCTGGCCGGCGGGTAGTCAGGGAATCCCACGCAAACACGATCGGGCACCATCCTTCGAGTCCAGTCCAATGCTGGACGCCGATCTGGCAGGGAAGGTTCTTGCGGCTGCGCCGGGGTTGACACCTAGTCCGGTCGTGCAGCGGGTTGCCGGACAGGCGGGGGCCGTGGCGGCGAGGGGTGTTATTCCCGTGAAGAAGGATGTGGTGGGTGGAAATGGCGTCGCTACTGGGTTGGCTGTGATTGGCAGTCAAGGTGTGGCCGGACCAAGTGCGATCGCAGAGCCGGCCAATGGACCGTAGTCATGATGGCGCAGTGATGGGCCCATTGGCTGTGCTTGCTCTGAGGAACGCCTGGTGGTATGACTGGAGGCTGATTGGGGTAGAGTGTGAGTGTCACGTAGAACAGTGGCGATACCAGGAAGCGAAAGGCTGAACAGGATGGGTGTGCTTCAGGTGTAGGGTAGAGCGCGGATAGATGCCGTGAGTAAGCTGCATATCAAAGCCTAAGTCTACATTGACAGCATCCGTGACGTATACAACCGAGGTATAACAGCACCACCGCCATCGTCATCCGTGTGGATGTTGGTTCTGATCTCCGGGTGATGAAATCCCACAGACACTGCCAGATGCGGGCATACGCTAACCTCCGCTCGCGAGGTCGAACTCGCGCTAACCCGATTTCGTACACCACACTCAAGCGCAACCCGACATGACATACATCGCGTGTGAAATACCCGGTTTCTCATTGTGGCAGCTACGGAGGTAACGCTAAAGCCAACCGTATCGCCGCAAGCAGGAAGAGTAGGTTCAAGTACCGGACGGTATATAAAGGAGCTGCAGCGCTGCGAGATTGGTGGTGCAGCACTCACTTCCCACTCTCCCACTTTCTTCCCCCATCAGCTCTTCCGAAGCCCAGATACACTCTGGACAAATCCTCCACCGTTGACGAACATGCCGACGAATCAAGCCGCCTGGTTCCACTCCAATGGTGGACCCTTCACCGTTGGCGAGGCGCCTATGCCCCAGCTAGCCCGTGACGAGGTCCTCATCCGGTACATCTGTTCATGACGCAGGAAGGCCACGTCGTGATGACCCTAGCTTACCGTGTCCCAGTTCTCACGCCATCGCTTTCAACCCTGCCGACGTCGCCGTCTGGAAAAGCGGCCTCTTCACTACCTCTTTGCCAGCCACCGTCGGCTGCGACGTTGCGGGGATCATTGCTGCTGTTGGTCAATCCGCTTTAAAGTTTAAAGTCGGAGACCGAGTCCTCGGGGTTCCGAATTGGTCGGCTGAGGACCGCATAAATAAAGGCAGCGGACAATTGTACTGCGCCGCTTTCGAGGGCTTGACTGCGAAGCTCCCGGAGAATGTTGAGTTCACGGACGGATGTGTGCTACCGCTGGCATTGTGTACGGCTGCTTCGAGCCTCTTCCAAAAGGACAATCTAGGCTTGCCGCTACCGGGGCTATATCTCAATTCATCGAAGACTGAAACGAAGGTGTTGCTCGTGTGGGGAGGGAGCTCGAGTGTGGGGAGCTGTGCGATACAAATGGCGAGAGCTTCGGGCTTGACCGTGGCCACGACGTGCAGTAGGACACTGCCGTGGCTGATTTCCGCAGCGTTGACTAATGGAACCCGCAGGCGCTCGCAATTTTGAATACTGCAGGGACCTCGGCGCGGCCTATGTGTTCGACTACACGAGTTCAACGGTAGTCGAGGACATTGTCAAACATCTTGAGGGGCAAGAGTCGGCAGGTGTCTTCACTGCCATTATATCGGCAGAGTCAATTACGAAGAGCGCGGAGATTGCGCATCGCCTTCACGGCAACAAGCATGTTGCGACCGTGATTCCTCCAATGGGTAGCTCACAAGTACCGAGTAGATTGCCTGAAGATGTTCAGATCAGCTTCTGTGAGTGTCATAGTCTGCCACATCCATGAGACTCGCCTGCTGATCATTCTGCGGCTGGCAGGCTGGAGCACCCATATCAAGGACGATGAAGTCGGACCTCCTCTGTTCGGGTGGATTCCGGAGGCGCTTACGAAGGGAGTGCTCAGATGCAAGCCCAATCCCGAAGTCGTTGGACAAGGACTAGAGGCGGTTCAACAGGCAGTTGAGAGAATGGAGAAGGGCGTCTCGGCTACCAAGCTTATCGTTGAAATCCCATGAGCTTAGACGACATTGGCCGGGTGGACATTCCGTTGACAGATTGCTTGACCTGATATTCGGTCGTCTCCACCTTGACGTCGCGGCAGTCGAAGGAGATACATGTAGCTTCGGCATGCCCCATCTCAGTACTTCCGTCTTTCCCATGGCAAGTGCCCGCAGTATTGAACAACAGGACGTACGCTGGCATTGCCGAAGTCGCCCAGAGAGTCTTCCTGTATACACCGAATTTCGAGTGCTCAATTCTTTTATACAAACGTCGGACGTGAAGAATAGGGAGTCAAGCGTTGAAACACAACTTGGCGGTGGTGCGAGTCCGAATATGTACAGCAGTCGCCGATCACGTGACCGTCACCTCGCGAGCATCCGATCCGCGGCTGTTTTGTCAAGCTCACGAGACCATCTCCAACTCTTCACCTCGTTCGCCGCTTGCATCTGAACCACGCATTCAGCGAGCCCTCGGGAATAGAGGCGGAGACGAAGGCGACTACGACCCAACAACTACGATGCTTGAAATCGCCATGAACACCCTCATCTCCTCCGCCCGACCCACCCTCTCCCGTCGCTCCATCGCCGCTCTCCAAAACTCCCGCTACCCTCTCGTCGCCGCCGTCCACCGCGCAGCATTCTCCAGCACACCCAGTCATGCGCTCCCTACGCCCGGCGAGAGCATGTTCCGCTCCTCCTCCACCGTCGGCGGCCCACCCAGCACATACTTCCAGCGGCAAAGCCTACCCGCCAACACCGTCATCAAGTTCGTGCCGCAGCAGACTGCATGGATTGTCGAACGTATGGGCAGGTTCAACCGCATCTTGCAGCCTGGTTTCGCAGTACTGGTCCCAATCATCGACCGAATAGCATACGTCAAGAGCCTGAAGGAGAATGCGATGGAGATTCCGAGTCAGAGCGCAATCACAGCAGACAACGTCACTTTGGAGCTGGACGGTGTGCTATATACCCGTGTCTTCGACCCGTACAAGGCAAGCTACGGCGTAGAGGATGCAGACTACGCCATCAGCCAGCTGGCGCAAACCACGATGCGCAGCGAGATCGGCCAACTCACTCTAGATCATGTGCTGAAAGAGCGCGCACAACTCAACACCAACATCACGCAAGCCATCAACGAAGCCGCCGCCGACTGGGGTGTGCGATGCTTACGCTACGAGATCCGCGACATCCACGCTCCCGGTCCCGTAGTAGAAGCCATGCACCGCCAAGTAACCGCCGAGCGTAGCAAGCGCGCCGAGATCCTCGAATCGGAGGGTCAACGCCAAAGCGCAATCAACATTGCCGAGGGCCGCAAACAATCAGTCATCCTCGCCTCCGAGGCCGTGAAGTCTGAAAACATCAACACCGCGTCTGGTGAGGCGGAAGCCATCCTCCTCAAAGCCAAGGCAACAGCCGCGGGTATCGCCGCCGTAGCGCGGAGTATCGAAGAAGGGCAGCAAGCCGCTCAAGGCGCCGTCTCGCTCTCCGTGGCGGAGAAGTACGTCGAGGCGTTCGGTCGTTTGGCGAAAGAAGGCACGAGCGTGGTTGTACCTGGCAATGTGGGTGATATTGGAGGCATGATTGCGACGGCTATGGGTGTCTATGGCACCGTCACGCAGGCGCAGGTGAAAGCGCAGTCTCAGAAGCTGCTCGGTGGGAATGATCAACACGAGCAGCAGCCGCCGAGTCGGCCGCAGTCGGAGGGCGAAAAAACGTTGGACTCGAAGAATGCGATTGCGAAAAGTATGCTCGAGACTTTTGACCGGACGCATCAGCGACATTGATCGAGCTCGTGGTGCTGTCTTGGGGTTGAATGAATGCATGGCGTTGAGGAGTCCTTGTATCTGAAAAGCAGAACGGTCAAAGTGATGGAGCGACACCGCGACGAACGCTGGCTTTGAGTGGTATTCATTCAAGCGCATGTATTCAACTCAGTCTGGAAGGGCCTCCGTCTGGCTCCACGGCCGCTTGTACGTAGTGTATCGAATATTTCCGACATTGACCGTGCTCTCCTCACACGTGCAACAATTCCGACTTCACGCTCAGCGAAACCCGCACGTTCGAACGTAAGTGGTCGGTCGCGAGGCGTGAGGCTCTCGTCGTGGGCGGAGCAGATGAGAGGTGACGTCGCGATGCGACCAGCCTCATTGGCTTGCCACAGCCTGGGGCCGCCAGACCAGCATTGACGGCAGGGGCAGAGTAGGCATATAAGACAGATCGACGAATTGCTCTACGGACATTTATCGTACGCTGTTGGTGCTGTAGTCCGCATCAGGGATGCCACCCATATGAACCACGCCGACCGTACGTTTCATCCATCGCCATCAAATCATTTTCTGCCGCCGGCCAGCGAAGGCAGCCGTGTTTGTGCGCCGGGAGATGTCAACCACTGGGTATCTTACCGATTCATGTCCACCACAACGCCCGATCAATCCCTCACACCGCAAACAAAAGAAACGTGAAGTGCGTCTAGGTATCAACATCCACCAAGAACGACCAGCCGTCGCTGCCGTATCCAGCTTGATGCCGCGGAGAACGGGCATCGTTACCTCGAAAGAGCAGTCGGAGGGAAGTCCTCAAGGTCGTCCACGGGAGATCCGAAACAGTATGCCATACAGTCCCGATGCCTTGCCAGGCAGGAGGTGGCAAGATTGAAACCGGTGAAGAGCAAGGTGCTTGTACAAGTGTGGAGAAAGTTGCTACCGACGCCCGCCGTAGCTAAGCCAGTATTTTGAGCGGTCGGAATCGTCGTCCAGCCACCTCGCCATCGCTGGTTTCATCGGCTGGCGGTGGCGACTGCTGTGGCCACCAGTCGCTTGCGGGACGACGCCGGGGTACAGCGTCGAGGCAGGGATGATCGGTACGACACCAGTAGGCCTTGCTAGGTCGGTAAGTAGATCGTCGCCGTACGCACAGTCGCCCGCGTCTGGCGGGCTAGAGTATAGGCCACCAGTGTGAGCGTACCCGGCTCCTCTGCCGCCAGGTGTGGTGGACGCATATCCGCGGCTTGCAGTCGCGCGGCGCGGGTCGAGACTCGGCGCGCTGCCATTGAAGGGTGGCGGCGGCGAGGTGGGATGAAATGGCATGCGCTCGGGAGCTGAGTCGTCGAAGGTACGTTCGCTCGCAAAGCTGATACTGCCACTCGTCTCCGACGAAGTCGAGCTCGCACTCGAGACAAGAGTAGGCACGTCGCTCGCGCTCGGAGTATCGGACGGTGCGTAGCGGCGAGCAGCAGCCGCACCAGCATGCCTTCGTGAACGCGCACTGGCGAGTGCCGCTATGTCACTGGGCGCGCTTTCGTTCGGCTCGGAGGCCGTGGCTGACATGCGTTAGATCAGGGCAGTAGTTCGAGGAAGACGTCAGTACTCACAAGTGTGCTTAGCCATGCGCGAGGCTATGGAAGGCGCGAAGCTGTTCCGATTGGCTCTTTGGTGAACCTGGAGCAATGTAAGCTGACTCTCGGTAGGCGCGAATGCTTTGTACCTGTAAACTTGGGTTCGTGATGCTTTCAAGGGTGACAGAGGGAAGCAAGAAGTACGAGATGTTGGAGAGAACACAGTCGCTGAGAAACCTAGAAGTAGACGAAAAGGGGGGGCTGGGGGGTATGAGGTATCTGCATGTGAATTCGGAAGGTCGGGGATTGGCGGATGCCGCGCGAGTGTGAGAGGCGAATTCAAGATTTGCCGCAACTCAATTAGCATTGCTGACAGTTGAAATAGCTTTCCGGGCAATCATCACACTCCGTAGCGGACAACACCAGGATAGCATCCAGGTTCATGAGCTGGGCGTTGACTGGGTCTCCATTGTCTCACGCGCTCCAGCGCCACTCACCTTCTGGTGGCCCGTTGAGCGCTCATTCACAATGGGAGAGTGCCGCGGTGGATACGACGTGAGCTCCACTCCCGGGGGGTCCCGGGGGGTGGAAGGGGGGGTCGGAGAGACCAAGTGCGCCAATTTTGAACGATAGCGGGGTCTGATGAGCTAGACCGCCTACATTATCCCAGGATCAGGCACCGAGTGCGGCGGAGCGGGAAGTCCAGTCGCTCTACCGACGAGACCGCAGTGTCCACGTAGTGTTCAAAGACGTGACGATGGGTGCAGGCCGTTCAGTAGTATCATGTTTGCCTTGAGAACTCAAGCCTGAGTTCGGGGATACCGGAGCAGAGCGGGAACGGTGGCCTCATGAGGCAGGAATGGACACGAGCAAGCCCACGCGGAGCTCTCCCTGGTACTGGAGGTCGTCGAGCTAGCGAGCTCGTCGTGACTGGTCGAACTCGGCGAAGGCAATACCCCCCGAGCTGATTGGCGAGCTGTGGTGTGACGGGCGGCCTCAGCGTGACTTGACGCACCCACCTGCATGCTGTGTCGGGCAGCGTCGTCCGAGTGGCCGTGGACGCGCCCGGTAAGCACACGCATCATCCTTTTCCTGCATGGCGCGTTGACTGGTCTCCTGACGGCTCCTGCTGCAGGCTGCGGTGCATGGGGTCGACGTGCCATTGGCTCGTCTGCGGGGGGCTGGTCCAGCCTAGGCGAAGATTGAGCCAGTGGCAAGCCACTGAGTCTGCCGTGCGTTGCAAGGCTGGCGGTCCAAGGGAAGTGAAGCGCACTGAGGCCGCCCGCGATGATGTCGTTGTTGAGCTGGGGGGAGTCCAGGACGTGGGGGCGGTGATGTTGTAGCCCTGTGGCCTAGCTATCGGGGCGAGGTAAATGGGCCCAAAGTACGAGTCGTATGGACACACTTCTATATACATGCTTCGTACGGCCAGCAAAGGTAACAGGCAACGGGTAACAGGCCTTTGGGGGGGTAGACTCCGCGCTTGGGACTGGCGTAGATGGAGCAGGTGAGGTGTGCCATGCTCAAGCTTTCTCCGACCCCCTTTCGGGCTAGCACCGATTCCAGTGAATTCACGCCACCTCACGTCGCCCGGCAGTATGCATATCCACGGCTGCCGCACCGCCCGCAGTAAGCCGTCCTTTGCCATTATACGTGAGCAGCTGAGCTACGATAATACCAGCATATCAAGCTTCCCGACGTGTCACATTTGGCCCGTGCAGTGCGGACCCATCATCTGCTTGGCGCCATCAGCAGGTAGGTACATAAATGAGTGGTAAGGGCAACAGTGTCTCCTTGGAAACTGTTCTACTCTCCTTCGTCCTCCGTCCGCGTACGATGGGCAGCTGCCCTTCCGTTGCTCAACACACAGACTATGTTCTTCCACCCCTCTCACCCTACGACCAACAGGCAGTCGAAGTGGGAGAGTTTGGCTATGTCAGCATACGCGACATCCACCGCGCACTCTCGTGCCGCCAGCAATGCACCTGCCACGGTGGTATGGCAGCGGCGGAAACGGAGTACCCGTATACACCTCCGCCGTCCACAGGCCCACTCGACGACTTCCCAGACTACCCCGAGGCAACGGACCCGATGTTCGACACGAGCGGCTACGTCTACGCCTCGCCGGACGAGCCTTCTTGGCTTTTCCTCGACTACAACGCCACGCCGCCTTATTCGGTTGTCAACGCATCCCAATTCTCCACGGAACCGCTCAATACCATCCACGAGTCGTTTGGCATCGAAGGAATAACGTCTGGGGCCAGCCAATTTGGCAGTCCGTCGTTTCTACGCACACGCTACGAGCTGTGCCCTCCGACTGGCGGCACCGAATATCATACGTCTACAGCTGGTCCTGTGTCGGTCGATGCTACTGCCCCGAGAGATGGTTCCGATTCCGACGACAGTACTTGTGTCGAGAACAAAGCACGTTTCGTCTGCTCCGAGTGCCGAGAAGGATTTCCCACCTACTATACCCTGGAGTCTCACGCCCGCAAGACCGCGCATCGAGCGTACGTCTGTCCCGAACCCGGCTGCAACAGTCGATACTACCGACGAGACGTTTTCGTTCGACACATCAAGACACATCGGGATTTCGGCTTACACTTCTGCAACGTCTGCGCAAATAGCAATCATCACAAAACGTTCAAGCGGAAAGACCATCTGAGACAGCATATACAACAATTGCACCCCGGTCATTCTGTTCAAGACGCGAGCGGTAAAACGCCATCTAGCCGGTCGAGCTCCACAAGTGCAAGTGCAGGGTCGGACGCGCCATCGTGTAGAGGAGGCTCGGCAACATTGGGCGGAGATCGACTAAAGGCTGCTTTGGTGAAAGATCGAGGAGGCAGTTTGGACAGGTCATGAGCTCCGAGCGTCGTGCAAGCATTGGTTTTTTGATTTTCCAGCTTGCGATGTTGCAAACACGTCAACCTGCGTGCGAAGATGCAGAAGAAAACATGGGCGGCTTTTGGTAGCATATCGTATGATGTCTCTTTTGATATGACAGTATCTTCGTGCTCTGCAGACCCCCGGTCGGCGGCGATCCCTAGAACGGCTGATGCCTCAGTAGGACTTCAATTGTCGTGGAATCGCTTCGACGGCCAGGCTCTGCAGTCGCACTGGTGCCATCTGTTCGCCAGAACGAGACTGGTGGCTCATGACGTCGGAATCGAGCCCACGGCATGGGTTTCAACCGCGGGAACATGTTGCACACAAGGCAGTGACGTTGACCGGCTAACTTATCTGTGAGTATGCGATTTGCAGCTCTTTCACTACCTGTGACTCTGCAGCATCCCTTGCCGCGTGGCGATGCTGGTGCGGGTCTACCGCTTTCATATCCCGTTCTGGTTTTGCCAGCGCAGCTCTCAGCTCTACTGACCGGGAGCAGTACCTAGGTGGACAGCAGATCGCATTCTCAGCAGCGGATCGTCACTCGCATCGAAACCCCGAGGACTGAGAGGGATTACTAACGTCGTGGGTCTCAGAGGACTTCAAGGAGAGCGTGCACTACCTGAGAAGCGTCCCCTCCAATTCCTCGGGACATGACAGCCTAAGAACAGGGATCCATCATCTCCAGCCTGATCGGGCGCAGCTTGACCGTCTTTGACCGCCGGCCACTGCTCCGTGTCATCGTTCACGAGAACGCGTAACCAAGCGATCTACATGCGCGTAAGGTACTAGGCCTGTCGACCGATCCCTTCAAAAAGCCCCTCAACGAGCTCGCATTCAAGTAGCCGCTCATCTTGCCTCACTTGCCTCGATGCGGTGTCCGACCCGGTCGAGATGGCTCAACATACGACTCAGCGAACAACAAGCAGAGCCGCACAGCGTGTCGGAACATTGAGGGCTCCGCGTTCGATCCTGATGACTCTTCCCCCTCGAACTCGAATTTTTCCAGCTCGAAGGTGTCCACTGTCAAGCTCCACCTGCCGCCAGTCAACATCCAATGCTCCGTCACATCGCTTCTCGGATCGCACATCTCAGCGATATGTTGCGGTACCGCGGAGTGCGATCCTCTCCAAGCCGCCCAGCAAGCTCGTCTTACCAAGGACTACTCGACTCCAGCAATTTGAACGTCATTTCGGAGAGCGTCTGCACTGGTCATTGTACAGCAATTGCGATTGAGTACATGTCTCACTCCTCCCGTGTAAATTACCAATATATTTCAGCCATTGATACAGCGAGAGCCATCACTCATACATTACCCATAAATCCCGAGCCCAGCTCTGCAAATCAACCCTTAGCATGTAACATCGCCACTACATCGCAACACATTCCCTCATACATTTTTCCATGGGCTACAGCCATCGTCCATTCAAGATTCCCTCTCAATCTCCCTCACTTCCACCCCACCCCTAAAAATCCCGAAACTGATCATCAACCTCCTCCCTCTCCCGATGCTCCTCCCTCACACTCTCCTTCCCTCCCCTACTCCTCACACTTCCCCCATACTGACTCCCCTCCTCCGCCCCGGGCTTCCCCTCCCGCCTCAAATACTCCGCATACAGCTTCCCGCCCGTGAACCGCGAGCTCGCCGCACCCTCCACCGCGGGTCCCTGCAGCGGCTGCTGTAGCTGCTGATGCCCTCGATTCAGCGCCCCTGTCACTTCTTCGCTCTCGACCATCACGATCATCCAAACGCCTACTCGCTCGTCGCTGCCGAGTAAGGGGGTACAGTGGATCCACCGTGGCTTCCCCTGCATCCCCATACTATCCCTGTCTCCCGGCGTAGCGGAGTGAGTGAGCCAGGTGATTTTCGCCGTGACGCCCGTGCCATGCGAGAGAGCGTCGAGGATACCCTCGCGGACGTGGAGGGGGCCGCCGATGCGCTCGAGGAATTTGGTTTGCAGGAGGCCCGGAATGCGGAGGGCGGGGGAGGTGAAGGTGATGCGGAGGGAGGGGTAGGGGCGAACGAGGAGGTACTGGCGAGCGCGGCTCGTTAGTATTGAATTGGAAGCAAGCAGGACGGGAGTTGGACATGGATGGTCAGACTCACGTTCTGGTACACACCCGGTAACCGCCCGGACGGCCCCAGCGCACGATCCGGCCACAATCCCCGTTCGGCGGCCGTATCGTCCATACCCAGGATCCTCCTCCCTCCTCGCGTGGGTCTGTGAGAAAGCGGAAGCGGAGTACTACTCCCTCCCAACCCAGTCTCCTCACTTCCTCTCCGCGTCTGGCCTTTGACCATATTACTCTCCTCTTCCGTTAGCATCCCGCCCAGCTCGCTCAGCGCATGCTTCGCGTCCTTCTGCCTCCCGCCAAAACGGCTTTCACTCCGATCCCGCGCGAGGAGTTGGGCGAAAGACTCCAGGCCTCTCCCGCCTTCGACTAGCGAGCTAACGTCGATTTGACAGCCTAGGAAGTACCTGACCGCGCCTTTGTTGTCGTACAATGGTGCAGTCATGAGGAGGTTCATGAACGGCGACCCGTCGCGTCGGTAGTTGAGGATGGTTTCGCAAATCTCCTGGCCGGCGGCGAGGGCTTTGATGAGGCGTTGCACGGTCGAGTTGGAGGATTTGGGGCCTTGGAGGAAGCGGCAGTTGCGGCCGATGGTGTATTCGCGGCCGTATTGGGTGGTGTTGTAGAATTCTGCAATGCCATCACGTCAGCTTGATCTCTCACTTTCCGCTCCGCCCAGGTCTCATCCACCACTCACCCTCCGAAGCGTAGACGATCGGGTTATCCCTCAGCGAAGGATCAGTGACACAGTAGACCTCCGCCAGACTCGGGATCAGCTCGCGCATGATCGGCGCATTGTTGCCCGTAATCTCCTTGACAAGCGTATCCGTCACCAGCGTCACCAGACGGTGCGTGATGTACGCCGGCAGCGCATCGTCCACCAGATCCTCCGCAATCTCGCTCGACCTCGCCTCAAACTGCTCGTCCAGCGTCGCGGCCACGTAAGGGGGGTGGCCAGGCGCAGCGAGGATTTGCTCCGCGATCGCATTCGCGTACTCCACCGCCGCCATTGCCTTCTTTGTCTCCCGGTAGCGGGTCAGAGCCTGCGCATGTTGGGGCCGGTATTGGTTCAGGAAGCGGGTGAAGCGCGCGGCGAGGTTGTGGTCGCGGAGGATGACATCGAGGTGGTCGAGGGAGAAAAAGCGCTCGGACAAAGCCTCGATGTTGTCGTGGGAGATGGAGGGGGCGGGGGGTTTGAGGTCGTATGAGGGCTCGTCCGACCCGGATCCTAGAGCGGTGGTCGGCTCGGTGTCGTGGTCATGTCGGTCGTCGGCAGCGTCGAAGAGGCTCGGGGGACTGATGGAGCGGGCGGCGGTGCCGGCGGCGGACATTGGAGGTGCTCTGTTGCTTTACTTCGCGGTGGGTTCTAAGGCGTCGGGGGAGGGCGGGGGGGGAGAGGGTGTGGTGAGGCGTCGCTCGGCGCGTGGAAGTCGGGGAGGAGAGGTGAGGAGTGGATTGGGAGGAAGAGGAGGAGAAGAAGGAGAGAAAGATAGCACCAATTGGGTAGTGAGGTATGGGCGATATTGGTTATGCGACGCGAACAATGCATGGCCGGTCCACCAAAGTCCAGACGGCTTCAAAGTACCAGCGTCATTACCCACGGGCCATTGGCGGGAGGTGCACGTCAAAAAAAGCCACTTCCTTCGTTCCGTCCTTATACCTCCGACATCCCCTTCACATCTCGCCAACGTATAGAGTCCATGAGCATGTACTTGTGCTGAACTCGTTCATGATCCCTCAGGAACAACCCCGAGTCGGGTGTAGGATTTCTGGAGAAACACAGCTACAAGCATGTGCCGAGCCAATGCTCGGCTCATATGAAGCATTCCTTTGGGTAGTCAAGCAATCCCCCGAGACCCGTCCTACCAACACCCCCGCCCGCATTCTCTCGTCCTCGAAGCTTGACCATGAGTTTCTTACTTGGCGCCTGCTGGATGACGCTCTGTCGACGTCTTCTCCTCCGACTGCAAGCTCGACTCACCCTTCTCCGGCTCCATAGCAGCGACACGCTTGACGAGGGCGTCCAAGTCGCGCCGCATGGCAACGATGATGCCTAGCGTGAGGTCGCTCATAATGCACGCCGACGAGCCGGCAGTCTGGGCGCAGTAGGCGCTGTCGAAGTGGGCGAGTGCTGCGGAGTGCTCAGGCTCAGCCATGGCGGCTTCTATCTTCTTGCGCAAGTGTGGTGGGAGTGGTTGCGTGGGCGCGAGGTTTTGCGAGATGTCATTCGCGCCAGCGTCCGTGCCCTCGGGCAAAGCGATGGGCTTCTCCTTCTCCTCTGCTTCGGGTAATTTGACATCTGGGATGACCGGTGCCGCGGCTGCCACGTTCTTGGTGACAGCAGAAGTCTGCCGCCGGGTGGCGGCGGCGGACGCGAAATCTTGCCACTCGGCTGCGACCGGCTTTTTCGCCTCGACCGATTTTGGGAACGAGGCCGAGGCCATGATCGAGGTCGCTGCATACATCTCACGGGCAACAGATCTCCGCGTGCTGCTCTGAGGCTTATGACCGTGCGAGGGAGTGCCCTTGCCGGGAGAGATGCTCTGGGCAAACTCGCGCGCTTCCTGTCCGTGGATGTCAGTGAGCCTTTTTGAAGCGTGAGTACGAGGTGTCACTACCTTCAGCGCGTCGACATCGCCTTTTCGCAGCGAGTTGACAGCCATGGGCGATTTCACAGTCTCTCCGGCGAGACGCGGGGCGGAGCTGTGGTAGTCACGGGTATGCTGTTTGAGTGTTAATGTGGATTTTGGACACATCGTTGTTGATTTGTACTTACAGGTGAGGGTGCAGCGCCGACCACTGGTGAAGGACTGCTATTCTTTGATGACGAAGCGGCCGATGTCTCCGGGACGTTGAGTTTGCGCTCATGAAGGACAGAGGTCGAGTTCGTTGCGGATTCGTTTGCTACCGATGCCATCTTGGTGGTAGAAGCCGGCTCAGTGCGTTTGACTGGTGGGGTGATCTTAACCTCTGGCGGGACCGGGCGGATGAAGAGCGGCATATTTTCGCGGTCGATTGATTTGGCTGCCGTTGGCATTGAACGAGGAGCGGTCGCGGAGGGAGGGGCAGACGGTGTAGACGCGATGTTGGAGCCCATGAGTCTCGCGCCGAGAGCAGCCATGCGCTCACGGTCTGACTTGGTGGTCGACATGCTTGTCGCCGATCTATTGTCTTCGAGTGAGTGATATGCGTAATGTGAGTGAGTGGGTGCAGGTGGTTGGAAGTGGGACTTGCAGGACGTGTGTGGGTGTAAACACAACACAACTCAACTTGAGGTGGAGTCCACGTTTAGGTCCAGTTGGTGGCCGGCGAGACAAGCCCATCGTTCCTTTCCCCTTCAACATTCTCGGAACGAGACCCGCTGTAGCACATCCTGTGAGGGGTGTGTTGTGTGAATGTCGCCACACCAAGTGAATGCATTGCCAGTGCGACTCGGTATCGCGCTCCCTGGAGCATGTTCCACCCGAGGTATTGTGGACCGCTGCACACGATGGATGACAAGGTATCGTCACTTCAGTCCGCACTTCCTGGTAACACCGACCCACACCCATGGACGTGGCGGACACCGAGTCGCAACGAGGAAATACGCGATAGCATACTCCACAAAGTTGCAAAAGTAGTTCGTGCAGCATTGCGTTCTACCTACGCCACCCAAAGCCCTGGCCATCACATCCCTTCCCTTGGGCAAACGTTTGAAGCGAACGATATGACATCGAAGACTCCGTGATCGAGGGAAGATGTAGTCTATCGAACGAGAGGTTTACTGTCACGAGTGCGAAAGAGATGAAGCGGCCAGATAGCGACTGCGAGTATCAACGTACCTTGTCATTGACACTGCCCTGTGTTTCCAGCAGGCTTCCCGTCTAGATGTACCAAGACCATTGGTGTAGCCCGGTACTCATCAACTTTAGCAAACCCAGGTGATATTTGTGCGATATATGCCCGTCGATACTTCTCCGAAGGTGCTGGGTGGATGGCCGACCATCTCGATGAGTTTTTCAATACCCACCACGCACGGTTTTCGGGGGTGTTGGCTTCTCATTGGGTCCCCGTGTTGTTCTACCGCTGGAACATGGCCGACCGAAGCTAGATGAGGCGCCTCTGTGCAGCAACTGGGTTCCCATGGGTCAGACCGACCACATGTGTTGACCGGAAACGGAGCAGGGCACGTGGCTGGGCTTTCTTCAGTCCTGTTGAAGAATAGCCAAGAGCGAACAGGGAGGATGCGACCTTTGTCTTCTTTCTGAATCGTGCTACGAAACGATTCGACAGTCGTCTCTTCGGCTCCTAGAGTCTTCCATGTACGCTTTGCCGCCGTCGCCGTGCACACACGCTTCCCGAGGGTTGTTCATTACGAGCCGTTTCCCAATCCATGCGATCATGTTTCAAGGCATCGCGGCATACAAGGCAGGATGCGATTTCCTGAATATCGTTCTGTTCCAGAGTGCACGGGAGACAGGAGCAGCGTGCCTATGCGCATGCATGTACCAGCTACGCCGAGTAGAGTCCAGCTCCTTCTGAGCGGTGTGTAGACGGGAGGACACGCAGGTATCATTGTCCAAGCACGCGGGGTGGCATCAGTGCTGGACTCCCTCGAACCGCAATCCCGAAAGTGTTCCCGACACTGCGATATCACCACTGGAAGTCAATCTGAAGGGCAGGAGCCTGGTGGAGAGGTCGAGGTCGAGGTCGAGACTTGAAAGACGCGGGCCCTGGAGGCGCTCTTGGCGCTGACTGCCCTCACCTCACCACCTGACTCGCAACCATTGTCAGACTTCTGAAGTCATCCCCGGGTCTAGGACCTCTCCAACATCTTCCCATCGCCTCAGCATGCCTGTAAGAAGGAGGCAGAGGACGCTACATGCCGAGGCTTCCGCGTTGCTAGATGGATAAAGGTAGCGCTGGGCGAGGCTCCATAGAAGGATGCTTCACAAGCGTCGACTACATGTACCGGCAACGAGCATCAAGTCCTTCCGTATCCGTCCTTTTCACACCCCTTTGCAAACCATTAATGTACTCACACCCACCTTATCAAACAAAACATGTACACTCTCTTCCTCTCTCTACTCCTACTTCCCGCCGCACTCGCGCAGGTAGGCCCGCAAGCCACCAAGATACCCCCCTGCGTCGTAAGATCGCAACCCCAGAAACGCATTCCAGACTCAAAAGTCCTGACACATCCCGCAGGCTAGCTGCGACCCAGCAGCCATCGCATCAGTCAACTGCACCAACGCAGACCAATACTGCCATTGCGTGCGACAAACCGGTATCCTGTCCAACATCACCGCCTGCGCGGACAAGACGTGCTCGAACCCGAGCGCGGATATCTACGGTATGCGATCGCACCAACTGCCTCCAGTCAATCCACGTCTGCGCGTCGCTGACTGACGTCTACCTGCGGTGAAAGTCTTCACCACGCTCTTCGGGCAGGTGTGCGCGAAATACAACATCTCCGTGCCGGTGCTTGGCAGTAATTCCTCGGCCAACGGGACGAATGCGACGTTCCCGAGCCCCGGGCCCACGGCGTCGGTTGTGCCGTATACTGGAGTCGCGAGCATTAGGGCGGAGAGCAGCGGCGTGGTGGTGCTTGTCGTTGCAGTGGGGTTGGCACTTGGCTTGGTTCAGCTGTGAATGCAAGTAGATCTGGCGGAGTGTTCGGCAGCGGTGTAGCGGTCGCCTTGCGATGCGTGATATCGACCCTGGCAAGCGGTGTTTTCGCTAAAATGGATGAGAATTCACTAGAGAACTTCTACTAGTCTTGGAAGGATGCATTTTACCTAGAATACATATGGTATGTACATGCACCTGGTATCTTTACGTCGAGTGGATCACCTGTCCGCAGCACTTCTTGACCGTGAGTCCTATGCTCTCTCAAGGAGAGACATCACACCATAGCCTCTACCAGTCCCAGAGTCGCCTCTATGGCCCGCGCAAGCTCCGTTCCTTCCTCCCAAACCTGATCATGCTTACCCTTCAGCTCAATCAACTCCAGCCTCCGCTCGTCTCTCCTTCCACCCCATCCCTGTGCCTTCAGGGCACGCTGCATGAGATCCACCTGCTCCCACTCCACCAACTCGTCCTCACGCGAGTGGGCGAGAACCACCAACCTCCCATCCGGCCAGCTCTCCTCATACTCGCCCGACGTCGGACTAACCGCCGCCCAAACCCTCTCATCGGATCCAAAAGCATTGCTGACGAAATCCCGATACTCCGGCTCACCGCTGTGGTGCTTAACAAGCGCCGGAAGATCATAAAGCCCCTCCACACCGACCACAGTCATCGGAGGAACGACATTAAGCTCAAGAGCGAACGTGGACTCATACTGAGAACCCCAGTACCGCTTCATCGCCACCTGGAACGCGAGCGTCGCTCCGCTGGAGTGGCCGACGAGGACGTAGCGGTCCTCGAAATGGTAGGTTCCCTGCAGGTAGAGGAGAGCGGCCAGGACGTCGTTGATGTGGTCCGGGTGCTTGGCATTGCGCGCCGGGTCGGAGGGGTTGGAGGGGTGTTGGGGGTGGGATGGGTTGGGTGAGAGGCGGTAGTTGAGGGATGCGAGGCCGGCGATGGTGGCGGCGTGGTGGGATGCGAGGAGGAGGTCTTGGGTCTTTTTGAAGGAGGAGGAGTCGATTTCGGGGTCTAGCCACGCGCCGCCGTGGATGAAGATGATCCAGAGTTGTTTTCGGTCTGCTGGTGGATGATGTGGTATGCAGACGTCTAGGGTGTTGAGACTCGACTCGTCGGAGTACTCTACGTGTTGGTGATACTGTGGGTAGTCGGCGGCGTCGCCCATGGTGGACTGAGGGAAAATCGTTCGCTTCTGCTGTGGTGCCTTCCAGATTGGGAAATCAGAGCACATGTACAAACAAGCAATCGCACGCGGGGCCAGGGTCTCCGCCTTACGGCACTAGCTGCCGTTCAAAGCTTGATATTTCCTCCGAGGTCTAGTGAGAACTCTGCTTGCCTGCATGTGAGACTGCTGAGGCGCAGGCATCGCTCTCCTGCGCTACTGTAGTCTGTACCTGCAAGTTGTGGGAGTGCAACTCAAGCATTCTTTTTCACAGGCGCTGCCTCGTCCCTGGTGCGACAGCAGAGTTGGACCGAGTGAAACGGCAGGGGTGCGATTGCCCACTTTGCCCACGTCATCGCGCATCTCGCACACACCAGAGTCAGACAATCTCCCAGTCGTTCCTGCCTCCGCCTTTGCATGCCCTCCCCTCCTTCCACATCCATCCGCCAAACGACCACTTCCACCTCAACACACGCGCACCTCGACACTTCCACCCGCCGTCTCTTGGCCACACACATCAACAACATCGAATTGGGAAGGTGCACTTCACTCCTCCAACCTCACTCCCACTTGTCCCACCTTTGGGAGCCTGAGGCGCGCGAGGCAACATCGACCGGTGCTGCCCCACCAGGGCACTCGCCTCAATCTCACTGCCACTGCCAAGCCCAACCAGCCCAACACTCGAACCTTCCACCTGACAAGACAACGAAACATCCCCTCGACCACTTCACCAACCTCCCAACCTACTCGATCTACTATTCACTTCCACTCCCATCTTCAACACCTCATTGATTGGTAGCCCCCGCCGCCATGTCGCAGTACGGACAGTCGCGATACGACGACGACGAACCCCGCCGCTACCACAGCGTGTAAGCGTATCCTTCCACTATAGCAAGGGAACGACCACTGACCGTGCCCCAGACGAACACGCCCACGTGACCGCGACGAGCCCGAGTATGTGAGGGAAGAGACGTACATTGAGCGAGGCAAGGGTCCGGGACCGCGCGACCTCGTCTTCCGTGGCCGAGACGATAGCGTTGAAGACATTCCGCGAGACTTCCCACCCCCCGGTCGCAGTGAATACAAGCGCTCCGGTGGAAATGACGACTACGCCGCGTCGGCCGCACCATCTCGTCGTGCCCGCAGCGTGCGAGGCAGCAGGTACGACGACGACGACGACTACGACGACGATCGCACGGAGTATGGCGCTGGCCGACGGTCGGCGGGGAAGCGGGATCGGAGACGTCGCGATGACCGTGACTACGAATCCGACTACTCCGACTCCCCGCCACGGCGACGGAAGAGCCCGGAGCGCAAAAAGTCCGGCATCGCGGAAGCATTGGAAGGCCTCGGGCTCGGGGGCATCGCAGGCGCCGTCCTTGGCAACAACAAGAAGGATGGTGACCGCTCTTCTTCGCGCGGAGCCAAATCCGCAAGAGGAGGAAGGTCCCGCTCTCGTGCCGGCGGTCGTCGTGCCTACTCTGAAGACGAGGACGAGCGCGACCAATCGCGTCCACCTGATAAGAGACAAGCCGAGCGCAAGTGGGCTCAAGCCGCACAAGCCGCACTCGTCGCCGGTGCTGTGGAAGCATTCCGTTCTCGCAATGAGCCTGGTCCGTGGACCGGCGATAAAGGCAAGCGCATCGCCACCGCAGCGCTCGCTTCCGGCGGTATCGACGGCCTACTCGACCGCGATCCAGACAAGAAGAGCAAGCGCCATTTGGCGGAGGCCGTCATTGGTGGTCTTGCTGCCAATCGTCTCGCCAACGGTCCCGTCAACAGCGGCCGCTCAATGTCGCGTGGTCGTGGCGATCGCGGATACTCCCCGGATTCCGCCGTCACTGCCACCACTGGCTTCCGTGCTCGCAGCCGGAGTGTCATCGATCGTTTCCGCGGCCGCTCTGCATCACGTCCGCGCACGGAAGGTGGCGAGGGCGGAGGAGGGGGTGCTGGAGCCTTGAAGGGGCTGGTGGGTGGTGCCGCGGTGGCAGCCGCAGGCAAGGCCATCTATGACCGGGTGCGATCCAAGTCTCGCAAGAGGCGCTCACCCTCAAACTCTAGCGCAGATTCGTATGTGCCTTCCCGCAATCGTCGCCGGGACGCCCGTCGCTCACCGCCTTCAGATACGGACGATCGGAATTCTCAGCAGCGCGGTCTAACCGCTACCAATCGTGGTCGCGATCGCGACCTAGGTACTAATGGCGGCCAAGGTACCAACGGCGGCCAAGGTAACGGCAGCCAAGGCCAAGGTAATGGCGGCCAAGCTGGTCGAGGGGGTGGGGACAACAACACCAATACCGAATCCAAGGACTCCAAAGAGAACGGGAACAATGATGACAGCAGTAGTACGACTGATATTGAGCAAAAGCGCAAACACATGAAGGGAAAGGAGCTGTTGACCGCGGGACTGGCTACTATTGCTACCATTCACGCGGCTCACGGCGTCTACTCCAGTATGGAAGCCCACGAAAAGCGTCATCGGCTCGTGGCGGAGGGAGAGATGAAACCTGAGGAGGCGAGGAAGAAGCAGACCAAGGCGTGGGTGCAAGATGCGGCGGCGGTGGGCATTGCTGCGCTCGGTATCAAGGGTGCTTTCTCGGAGTGGAAGGAGATGAATGAGCAGAGGTATTCTTTGACACCTACCTCGCCCGGTATTTCAGTGACGACTTTATGCTGACCATCGCCCTTGCTCTCTAGGCGCGAAATCCACGAAATGGAAAAGCGCAAGCGCGAGCGCACGAAGAAGCAAGAACAGCGCAAGCGCACCGAGGAGCGCGAGCAGCAGGAGCAGATGATGAAGATGTGGGGCCAGAACCCCATGATGGCCATGTCGATGCAGGGCATGCAGCAGCAGGGGATGAAGCTGCCCATTATGCCGTCGCAGGGCCAGGGGTACGGGTACGGCCAAGGCCAGCAGCAGCAGCAGGGGCAGCAGCAAGACCGGTACTCGGGCCCGCCGCAGGCGGATCAGAGCGGGAATCCGTATGCGCCGCGGGAGGGCCGGTAGGACCGGGTTGGGAGGTTGGCGCATGAGATTGCGGACTGGGATCCGATGGGGCGGCCGCATAGGGGGTAGGGTGCGGAGAGGCAGGTGGCAAGGGTATGTTGCGGTCTCTCGTGGAGGGCGGGCGTAGGAATGCATCGAGGTTTCGTCGACAAGCTAAGGTATGGGGCATGGTACTATGACTAGGATGAGTGGCATGAGCGAGTGCGATTGGGGATGGAGTCTTTCACGGAGTCTTTCACGGAGCAGCTGCGTAAAGCAGCTCTACGACGCGTAACGATAACGGCTAGTCACGAAGGAGGTCTGGCGCGGGCATACTCATTATCGGCAGGCCTTGTTGGCCGCCTTGGGGAGTCGATAGAGAAGCTCGGCGTAGCGTACTACTTGAGCCCACGGGTCCATTACCCATCGTTGTTAGTCTGCAATAATACGTCGCAGTCGTGTCTCGCCCGCGTAACGACCCTGTTTTGCTTTCGTAGGCGTCGTGGTCGTCTTCTGCCACTGAAATGTACGGTCGCGTACCTGTATGTCAACAGCGCAAACTTCAGGCAGCAGCATTTCCCACACGTCGACCGACGTCATCGCATTCCCACCTCCAGGCCAGCACTGAGTCGTCACTGCTCACGCCAACGAACAACAAAAGAACAACATCCTCTTCTCTTCCTGTGACCCTCACAACTACCTTTCCAACCAGTCTCCCCCAATCCAACCCGTCAACACCCAATCCCCTCTTAGCCCACCAACCCACCTCCATCCCTCAACAATACCAACCCCCACCACCAACAAAGTTCCACCACCACCACCAATCAACATGCCTCTCATAGTCCCCGGCCTCTCCTCCACCGGCAGCGAGGACAAAACCTCGGGCTGGATGAACAAGCTCGCCGGCAAAACCCTGGGGGATTCCTCCAACGAAACCGTACGTGACTATTCCCCCCTTCCACCTCGCCACTGTCATGGAAGTGCCCCCTAAATCCATGTGGAACTTTGCCTTTTTGCCTGTTCTGGGGGCGGAGAGAGTCAGACTGAGACTGAAACTGAGACCTGAGGCCGAGACTGACGAGTTTGTTACGTGGTGTACAGACATTCGCAAAGACCGACCTGCCGAAGGAGCATCGCGTGGTCAAGGAGGGGGACATGGTTAGTATGGACCACAAACCCGAGAGGTACGTCGTTTCCTCACCTTCTCCCACCCTCAACCTTTGTTTTACTGTCGATTGCGAAGGGGCAGGTAGGCGTGGTATCGAGAGCTAACGAGTGAGGTGCGAGTAGAATGAACATCCACACTGCGAACGACGGGACGGTCACGAAGGTCACGCATGGTTAGGAGGACATGCAGCGCCAGGGCGCGGGTAGACTCACACGCCGCCATACGCACGAGACTACGACAATCCTAAGATGCAGCTAGCGCGCTGATGTATGAAGCATTCGCTGCCGAGCAGCTATGAATCCATAGCTGAGCTTGAGCTTGGCTTTCCTGCTCAGGTGTGGCGTCGTCAAATGTAGAACGCTGTCGCGTACTGGACCCTCGCAAGCAGCGAGACGGCGCTCATCGTACGTTCAGCCCGCCAGTTCGTTGGTGACCGCCACAAATCCCTCCCACTGCCTCAACGCTTCGCCGCTCTCCACACACCATCGTGCCCTCCTCAGTCCTTCTCTCCAGCGGAGACCCCCGGGCCCGCGCTCCGTTAAGACCTCACCGTCGTTTCTCGAGCCCACACTACTGCTTTCCGCCTCGCAAATGCCACTGAGAGTAAGTAAGACAGCGGTGTTGAGCAGCACGAAATGCAACACCGGATCATCACGCGGAAGTTCGTTTCGCAGAATTTTCATGAGGATCTCCGCATTCTCTCCCGGACCTTTGCCGCCGTGCACAGAACTCAAAGGGTGTCGAGGCAGCCCAAAGTCCTCGGGCGTCAAGACAAATTCTTCAATCACTACCTCCTTCTCCTCTTCGCCATCCTCATTCACTACCGTCTTATCGTGAGACTCACGAATGTACCAACACCGCGTCGGCCCTGCGCACGACAGTTCATCTAGATCCTCCTCCCCGCACACCACTAGGGCTTTCCGCGCTCCCGAGAGTCGTAGAGCTTCGGCGAAGTGCGGGCCTATCGAGCACCTCGCGACACCCAGAACCCGTGCCTCGACAAGGTTCGTATCGTGCACCGGGTTCGCGAGGGGTCCCAAGAGATTGAAGATGGTCCGCACAGGGACCTCCTTACGGGTCGCGGCGGCAAAGCGCATACCAGGGTGCCATTCGCGAGCGTACAGGAAAGCGTAGTTAGTTCGGGAGTAGATGTGCGGGAGGTTCCGCGCGGTCGTGGCCGCTATCTGCGGGGCGGTGGGTTTGGCGTGCTGGAGGAGATCGGCGGAGCCGGAGAGGGAGGTGGAGCTGTTGTTGCCGTGTTTGGCGATGAGGAGGGAGGCAGAGGCGAGGATCGAGGCCGTGGTGGAGACGTTGTAGGTGTTGTGGCCGTCGCCGCCGGTGCCTACTATGTCGCACTGTGGGAGGGGGATCAGTGAGGAGGGAGCTTGAGGGTTTGGGGGTCGCAGCTTTTGGGCGTTGGGCGTACCGTACCAGTCCTCCTCGGTAGGCTCCTTCAGCCTTTGCTTTCTGTTTCACGACTTGCCGCAGCGCTGCCGTGTTGACTTGAGCGGCAGCTCCGCGCATTGATGCCGCGCATGCTGCGAGAACCTCTGGGGAGTGGTCCTGCCCGGTTGTATGTAGAGCCCAGAGTAGGAGAGCAAAGGGTACGGGCGATATACTGTTTGTGAAGACCAATGCGACAGCCGCGGCGATCTCATGGGCGGAGACTTGGCGGGCGGAGTCCAGGGTGGAGAGGCGTTTGAGGAGGGGGGCGATGGAGACGGTGGGATTGTGATTTGGATGCGCCATGATCGGTATGCTGAAGCTCTGTTACATGACCTTCTCAGACTCTCGCGGTCGGTGTCGTGCGGCAGACGAAAATCAACAATGATGTGTTATGGGGAGTTGTTGGTGCAGTGCGGCGAACTCGGGAGTCTCTTCACATGCCATTAGAAGACCACCTCACGTCCCGAATTCGATCACCATCCCTCACGCCGCTACATACTACACCACAAGCATGCCTCCCCAACTTCGCCTTCCCCTGCGCCTCCCACTCTCGCAACTCAGTGGTGGGCAAGCACCGTATATCTGCCTCCAATGCCGCCATGCCTCTCTCGCCAGCGCCATTACCCCTACTCCCACCCTTCACCCGACTATAGCGCACTACCCGCCCACCCAACCACCATCCCACAAACCGCCCGAGTACCGAAAGTCGCAGCTGCATCGGCAGTATCAGTCGCTATTACGGTCGTCCCCACTCATACTCCTGTTCCAGCACAACAACCTCAAAGCGACGGAGTGGTCCGGCATTCGAAGAGAACTAAGCATTGCGTTGCGAAAGATTGACGACGAGCTCGCGAAAGAAGGAAAAGAGGTGGTGGGTGCGGGCGTGAAGTTGCAGATCGTACGAACGGGCATTCTCGCTTCTGCGCTCAACGTTGTGGAATTCTGGGAGCCAAAGTATGATGCGGAAGGACAGGTCGCACCCTCTTCAAATCTCTCAACAGACACATCGGCGATGGTCCAGGATGCTCCACCAGACGACGCGGTAGAACCGATTTACACGCACGGCCTCTCCCGACTGGCCTGGAGCATAGCGTCACGGAACGCGAAGGCCACACAGCAACCTGCCAACGATCTTACACCTCTACTTTCTGGTCCGCTTGCTCTGCTCACGTTCCCCACTACTTCACCGCAGCACCTCGCTGCCGCGCTGTCGATACTCGCGCCTACCAAAGAATTCCCAGCTCCGAAGCGAAAAGTCAACGCCGCGTACCATGAAAAGCCTGTGCAGGATGGGATAGCTAAGCTGATGCTTCTTGGCGCGAGGGTCGAGGGGAGAGTGATGGACATGGCGGGCGCGCGATGGGTGGGTGGGATTAAGGGCGGGATGGAGGGTCTGAGGGCACAATTGGTGGGCATGTTGTCGGGTGTGGGAGCGCAGGTTACGACCGTGCTGGAGGCACCGGGGAGAACTCTGTGGGTTACGGTTGAGGGTCGGCGAGGCATGCTGGAAGAGGAAGAGAAACACAAGGGCAATAGTGAAGAGCAGAAAGCGGAGTGAAGGGGGTAGTCGGTTGTCGGCGCATTTCTGGGCGTTAATAAGGCACGATCAGGACAGTGTCGAGCCGCGCGAGCAGCGAGGCTTGTGTCACCGCCACGCTAGCTTGGCATTAGCGATCTCCTAGCCGTCGACCTTACCCGAGGTTGACTTTCGGCACCGCCTGATTCGCATAGGATGGATCGCACTGAAGCCAAGCTCTTCAAACACGCCATCGCACCGGAGAAATCCCGCACACCTCCCGCCAAGCTACGTTTTCTAGCAGGCATAGCTCGAGTCGATGCCCAGGACTTCCAATACCCGGCCTGATACAGCAACATGAGTGGAGGAGCACATCGATGTGCTAGTTTATGCCAGCGTTGAACGCGGAGGTTTTGATAGCGCGACTGGAGGTTGCAAAGAACGAGGGGGTTGTGTAAAATGTGTACAATTAGTCGGAGTTGCTTCTTGCCATTGTCGCCTTGTATGAGTGCCTTCGAGGTCGATGAGCCGTACCCCGGCATTCGGGCACTGGAACTGTACACTAGGCCTCTTGAGCAATTCAATGTCAAAATACCTATTATCGTCACAATCGATTAGACACGGCTTTGGCTGTGCCTCGTAGCGGCCTCTTCGGTGAATGTGACTTGGAGCCTGAGGCGGCAATCGAAGTGAACATCCCATCCTCCTAGACTTTAATTCACTTGGCGACAACGCCATACGAGGCAGCCAAGCCCCACGAACCGCGGTGGCAATAGAGACAACTCACCAATGACCCTTCCGCGACCATGGCCCCAACATCCTCCATCCGCTCCCGCCCCCTAAAAAAAGCCGACTTCGCCCTCTTCATCAGACCCCTCAAACCCACCCTCTACGCCGACGCCCCGCCACCACCTCCCCGCCACGGAGTCGTCTACAGCCCGCCTAATATTAGATCCCTCAGCTGGTCCGCAACGGGCAACCTGCTCGCGACATGCACGGGCGCTAATATACGGGTCTGGAACGCGGAGAGAGGGCCGAATGTGAAGAATAGCACCGAGCTGAAGAATGCGCACGCGAAGGGCGGGGTGGCGTTTGGGTCGGCGGGGGTAAATGGGGATGCGGTGGAGAAGGTCGCGTTCAGTCCGAGTGCGGAGGGGGTGTTGGCGAGTTGTGGAGCCGATGGGATGGTGAGGCTGTGGGATGTTAGAGCGCCTGGGATGGTTGGTGCGGTGGGGGCTGGAAAGGGCGCGCCGGTACTGGGAGGGTGTAAGGTCGGGGGAGAGGCTGCGTTTCTTACGTGGCGGCCGGACGGAGCGGAGGTTTTGGTGGGGAGGAAGGACGATGAGGTGTACTCCGTCGACGTCAGACATTTGGCAGGATCGAATGGAGCTGCGGCGTCTGGGATCGAAGCTACAAAACGATTGAGTCATGGGAAGGATGTACTTTACGAGATGGCTTTCTCGAACACTGGACGTGAAATCTTCGCTACTGCCAACGACGGCACGGTCAGGATCCTCGACTACCCGTCGATGGCGCACTTGCACACTCTCTCCGCGCATCCAGCGCCCTGCTACACTGTCCAGCACTGCCCCGCCGGCAACTACCTCGCCATCGGCTCCGGCGACGGCACGATCTCGCTCTGGGACACGCATTGCTGGCTCGCGACCCACTCTCTTGCGGCCCCCAACCAGACAACGAGTGTGCGGCATTTGTCTTTCTCCTGGGACGGCATGTACCTTGTCGCCGGCGCCGGGTCGGACGCCAAGGATGGGATGCCGGGGCTGAACGTGTGGCACGTGGATACTGGGGAGGTGGTGCACGTGATCGAAACGCAATTTGCGACGAGTCAGGTTGCGTGGCATCCGAGTAGGTACTGGGTTGCTTATGCGGGAGATCATGGGGGGTTGAAGGTTGTGGGTGGGTTGGGAACGGGGTTATGAGGGATCAGGCTCGGTTGCGGATCGATGAGTGCGGAGGAGTAGTCGCTGTTGTGGGCACTCAGCGACGAGCATGATGGTGTGGCCTTCGGGCTTTTTTGCAGCTTCCAAGCGTACGAGCGTGGCGTTGGCGGTGAACCTTTTTGGGAGAACGGTACGTGTCTCTTGGACGGGAGGGCATAGTCTGCGGACTACGGGGGTACTTTCATGGGCGTAGGGCGGTTCGTTCCGACAAAGGCCTCGCAGTGAAGCTGCACGCTAGCAATCCCATACCACAACCGGGCGGTAGTACAGGCGCACGGTAAGAGGCCGGAGACGTCATGCTTTGCACAGATGATACGCTCCAGAGTCGATATGGAGTAAGACGGATTTAACCTCGTATGGGTGGGAGTTTATTGCAGAGCAGCACGAAGCTAAGACGGGTGTTGGGAGAGCCTCTACTGGATGACCAACTCAAAAGGGTGCTGACGGCTCGTGTTTCAACATCGATCTCACATACTGCGACAAAGGGTCATATTACGACTTCATTCCCGAAAGCAGCCTAGGTGTCATGGAGACCGATTTGTCGTTGAAATGAAGTACTTGAATCCTTCGAGGTCGGAAGCGATCTATGTGCAGTACAAGTCCACTCCCTCAAGGCATCACCCGACGCACTCCCAGCCCAACCCAGAAAGCTTCGACACAACACAAGCAGTCACCATGATCTCTCTGCTCTGGGAGTTCTCAGTCCCCTCGCGTCGTGGGGACACCCCTTCAGCAGCCTTGTCGCGGCCTCGAGACGCTGGTACCCGTAGCCACCAAAGCATCCAAGGCGTACTCAGACAATGGTACCAGAAGCGTTCATCCCAGGACTCGAAGAATGGTCCTAGCCTACTCTCGTCACTGCCAGACGAATTGCTAGTCGTCATCACATCGGACCTCAACAATACCGATCTTTTCTGCCTCAAGCACGCAAGTCGGCGCTTCTACTATCTCTTGAGCACCACCGCTGAAGATCTTGATGATGACGGGCGCAAGCATTTCATGAAGATGACTCGAAGGGATAAGTGGGAGCCAGGAACAGCGAGAAAATTGGCCCTCGGCAATTCGGACCTCCTGATAAGCTGCAGCGTGTGCTGTGAATTTCATCCCCGAGCAGCCTTTTCCAAGACACAACTTGCACGGGCGAGTGAGCTGAGAGGGTGTATGATGTCGGAGAGAAAGCTTGCGGTTTGTGAGCATACCTCCCTCACGTTGATCGACATCCGAGATCTCTACCTGAAAACCAAGCAGAGCGAGCCAAAAGGTATTGGCTGTGGACGCAGCCCATATGACCGGATCCACCTGGAACTCTACCATATGTGTTTTCACCGTGGAAAGTACTGTGGAGACTTCACCGTGACATCGTTCCAGAAGCTCATGATCATCAGGACCCCAGATGGCGAATACGGCGCTGAAGTGACCTCGTTGTACGAACTTGGGGCGGACATGCCGCCCATGAAAGACTGCTGGCGGCACAATATGTCGGTCCGCTCGGAAGCGACTGCATACGTCAACGTCATCCGCAAGCGTCTGATCCGCATGGCGGTGCAGCTATGTCCCCATGCGACAACGGCAGATCATCGCACCTACACACGCTTTGACATCAACTACACTCTCGCGACTTACGACGACCTGCTGTTCGTGGAGTCCACAAAACAACCGAATTCGACATGGCAAGGCACTTGCGGATATCCGGACTGTACCATGAGATTCTACTTCAGACGTTATCAGTACCCGTACCCTCGAATGGGTAGGACCGGGATACCAGAGAGGGACGTGGTGAAGCTGTATGTCATACATGGCAAGAACGGTGGCTTGCCGCTGCCCATGAATGCGCATTTGTTGGCCTGGCGTGCGTCTACTATCGCTGACGATAGGGTTGAGCCAGCGAAGGTCGCACCAGACAGGAGTGTCAAGTCAAGACTTCGAGCGCGCTTTTGTCAAATCTCCCAGGTTGGAGTCTCTAGCTCCCTAGGGCCAGTAGAGGGTCCGCTACCGGACCCGTCAACTGCTTGGGTAAAGGCGGTGGTGTAGAGAAATCCCTGCTTGCAACAGCGATTGTTTGTATTGCCAATACGGAGCACTCCCATGTGGCTACTCGCGATGAAAGAATGGTGGCGCGCTCTCCTCGGTATCACAGCGCTCCCGTACTCCTATCCAGGATACACATGACTAGTGGACACCAGCACTGCGTTGAAATGCAGACTTGTTGCTGACATAGGCCAGCGGAAATTGTCATCGCCCTACCGACCTGCCTCCACACCCGACCAGTATACGCACCACGGCTTCTTCCCTTCACTCTTCAAGGAGACGGATCTGCTATCCGTGCTGCTCGTCGATCCAGGATTCCTCGCGAAGCGTAATCTGTCGGGTGCCGAGTATCCTCTTTACGTACACATCCAGAGGCTTCTCAATCATTAAATTTTCACCTCGTAGGGCACGAGATGATGTACGCAGGCTTGAGCGGGACACTGTACTGCGGAGATACCAACCACGGCAGGAACCCTACTTGCAGGCTCGAAACAACGGTCGCACCTGTAGGCTAAGTGAGCTTTGGAATAATGGTACGCTATGCTTGAGCACAAGTCGATGCTGCACTGCGGAGATACCAGCTGCAACAAGATACTTACTACCAGGCCTGCAGGAACAGACTCTCTTGTAGGCAATGAAAGCATTGGAAGCTGAGTGCGCTATGCGTGAGCATGAGTTGATGCTGACTTACGGAGATGCCCGCCATAGTAGGATACCTACTGCTAGTCTAGTAGGAATTGCTCTACTTTGTCGTGATGTGACATTTAAAGCTTGGTGCGCTGTGCAGAAGCATAAAAGAACGCGAAACTGCGGAGACGCCGACCATGGCAGGATACCAACTTCGAGCCTGGCAGGAACAGCTGCACCCGGAGACAAGAGTAGCTTCTGGGAGACGGTACGCTGTGCGTGAGCTTGAGTTGATGCTGTAACATGGAGATGCCAGCAACGGCAGCATTCGACTTCGGGCTGGCAGTAAAACCAGCCCTCGCTATGGGGACTTTCGGGATGCACATCCGTAGGAAGAGGGAAGCTCGATACACATAGCCGTCCCTAGGACCATAAATCAGCGCAATTCATACTTCTGCTCGTACAGACGCAGTGCATCGGTGCGGTGTCATGGAGATACAGCCACAATGCAGCTACGTGTATCCGCAGCTCCGCTCCTGCTGAGACGATGTCTTCATGGTTGATACACTGGTGCGAGCAGTTCCATTCGAGAGCCTTCAAGAATGTCAAGTATAGGAGAGCCGAACACAGCGTGCATCGCGCCTCTACTGCATCGCCTGCCTGCAGCCCACTATGGTATGTATACTGGCAGTCGTAGGAAGAGCGCTGGCCTGGCTACGCTGATGTCGTGGATCTCGACGGGCTGATCGACCATTGGTGAAGCCGTTCTCGTAAACCATCTGGTCGCTGCCTCGCTGACCTGCCGGTTGGTGGAGATGCGAGAGCCGGTGTCGTTGTTGTTGTTGTTGTTGTTGTTGTTGTTGTACAGATTCTCGGGCATCAAGGAGGTCGTCGGAACTAGCGCATCCAGAGTCTTGGCATATCCTGGTGTTCGAGTCCGCATTTGGTGCGATCGTCACTCGCCACTCTCGCTAGACAACCCGGCGAAGATTATATGTACCAGGGAGCATGGCGAGATCACAATTGAGACTGGGTACACATATGTGCACGGGAGACCAGGATAACCACTGAGTTGCACGCCCGATATCGCACCAATATGCCGCCAAGCACATTTAATCGTAATACGGTCGCCATTACTGCCGCGGCCACAGCAGCGTCGATAGCATCAGTAGCCAGCCTCTTGTACTATCTCGACATTCCATCGCTACTGCAGCAAAGAGTCCAAAGTCGAAAGGTGGGAGGATCAAGATGCTACTCACTCAACACGAAGCCTTCCCTTCCCGAGTTCAAGATTCTCACTCAGCAGATTACACTGCCCGAGACATACCCTCTAGCTTCTGGACTGGAGGAGAATGTGCCAATCTATGACTGCGCTTCCTTCGACATCACAGACGCCCATACTACGGACAAGCTACAGGATGAGCTCTACCACAACCTCACCTCTGGACCGGGCGTCTACATCCTGCGAAACTTTTTCGCAGACGCCACGGTCATCGATGCCACCAACCGAGCTTTCGAAGAGATCATCATCCGCGAGTACGAAGCCAGCGGCACCAAAGGCGACCACTTCGCGCCTGGGAACGCCAACGCTCGGATCTGGAACGCCTTCTCCAAACACGCTCTCCAAGACCCCGAAAGCTACGTCCAGTATTTCAGCAATCCCTGGTTCAAACTCGTATGTGACAGCTATCTCGGACCAGGCTACAAAATGACAACGCAAGTCAATATCGTACGACCCGGCGGAAAAGCGCAGAGGCCGCATCGGGACTACCACCTGGGCTTCCAGACCGATGTGGATGTCGTGGCGTGGCCAAAGGCTGTGCATCAGATGTCGGGACTACTGCCTTTGCAAGGAGCCGTGGCTCATACTGACATGCCGCTTGAGAGCGGGCCGACGAGGCTGCTGCCGTATTCGCAGACTTTCGGGGAAGGTTTCAGGAGCTACCGACGTCCGGAGTTCAACGAGTACTTCGAGAGCAACCACGTGAGCGTGGCAATGCGGAAGGGAGACGCGGTGTTCTTCTCGCCCTCGCTATTCCACGCTGCGGGGGAGAACATCACCGCAAACTTCGATCGCAGCGCGAACCTGATCCAAGTGAGCTCCGCCTTCGGCAAGACGATGGAAACGATCGACACGCTGCCCTTGATAGATAAGACGTATGACATTCTCGCTACCAAGTACCGAGCCGAGGGTCTGAGCATGGAGGTCGATGCCTTCATCCGCGCTGTGGCCGAGGGCTACCCATTCCCGACGAATCTGGACTGTCGTCCGCCTGCTCCCGGCGGTATGGCGCCGGAGAGTGAGCAGCAGATCCTGCGACGCGGCGTCATTGAAGGGTGGGATAGGGAGACGATGATGAGCGAGCTTGGAGAGATGAGGGGGGCTAGTAGTGCTAATGGCAAGATTGGACGTCAGACGACCGTGTTTGGCACGTGATCTGTGTTCAGTGCAAGGGTGATGCTGACACTTTGACGGTTTCCAACCTTTCGATGCTGCTCAAGTCTGATCCCATCCATCTCAATCTATAGCTGCCTCAGCTGTCCCGCCGATTTTGCTCACTCGGAGAAAGGTGGCAAAGTATGCTGATACAAAGCAAACGAGAATGGTGCGAGTGCTAGGGTGTGCGGATTCGGTGTCGATGAGTGTCCGCTGGGAACCTGCTTTTGAGCACTGGAGGTGGACCGTATTGAGGACTGCCGGGCGGACGTGTTGAAGTCCAATATTGCCGGCATTTTTACAGATGCGATACAGTCTATATACCCGACAGCATACGCTATCCACCCTCTGGTTTTCAAGTCAATCCCACTCGCCAGGAACATCTACGAGGGCGAAAGCCAGCACCTCCCCACCGTACACGCTCTCCGCCAGCACCTCTTCCGTACATGTATCTTCACTTTGACTTCTACCCTTGTAAAACAAAAGTGCTCTCGTCCCACTGAAACCGCTCCTGCAAACGCCGCCCTTCAGACCTCAGAGTCGTCAGTCTCACGGTTATACCCGGATGCGGCCCATGCATCGTAATAGCTCCCTTGGTGGGATCGGAATGCGCGAACGTGACCGCAGACCCTCCCGAATGCCCTGGCGACAGTCCGGCATCGACCAAAGCAGCTACGAGGTCAAGCCACTTGGTCAATCCCCGGTTTGCGGCATCTCTGCCGTACATGCGCCCGAATATGACGAGGCTCTCCCTGCATACTGCGATCGTGGGATTGGGTGGAGGGGCGTCTGCGACGGCGGCGGCTGCGTCTGCAAGCTGTAGTTGCGCGGCGGCCTGCGCAAGAGCCACGGTCTCCTCATCTGGTCGTGTCTTGATCTTGTCCTTGCGAGGGATGGGAATAAGTGGCGTAGATGGAGTTGAGGGCTCCGCAGCGAGCACTTCCTGGGGAGCGCTCGACGAAGGTACAGGCTGACGAGGTCTGTCTGACCGAGTAGCTTGCTCTGAAATGAGGTCAGTAATGGAACATGACTTTAGCTCCCTCCAAGAACCCGCCACTTACCTTGCTGCAGAAGGGCCGCCTCATATTCGTCGAACTCAGCCTGGAAGTCTGCAAGATGCTGCTCGCTACGATATGCAGACAAATTCGACTTGATCAGAGTGAGTGGCAAACGCTCCAACCATACCTTGCGCATCTCCCTCCAAAACTTACAAGTCAACTCGTGCGTTGTCTGCAGTTTGGTGAAATTTGTCCTCGTCTGTGTCTCGATCGGATGATCCGCTTTCATAAGATCGGTGAACCGCGTAAGCAACTTCTGGTTCCTCGGATCATCAAGATTGAGCATTTCTCGTGGGTTTAGAGGACGCTCGAAGGCTTGGATTCTGTACCCGTCAACACTATGGGGGAGGTGATTTGCCACCATGTTTATGGCTTCATCGATCATCAGCATTTCAGAAAAGTGATCGCACAGCACCTTGTCAATTCGCTTTTTCTGCTCTTCCGACGAGGTCAGAATGGCGTTGATGTAGTGAAGGTGGAATGACTGAACTTGCGATACGTCGACCGCCTTGGTACACAGACGATCGAGGTTCCAAACCAGACGGTCCCCGCGGAAGGACTCGTACGACGTCTGCTTCGTGTGCTTCTTCTTATGCTTGAGGAGGTCGCAGTGTACCAGAAGCGCCGGTAACCCTTTCTGATAGGTTCGGTAGTATGCTTGGAGTGCCTGTGCAACAATCCCAAGTGCACTGTTGTACGGTTCCCGTAGTGCCTGACCCCTAGTAATATCTTTGCCGTGAGCCTTCAATGCGGCTAGAGGCTCAGTTACTGCATCCTCTATAACAGCAGCAATTTCGACACGGCCGACTATGTAGACAAAGCCGCCTAGAAGATTCTTCATCTTATCCTCCTCGGACAGCCTGCAATGGTACTGCGAAGTCTGGATCTCGACCACCTTTTCGCGGAAGTATGACGTATCCGTTTGCAGGAGCCGGAGTGTATCAACTGCTGCCCCTGGCAACGACTGCAGCAGATTTCTCAAGCGCGAGAGATCGAAACTTGCTGGCCTGGAGAATGGACGCTCATTATAAGCTAAGTCGCTTTTCCTCGACGCTCCCGCATTTAAATACTTTTCGGCGTGGCCGTTCAGCTCCAGGAATCCACGGTGGACATCCGACGGAATATCCTTCAGGATGATTATAGTGATGTTACGCAAGAAGATGGACATTTCGTACCCGGCCTCGAACCCTAACTTCGCCCGAGGAAAGCCGACGATGTCGCCGCGATGCACCCGGTCCATGACCCACGGTGTGAGCGCTCCCACTTGGCCAGCCTCTTTACACACTACCACGCAATGGTGATTGTAGCAGATTCTGACGTGGTGGTCTCGAAAAGCTGTCCTGGTCCGCTCGACATCGTACGCGAGGAAGTCGTTCGGGTGCCTATTTGTGCGCAAAAAGAGTAGGACGAGTAGCTTCTGAGCATCGCGGCTCATCACGTCGACATTGACATAAGGCAACAGCCAGCCTTTCCGCCACTTCAAATCCAAGTGAGGTCTGTCCCCTACAGCCATTCTGTCGGCTTCCTCGTCGAACAGATAGAACGCCTCCAGCCACTCCGATCCATACATGTCAGGCATTGCTGTGCGCAGTATCTTTCCTCGTCTGGTAGGGTCTTATTTGAGCCACCGCCTAGCAAAAGTGTCGCCGTACTTCAGCAGCAGCTCGCGAGCCTCGTCCAAGTTGCGGATTGTCTTGTTGATATAGTCCACAATCATGTCGCTTGCCTCCTTGTCTGTGCAGGCGCTATCATAGCATTGGCCCTTGAACTCCCTCTGCAACTGCAAAGATCGATATTGGCAGCTGCAGATTTTGCAGTTTTTGGTGCAGAGAGGCGGCGAAGTTGGCAGTGCGCGTTCAGTGTGGTAAGCATAGCTTACTGGCTCGGTTGCCAATTCTACTGTTGCTACAAGATCGTCCTTCGAGTCTCTCGGCTGGTAGGATCGCCGGGAAATATTCACGAACGTTGTCTCCAGTTTTTCCGGTTCTCCGTCGATCGCGGACTGCAGTTCCAGGAGCCGGCGATCTCTAGAAGAGTTGTTGAGTATGCGTTGCAACATTGAGACGACTGTTGTGGGAGATACGGTGGCCGATCAGTTCCACAGTTTGTCGCAGAAATCTGCATCGTGGCAGCGTATATCGAGGACTAGGTGCGTGGCTTCTTTGTGTTCATTCGCGCCACGTACGAAAGCGTCGAGAAACAATGAAGACGCCAATGCCACGGTCGAGGCTTCTTTGTTCGGTCGAGCTTCGACGGACCCATTGCGAGCCTCGCGGAGTCCGAACGTTCGGTAGCCGGTAGACAGTGCATCTGCGTGTCGGGGACGTGACTCGAATAGAACTTGAGCGCTGGGCTACATATTGTCTCGGCGAGCTTGGCCATATATGAGATACCGCGCGAACGGTTTCCTCATCATTGTCGGCCACTGCAGTCAGCCGTTCTCGTCGGTCTTATATCCCTCATGGCCAAGATAGACTTTCGAACAAGTGTGATATGCCCGCGGGTACAAGACAACGCCGCATCTTCCTGCTCCGCGTGTCCTGCGAAGTAGGTGTAAAGGCCCCATCGGTGCGACCACCCGTCTGAGACGGAGGAGACAGGTTCAAATATGGCTGCGAGGGGGTATTGTGATGCTAAGAGAGTAAAAGCCATGGAGAGAGGAATTCATCATAAGTGGGGGATGAACTGGATCTCCGAGGCGCTAGGTTGACCTCATGCAGTGGTATACGTTGAAGATGGGAGAGAGCGGCGTGATTTGACACGCAGCTGAGACGCGAGTACGTGGTACCGGCATGGTCATGAGTGTTGGGATGCTGCTTTGAGGCGAGAACATGTTGTAGCACTCGCACTCTATTGCGCTTGCTGCAGCAAGCGATGTATTTGTCTCCGTCATGGTGGTCGTTCGTGCAGTCGATAGGTCATAGTATCTAGGCTGTTGTGCTGGATGTGTACAGGGGAACCTGCTGGATCCCGGGTTGTGTCTTTCATGTGGTCCGGAAGTGAAGTCAACCTGCGCACACACGTGATTATCATGTGATGTGGCAGCGGTGGTACTGTAGAGCCGACGGCCTGGAAAGTCTTGGCGTCGGGCGAACCTCGGTAGATCTTTCGCGTCTCCACGCGTGCAACGCTGAGAGCATGCACTTACACATCGCGCAATGTTCTTTTCAACAAACTCACTGCCTCTAACCTCAACATACCACAATCTCCGCCGGTGCGTGCGCCCCTCGAGCATGCGCTATGCGCTTCACTAAGCCAGTCTGGCTCGCCCACGAAGGGGAGAAGAGGGATGCGGAGGTCTACAGCTGCGATGTTTCCCCCTGTGGCAGCCGCCTTGCCACCGGCGCCGGCGACGGTCACGTGCGAATATGGTCCACCGAGGCCATTTTGAACGCCTCCGACCCCTCATACACCCAGCCGAGACAGCTCGCCAACTTATCTCATCACTCCGGCACAGTTCACAGCGTCCGGTTTAGCAAGAACGGCAAATACCTTGCCTCCGGCGCTGACGACAAAATTCTCTGTGTATATTCGCTGGAGCTGGGCACGGCCGGCCATGCTACCTTTGGGAGCAAGGAGACGGCTCCCGTGGAAAATTGGAGGATTTTTCGGCGTCTGATAGGGCACGACAACGATGTGCAGGATCTGGGCTGGAGCTACGATAGCAGTATTCTGGTGTCCGTGGGCCTGGATAGCAAGGTAGTTGTCTGGTCTGGCAGTACCTTCGAGAAGCTGAAAACGCTCGGCAACCATCAGAGTCACGTGAAAGGCATCACTTTCGACCCAGCAAACAAGTACTTTGCCACGGCCAGCGACGACCGCAGTATCAAGATCTACCGCTTCACATCTCCGCCACCAAATGCGACAGCTCATGATCAGACCTCAAACTTCACCCTCGAAGCGAACGTCACACAGCCTTTTCAGACAAGCCCATTGACAACCTACTTCCGCCGCTGTTCCTGGTCTCCCGAAGGCGCCCATATCGCAGCTGCAAATGCAGTGAACGGGCCCGTCAGCTCCGTTGCCATCATCAACCGCGGGAGCTGGGATTCGGAAATCAACCTGATCGGCCACGAGGGACCTGTCGAAGTCTGCGCATTTTCTCCGCGTCTGTTCCTCAACCAGCCGCCCAGGAATCCAGACGATCCTTCCATTGCCACACACCCGCCACCGCCAGCTGTCAGCGTGGTGGCATGTGCTGGCCAAGACAAAACAATATCGATCTGGAACACTTCTTTCCCACGCCCGTTCGTCACTACCTCAGAGTTAGCCAGCAAACCTATATCAGATCTCGCGTGGTCTCCAGACGGCGAGACATTATACTGCACCTCACTTGACGGCACTATCGCGGCGTTGATCTTCGAGAACTCTGAGTTGGGGTGGCCAGCGCAAGCGGCAGACAATGTGGCAAGATTGGCCAAGTACGGCGGACCGGGTAGACGAGTGTTAGCGGAAGGGCCCGAGGGATTCAGGCTGGAAGAGGGCAGTAAGAGAGGAGATCTGAAGGAAGTGGAGGGGCGGATGGGAGAGTTGATGGGCGATGTGCAGGGTGTCGCACATACGAATGGTGTTTATGAAGATGATGCAATTCTACGGGTCAACGGTACACACAGCGCCGCTCCTACGACCAATGGCGTGCCACCCGAGCTCACGACCGCATCTGCTATGCAGCAGCCCAAAGATAAAGACCCACAGCAGGACAAGATCGACAGGCTCAAAAACCGCGTGACCTTCACGAAAGAAGGCAAGAAGCGCATAGCACCCTTGCTAGTCTCTTCCTCCAACGTCGGCGACACGAACCTCCCTCGGCCGCAGCTTCTGGCTTCGGTGCGAGCCGGTGGTATTTCAGACGAACCGGCGGGCAAGACGCTCGATCTGAGTAGACCCTACGACGGCCTTCCGAAGGGCGGACTAGCCAGTCTCATTCTCGGCAACAAGCGTAAGTACGCCGAACTTGACGGTGAAGACGAAGGAGAAAGGAGACTGGCGGAGAAGCGGGTTCACTCCATCCAACAGACGGGCGCGACTCCTGTCGTGCACAACACACCAGAGGGTCTTGTGCCCGCCAGCTCGGCGACTGCTGGGAAGGTGGAATTGCCCGAGGTGCTGAGACCTGCCATTGTAAGTCCCAGCTTGACGGTCAGTCAAGTGAGACTGGCGGTGCCCATGGTACGGAGCGTCATACTACGACCTCTAGATATCCACACGCCTTACTCCGACCTCCACCAAGTGGACGACGGCAATTCCGGTGATAAAGACACCATCATCTTCGAAGCCCGCAACGCCACTGGCCCATCACGTACCGGTCGCCAATCCGACAAGGAACTCACACGCATCACTCTCACCCACTCACGCCGAAAAGAGAACCAACCTGTCGTGCTATGGCAAGACTTCTTACCTCGCGCTGTCCTGCTCACAACAGGGAATCGCCTGTTCTGGGCTGCTGCCTGCGAGGACGGCTCCATACACATCTGGACTCCGGCGGGAAGGAGAATGATGTGCGCCATGGTCCTCGAATCCCAACCAGTTATCATGGATTGCAGAGGTTGGTGGCTGCTAGCCGTGACGGCAGTGGGCATGGTGCACATCTGGGATCTCCGAAAACAGAGCAAAGCCGAGGGGATGCCGGTCAGCTTGGCGCCTGTATTGGATGCTGCATCGGCGACTATGGGGACTGCTGGGCTGACAAGCGCACCGAGTCTAATGTTTGCGCGGTTGAATGGAGCCGGAAAGGTGGTGGTCGGAATGAGCAACGGAGATGGTTTTGCTTACAACTCCGGAATGGGCGTCTGGCAGCGATTGAGCGAGGGTTGGTGGGCCGTGGGATCACAGTACTGGAATACCACCGACACATCGTCTTCTACTACTCACCGCGCTAGCAAAAGCGCCTCGACGACCAACGGCAAAGCCGTCAGAGATGGCGACGAGTACGAGTTCCACCCAGAGAACCTCAGCGTGGCCATCTTATCCTTGCTGGAGCGCCACACGACCACGCACGCCCTTCTCCGTGGCCGCGCGATCTTCCTCTCCAGACTCGTGCGCTCGCTGCTCTCGGCCGAGGGCTACGAAGGCTTCGAGACGAGCGTGTCCATCGCGCACTTGGAGAACAGGCTAGCTGCAGCGTATATGCTAGGCGCAAGGGACGAGTTCCGGATCGCACTAGGTATGTACGCGAAGAGAATCGGTGCAGAAGGGTTGAGAGGCAAAGTCGAAGAAATGCTGAAGGGACTCATGGGCGCGAGCATGCTGTTCGAGAATGAAGACTCGGATGCAGACCCGGACGGAGATGAGGGTGGCGGTGGAACGCAATGGCAGTGGGGAGACAGCGATGAGATCCTGGGCTGGAAGCGTGAGGACTTGCTCCGGGACGTCGTGGTGGGATTGGGGAGGCAGAGAGAGCTGCAGAGGGTGACGGTGCCGTATGCGAGATTCCTCGGCATACTGGATCAGTTGCCCGATGGAGGCGACGGAGGAGAGATGGTCGTTGACGGGTAGATCTTCGAAGTGTATCAGTGGGTGCTACTTAGCGATGGCGTTGGGGTCTACCACATGTATCAGACCTTGAGTGTATACAGGCGGAATTAGTTACCGCATTCGGCAATCCCGACATCTCCATCCGAAATTGCCACTTCAAACTTTTGTCATGTCCCAACGCATGATTGTCAACACTGTGCGGACGAGGTCCGCCGTACCTTAGTGAACGTAGTCTCGCCGACAGCACATAAACCTCCCAACAGTAGGTCACAAGTCTCCGTCCCTACATGCACTCGCAAAAACCACCCACCATGTCAAGCATTCTGACCGAAGAAGCATCCCCCTCCCACTCCTCCTCCCACCCCTCCACCGCAGCCACCATGAAAGCCCCCCCTCTCAACCCCCCTCCCACCGCCTCCCAAACCCCCCAACCCAACTTCTCCGCTCCCCCCTCAATCCACTCCTTCGCCGCCCTCCTCTTCGACATGGACGGCACCCTCATCGACTCCACGAGCGCCATAATGCACCACTGGCACGCCCTCGGCACCCTCATCGGCGTCCCCGGCCCCACTATCCTCGAAACCTCCCACGGCCGCCGCACCATCGACGTCCTGGCTCTCTTGGCACCACAGTACGCGAACTGGGACTTTGTGTGCGAAGCCGAGGCCCGGGTGCCGCGGGATTACGGGGGGGAGGCTGTGGAGGTTCCGGGCGCGAGGGGGTTGTTGAGGGCGGTTGGGGGGGCTGGGGTGCCGTGGGCAATTGTCACGAGTGGGACGCGGGGGCTGGTTGAGGGCTGGCTTTCGGTGATGGGGATGGAGAGGCCGGGGGTGCTGGTTTGTGCTGAGGAGGTTGGGGAGGGGAAGCCGAGTCCTGAGGGGTATAGGTTGGGAGCGAGGAGATTGATGTTTGGGGATGGGAGTGCGAGGGTGGAAGTGAATGGGGATGGGGGGGACGGTGCCTTGCCGGAGGTGACGCCGGAGGAGATTCTGGTGCTGGAGGATGCGCCGGCGGGTGTGAGAGCTGGGAAGGCGGCGGGGTATCGAGTTGTGGCTCTCGCGACTTCGCATACGATCGAGCAGTTGCGGGAAGCGGGAGCGGATTGGATAGTGGAGGATATGCGGAGCGTGACGATGACGGGGTGGGATGCGAAGGCTAGGCGGGTTGGCATTCAGATCAAGAATGCACTGGTGAGTTGACGAGCAGACCTCGGACGCCTAGGCGAGGACCATGGTGCAGTTGTACATGTTCGTTAATGATAGACTGACCACCTCTCCTATCTTGGCACGAGTGGGTGCTGCGGCAGCATTCGGTCGGTTGCTAAACACCATTGTCGTGGTCAGGAAGTCGGAGAATTGTGCCGTCGATATGAGTCTACGGCAGTCTTCATACGACGTCTATATCGATCTACGCACTGTCTCTGCTGTCCCGAAATGCCCTTAGGCTCCCGCGGAATTCGACACAGCAACTCGAGAGACTGCGCTGGTCCGGAGATCGTGATGGTGCTTGGGTTGTCGTTACGAACTCAAAGCGTGTGATCTACCAGGTAGCTGTCGACTTGCTTCTCGCATCTCCCCAGCACGGTATGGCCAATAGCTACGGTAGTGTGCGGCATAGTACTGTGAGCAGCTTTCGTGCTTGAGTGATGTCACGCATATCAAAGACATGTAAAACTTAGCATCCACATATCTGGCTTTGGACAGCCGGAGAGTGAGGCCGGAAGACCAGGTACTTCAGACATGATCAAGACCGCCACCAGGAACCGCGCAGGACGTACTCAACTTTTGCCAACGACGCCGCTAAACTCTCATCCCAACACCACCCACACCCCCCTTTTCCCTCTCCGCCTTCCTCCTCAGCCACGCCGCCCGCAAGACCTCCTTCACCGTTCCCTCCCCCTGCTCAAAATTCGCCACACAAACCCTAAGCAGCATTTCGACCTGCTCAGGCGTCCACACCAAATTGTAACTCCCCGAGAACTTCGCGGTCGAAGGATCGTAATCCGGAACCGCGCGCTCGTTGGGCAGCAACGGCATATACACCATCGTGCACTCCCTTCCATACGCCGGCGCCGGCGGTGTCTTGACCCTCCGCCCGTACGAGTCGACTACCGTTTCCGGTCTAGCACAGGGCACGCCGTCGTAGATCTGAGCGTACATGCCTTTGAACCGCTCTGGGTCCTTGGGGTCCGCTCCGGGTTTCACGTCGTGGCGTTTTGTGAATTTGACCCCGCGACGGCCGCCGATCTGGTCGACGCGCTCGGGAAACGTGTCCTTCTGCACGTCGCTCGAGGCGTCCATATTGATTATGACGTCGACTCCGCGATGCGGGTGTAGCAGGACGTAGGTGGGGCAGTTGTTGTCCATGCCGCTGTCGATGAGGTGGATGCGGGGGGAGTTTTCGAGGCCGGGGGGCCGGGGGCCGGGGTTGTCGAGAGGGTGCGGGGTGTAGTGGTAGAGGAAGTTGTGTTCGTTGCAGGCGTGCAGGGGGTGGTGTTCCTGGAACTCCTCGGTGCCTTGTTTGCCCCAGAATTTGGCGACGCGCGAGGCGAGGGCGTGGACGGAGTTGCCGAGGAAGTTGGCGGGGAGGTTGCGGCTGATGGTGCCGAGGTAGGAGGTTAGGGGTCCGGCTGGGGCACTGGTGCATAGGCCCAGGAGGAGCGCGAGAGATTGTTCAGGCAGCTGCATTGTGGATTTGCCTTCGTGGAAGGGACGGCCGAAACCCCATGTCGGCACCCATGCCTCGGTCTCGTCGCAGCCGACCTCATAGGGTGTCATTTCGCTATGATCGGTCAGCGGAAAACAATTTGATGTCTGGGAGACACTTACTACCACTGGAACCAAGCATCATCGGCTTCTCTGTGATCGCCTTCACCATGATCGGGCTCCTTGAAGGGATGCTCTTTGTCGGTCCAGTCTTTCCACGGTCGCTCATGGCGAATAGCCGTGAAGATCGGCAGCGGCTCCGACCCGTCGTCCGTATACTCTCGTGCCGAAGACCATCGATACCAGGACTTTTGCCAGCCCATGACTTGATTGTGTGGAGTGCGGCCTGGATGAATTGCAGGGTCGTCTTGGAAGAAGATCCATCTGAAAGTATCAGTAATCGAGGGTATCTTGTCAAGCCATTGAAGCTTACCCAGTTGTGAAGACAGCGTAGAGATCCATCGCCACAGTTTGCAATCCGCTTTTGCTCTTCATGATCAATGGACCCAGAGTGATGCGGGCTCCTCCAGGTACACTCAGTATCTTCCTGATTGCCTCGCCGGATAGTGGATGGTAGGGCGAAAAGCGCTCTTTGCAATGTGCTATGGCCTTGTCGAAGTTGGCATGTGCGAAGGTATAGTAAGCGGCGAGCGACCAGCACGAGCCTGATACACCCGAGACGTAAGTCAGGCAGTCCCACAGTCCAGTATGCTGCATTTGCCTGCCATAGCCCAAGCAGCCAATCATCGCTCGGAAGCCGCCGCCACTGCCACCGAAGGCAACGACCGGTACGTCCCGTGGATCGACTTCCTCCGGACTCACACTGATGTACTTGGCGAAATTGTCACGAGCTCGCACTTTGCGCTTGGCGAGGAAGGCCTGCTCCTCGGGACAAAGGTCAAGACCGCGGCGGACGTGGGCGACGTGGTCGACCTCGGGGAAGAGGCGAGGATCGTGCATCTCCTTTTTGACTCTCGCTTCGAGAGCAGTCATGCCACCCATGATCTTCAGGTCCTGGATGGCTTCGGGAAAGGCATCCTTGACCATGGCCTTCAACTTGGCGCGGAATCCTTGATGCTGAGGCTCGTCGGTGACGGCCATTTTGTCGAATTGGGGCCCCAGATCCTCGGTGGATTGCTCACTGTGCTGCTGATCGTAGATGTTCTGCTCATCCTGGAGTTGCGAGGTAGTCTCGCTGCGCCGGAGGCCGCTATAGTAGTGTGAGAAGGGTCAACGCCGTACCTGGAATATTGAGTGGGAGTGGGTCTGCTTACTGCGGTCCCGACATTGTGGTCGATGCACTATACTGAGTCGCTCAAGGGGAGATGCATATGGGGGTTCGGGACTGAGGAAGAGAAGAACGATGCATCACTCGGGAAGTGAAGGTAGGGCATGTACGGCGGATGTACAAGGGCAGTGCTAAACAACATGTCCGCTGTGTTATAATGGATGGTTGCCCAGTGCTATACTGCCACACAAGGACCAACAAAGCTATAAGACTGCTGGGAAGTCCCGACCAATTAGACTCAGCAAAGGGAGGCACGCTGCAATCGCTGGCAAGTAGGTACATGTAGGAGCTGAAGCTTCCCGTCCGCTTGCACTGCCATGGCCCAAAGGGTACCTTACATGGATGTGGTGCTACAAGATCTGCGACATCCATATCGAGCTTCTGGTGCATGTAAGAGGTGGCCCTCTGCCCTAAGGTGCTACTCTTCTAGGGCGACATGGACGATCTATCGTAGTGACGTTTCATATAAGGTACCTTTTTGGTTGGCGGAAGAGACGTCAACGACCCTGGGAAAAGGCTTGGCTTCCCCGAGCTCCGCAACGCTCGGAAATCTCGACCTGCGAACTTCATGTTCACGTCCTTCCTCTCTCAGACACCACCCACACACACGACCACCCGGATCATGCTGTGGATCGAAGATACACGCTTGTGTGCTGTTTCGAATACTGGCACACGCTTCCACCGAGATACCGCGGGATGACCAGACAACCTCACCAGGCTTATTACGGCCCGACCACCACCACGGACACACCTAGCAGGTATGCCCCCCAGTGCCGATAACCCTCCACCTCCAAGGATGCTACAAACACATGAACAATCCAAATCCTATAGCATCATGCAGGACTTTATACTCTAGAATTACACTGAACGGACCATCACCGAACTAGCATCAAAGGCGGAACGGCCTGAATTCTTACTGACTGCGTGCATAGTATCTACCTTCGATGCCCACGCCAGCGGCTGATATGAACATGGCGACACTCGGTGCGCATTCTCATAGCCGGCGGTCCCCGGTTCCACCTCCCACAACAGATCAAAGGTATGTCATTGCGCTCGCGGAACCTCCCCCCACCTACGTGATGATATTGTGACAAAGAATTGGCATTCCTCGAACCAAATATACAATGTCGAATTTGTCTAGCATTAAGTTTCAGCCTTGTCTGACCTCGATTGACCACCTCCGCCTGCGTATCGAGACTTTCTGAAGCGCATACTAACACGCGCACCAGGTATGACTTCCACTCCGCGGTCTTCTTCCCCGCAACCTGATGAGCCTTAACAACGCAACGGGCGGACAGACTGCGCACTCCAAGCTCGCCTTCCATCAAAGTGAGGCGTACAAACCTCGCGGTTGGCTGGGCGCGGAGATGCTTGTTGATAACGCGTTTCCTGATTGCCGCGACTCGCACTCTCAAGACCACTGTTCCGGACTTTCAAGAACTTTGCTGACCAGTCCGCGACAGGTATGCATGCAATCTCTGCCACGACCGTGCGAAGCTTTGCAATGATGAACAACTTTATTCACACTGTTTGATCGGTCGCCGCCTAAACAACGGCGCCGAGATGAACGTTCACACACTGAAAATTCTGATTTAATGAGGTGAGCCCCAACTCCGAGTCTGATGCAGCGTTTCGAAGCTGACCGCTGATAAGCCTGATTGCAGAAGCTTCGCACGCCCCATTGCTACCCAACGACACGCTACGAGCATCATTGCTGTGACTGACCTGCGGGATTAGGGTCTCCGAATATGCGACACCTTCAGTCTGACATGGTCGGGCGTCTCACGGTACGTACACAGCAAGCCCCACCTCCCACTCGCGTGATGCCACAAACATTATGCTCTATCCCACTGAAAACACATGTGGATGTAATGAAATCAAAATCTCTGACTGCCAAAACTTTGCAATGCCTCTTTGTGAGATCACACGTCGGTCCACCGCTGACGGCGTCATGCAGTGAATCCTTCAGGGGATCACGCGGCCCATGGTCACGCTGCCTGCCCGACCGCCAAGGCTGGTATGGATTACATTGCAATGCCAAAGCGTGCCCGAAGCATTGCTTCCCTATACCCGGAGTGCCGCTGCTGGCGTGCATGGTCCCAACATCGCGAGGTGGGTTCTTGCCGCTCTTCTTCCCCTTCGCTGATGAACAACCATTATTTCGCTGTGTTCTTTCCGAGACACGTTCCTTGACGATACAACCAATCACCTTGGAGAACTGACCACCTACGTACAATACACGCACATGCAGCTTATCATCCCACAGGCTCAGTCACTGACAGGCTCTCGATAGGTCATGCGCCGTCACACGGTGAGTCGTAGCCGCGGAGGAATGTACGACGCCCAGAGTACCGAGCCGGCAGGATGCTCACGTATGTTTAGTGAGGCAGGCATGTCGCGGAGCTCAGGCTGGGGAGATGGTAATATTGTGGATGACACGTTGGTGCAGCTGCTTGTCTCACATAGACGTTCAATGATACTATCTCAAGCGCAACGGACAGCACCAGGCCACGCCGTCACATGCTTGTCGAGAGCCTACCACCCAGCACTATCACTCCGTTCCCGCCTGATCTTAGGCAAGGGTGCTCTCTCCGCTACCGGCATCTCCCGCCCACTCGTATCCTTGACACTCACCACCCGTGGCGGCGGTGTCCCACTCTGGCCCGCAATCCTCCTCCCTCCCGCCACACTACTCCCCACCTCCTCCGCTCCGTCCCCACCCCCCTTCCGCACCCTCACACTCCCCTCACTCGCCTGCCTGCTCCTTCTCCCCCTCTCCCTCTTCTGCGCCTCCCTCACCTCCCTCCTCCGGTCAAAATCCAGCATAGCCGCCTGCTCGTCCTCGTCCCCCTCCTCGTCCACCAGCTCCCCCTCCGCCGTCTCGCAGTCCGGCGGCTGCACCCACTCCCTGGGCACCATACACGGCAGCGCCAACCCCACACTCGCCGCGCGATTCAACCACGCCGGGCCCCGTCTCCCCGTCAACCGCTCGCATAGCGCGGAAGTGAAGTGATTACAATTATTCGTCAACAAATTGTACTTCTCCCCCAGAAATGCCTCGCCGACCTCCTTCACCACCTTCTCAATCTCCGCGGGACTCCGCTGCGTAGTCCCCTGCGGGATCCCGCACCGGAATGTGACGCCGGGGGTTTCGAAGCGCGGGGCGGTGAAGTAGACGCCGGTGGTTTTCGGGCGGGAGTGGCCGCCGAAAGCGTACTCGCGGTCGCCGATTTGGAGGCCCGAGTGCAGGAGGGAACTGCCGAGGGTCCAGAGGAGGGAGGAGAGGCGGCCGGGCTAGGGAGGGGGGGGCTGGGGGGTTAGTTAGTGTGTTGTTTTTTTGTGGGATTTGTTGGGTGGGTGGAGGGGTATGGGGGGTTTGGGGGGAAGGGAGGGTGGATGGGGGAGCTGGGCTTACGGGCAGGAGGTCGTAGACGTTGATTGTGATTTCGGTTCTGGCGGGGGAGTGGGTGGAGGGTTGGGTGTTGTGGGAGGTCGAGGGGGAGGAGGCTCGGGAACGCTTCGGTCGGGTGGTGGAGGAGGGCATGGCGCGGTATAGTCGGGGAAGCGAAGGAGGAGAGAGTTGTCTGCCCGCTCTATCTTATAGCTTCGTGTAGATTGTGTTTGTTTGTCCCTGAAAGTCAGACGAAGCTGAGTGACTACGCCTGGGCCGAGGATCTCCCGATGACACTGGCTTCCGGACTTTCACGTGCAAATCCACACATGCACACTACAGTCACGACTACAGCTTCGTCCATATCATCCCAATTAACCCGACAACCACCTTACTACACCTTGAAGAAGATAGTTCTTGTGCCAATGCCAAGGCTGTACCGATAGCCCGAGGATGGAGGACTTTGCGAGCGACACCGATAGCGACTACACCAGCTACTGGCGAGACTGGGTAGGTCCGTCCGTCTATTTCGTGCTTTCTACTTCTTGTCCCTCGAATGTGAAAGTCGGAAAGGGCCGAAGGTGGCCTGGCTGGGTCTCTTGCCCACTTATGCTGGAGCGCACCAGACTCGGCCTGGCGATTCGGTCTCGTATATCCAACATTTGCCCAAAGAGCGACTGCACACGTCTCTTCCAGGTCGTGCAACCTTCGAAACCATATGCACGATGAACATCCCAGAACGTCTCCGTTCGCGAGGAAGCCTCCTGGACTACCATCACTTGCGCGCACTCGACCAGATGATCTTCGTGGCTGTCGCAAGCGGCCAGGGTGTCGTAGTACACTCATGACCCGTGCTAACCAGCTTATCAGTTCATATCGTCCCGGGGTAATGAGTACTTCTGCGAAATCGACGAGGACTACCTTACGGATCGCTTCAATCTGACCGGCCTCAACACTGAGGTCCAATACTACCAATATGCGCTCGACCTCGTGACCGATGTCTTCGACATGGAGGTGGACGACGAAATGCGAGAGCAGATTGAGAAAGCGGCGCGGCATCTCTACGGTCTTGTGCATGCACGATACATCGTAACAACCAGGGGCCTGGCGAAGATGGTAGGTCTCGCCCACCACTTTTTCATACCCTCATACTAAACCGTTATCATAGATGGAGAAGTACAAACAAGGCATCTTCGGCAAATGCCCGCGCGTAATCTGCGAGTCCCAGCATCTCCTCCCCATGGGCCAACACGACGTGTCCAGCCACTCGCAAGTGAAACTCTACTGCGCCAAATGCGAGGACATCTACAACCCGAAGTCCTCGCGCCACAACAGCATCGATGGCGCGTACTTCGGGACCAGCTTCCACAATATCCTGTTCCAGGTCTATCCCGCACTGATGCCGCAGAAGACGCAACGGAGATACGAGCCGAGGATCTATGGGTTCAGGGTTCATGCCTCGGCGGCTTTGATGCGGTGGCAGGAGGAGAGGCGGGAGGAGCTGAAGATGCGGTTGAGGGGAAAAGGGATGGAGACGGGGTTTGAGGAGGAAGACGACGAGGGAGAGGAGGAGGTCAGTGAGGAGGTGGAGGTGGAGGGCGAAGAGGACGGGATCGATGACATGTTTGAAGGGCAGATGCAGGCGGTGCAGTGACGGCTCGTGCGTGCATGGTCAAGGTGGTCTTGGATTGGAACGGTGGCTTCTTGGTGGCGGGCGTTAGGGCGAGTATGATACCAATGTGCTCATGGCTTTCCAACTGATTCAGATGATACCGCTCACACCGAATCGTGATATCCACGGAGGTAGGGTTCGCGGAATGTCACAATGTTCGCCGCCGCCGACATGTGCGGCCTCGTTTGCAAGCGGACTGAAGCTGACGATCTCACTGCTTCGCACAGCAAACCGCTCTTAACAAAGGTCATAGATTCCGCATTGCAATCAAGCAAATGGCCTTGCCCGAGCGTGCGTCGCTACGTGCCTCACATGAGACGTCTAACCTCGCCCGATCATTCTCGACAACCGCCGGCACATCGATTTTGATGTTGCAAGATCTGTGCTCAGTATCCGAAAGCTCACTCGGCGTGAAGTGAGCTTGGCGAACGTAAAACATTCACATGTGAGTCGGCCCAGCCATTTAGTCATTCAATCCTTGCTGCTCATTGTGATTCAGCTTCTCCTTAAGTTACAACATCGATTCTAATCTCGACTTCTCCAAAGATCTGGCATCGACATTGGAACGCCGTGCTTTCTGGTGCCGGCTACCAAAGTGCGCCTCCCTCACACACCGGCTTGCTCACACGTAGCAACTGCCACTACCAAATCCGGCCAGGACTCGATCGCCAAGTGCCTCCGATCAAGATCAACAACATTCTCAGCATCCATTCACAATGGCTAGGCAACGCTCGAATCCGTTCGATGGTATGCCGATCGAGGTATGTCTCTGCTGTCGATTGCAATATCCGCTACTGAAGCACACGGTAGCGGTCGTACTCGAGCGCACTTACTGACTGACACACCACACCAGACCAATCAGCACATAGCATCCTATCTCACCGGCGACTCTGACCTCTGCAGCTTCCGCCTCGTCTCTCGGAGCACTCACGATGCCGTCGACGCCGACAACAACTCCTTCTGGCGTCGTCGCTTCCTCGCCGTTTTCGAGACACCGACGTGGGGGGCCAAACGCAACGACAACACCAACGTCAAGTTCAAGCGCGAGTACCAGAGGCGGAGGCGATGTCTGCTGTTCGGTGCGAAGTATGAAGCTGCTGTGTGGAAGGATGAGGGGAAGGAGATTAGGAAGGGGACGGAGGCACTTGAGGTCCTCCGGGAGATGCTCGTGGGTGAGTGCAGCTCGTTGGCTTCAAGGCCTGACTGGCCAGCGGTCAGAGACTCGAGCTGACGACTCACAGATGCTTTCTCGGACAAGCCGGAAACCTCCGACCGCAGCACCGTTTACGAGTCTGTCAACTTGGCTGCGGTGCTCACCTTCCTCAACAACCACGACCTCCTCCAGATCGTCCTCCCGCCAAAGCAAACGCCACCATCTCGGCTGCGCACTAGATCCTCGAAGTCGTCAATGGACATCGTCTGCCTACCAAAGCAATTACTGCAGACCATCCACATCCTGCTCGCGCCGGCGATGTTCGATCTTGGGCGCAACGTCAATCAATACTCCTTCTCTACAAGTCAGGAGTGTGTCTACGGCACAAGCACCGAGCACCCCATCTTCGAGTCAGTACCTCCGGGCCTAACACACCCCACCCACATACGTATGTCATGTGCTAACACAGTCCCACCCAGAGGCTGCAACGGCCTCGACGTCAGCACATCCTGGGTCCTCCACCACATCAACTTCTGGAAATTCCACATGACGCGCTCCGCCGAATGCACCCTCCACGACGCCTTCCACGCCCTCCCCGCGGACGAAAAGCCCCGCTTCTGGGCCCGCCAGCTCCGCCAAGGCCGCTCCACCCTCGGCACCCACTGGAAAGGCAGCTACGCCTACCTGGACCGCGACCTCATCGCCGACGTGCGCGCGGGCCGCGGCAACGACAGCGCCATCGCGGACGAATTCAATGGCGAGGCCGACGACGGCGCGGGATGCTTCCAGGATCTCAAGCTCGAACTCGTGGGTGAGAGTGCGAGTTTCTGGCCCGCGGCTTTCGAGTCCCATCTTAAAGCCCTTGCGCCGCCTGTTTCGCGCGCGAAGACCCGGGCGCAGCAGCGGTCGGCGACGCCGGAGGGGCTGTCGGCGTTCAAGAACCAGAGTTTTCAGTTCACGGGTGAGGGGCACGATGTCGCGGAGGACTTTTGCGCGCAGGGGTGGTTGAATGCGTTGCCTGCGCAGCATGGGGTACCTGGCTGGCAGCGGATGACGATGATGAAGTATTATGAGGATTTGGTGACGGGCGGGGTGGATTACGATTCGTTGTGGGCTTATGAGGGGGTTGTGTTGCCCGGTGGGCAGATCATGTTGGGGAGGTGGTGGAGCCCGAGTGATGGGGTGGGGAGTGAGCAGTATTCCGGGCCGTTCATACTGTGGTGTGTGGATGGGCCGGAGTAAGGGGATTGGAAGAGGATGCGTTTCCAGTTGATGGGAAGTGGCGGCAGAGATGACCGACGGGCGGGCTCTTTTGGTTCTCTATCGAGAGGCAGGATATCGATGGAGAGACGACGATCATTTGCCACCCTCTCGACAGACCAGCGGCGACATCTCAGCACAGGTGTCACTGCGGAGAGCTCTGGACATCTACCTCCCAAAGCACCACGGAGCAGCAGAAACAGACAGGCACGACGGGCGGACGTCGTGACTCGGCGGTTTCCAAGAAAGAGGTAGGATCTGTTTCGGGCGTCTGCAATTCACGTGTCCCAGGAAGCGGCATATCTTGAGATCCACGAGAGCCTCTCACGGAGATCAATAATCACATCTGCCTCCGACAACCGGCAAGGCTGCATGATCGGGCCAGAATATCTTGCAAATATGAGCTATCTACTTAGCTGAGCAAGAAGTTATATAGTGACCATATTGACTTTGAGCTTGATCGACTGACCATAGTCCTGGTAAGTCTCATCCACCCAGACTGAGAGGACTGGGTGCGATTGTACTCGTCTTCTCTAAGCCGATGTGTAAGTACGTGTGTAGCGGTGCGGCATCTGACGGCCCATGCTTACCAGGGTCGAATCGACTCTCTGCCGGTGCTGCACCACTCTCTACCAGGTAGCGGTCTTCCCATGGCCCCGCTGCAGACCTTTACGTAGCGATGCGCGTTGCAACGTGGACTCCCCGTATCAGTCGTTTGATCTTGTGTACGTAGTACTTCTGCAAGCATCACGTGTGCGCTGGTGTTCGCGCAGTGGGCTCTTGGGATTCGGTCTGTTCGTCGGCTTTGAGCTGCGTGGACGGCCTGTCATCTCTTGACCTTCCGCTTCTTGAACACGACCGCTGGTATCGGCATGTCAGCCTCGCCATCGTCTTCTTCCTTCACATGTGTGGCAGGTATCTGAATTTCCGGTACCGACACAGCAGCGACTGGACTTCCATCTGTAGATCGCTCCCGCTTGATCTCGACCTTCTCCTCGCTAAGGTCTGTCTTCACCTCCAAAGGCTGCTTCTTCGTGAACCCAACGCTCAACAGCGCGTCCAAGTCCTCCGCCCTCTCTGCAGTATTTGCACCAGGATATGTCCTCACACTGCTGCCCCACACCGTCCTCCGCCGCGACGCCACAGCTTCTTCTTCCTCTCCCTCCGCCTCCTCCTCAGGCCTTCGCCTCCGCACACCCCTACTCGCGCCCTCCATCCCTACACCATCTTTACCATCGTCCTCCTCCCCAGCCTTGACCTTGATATCCGCCAGCGTCATCGGCTGCACCACCTCCTCAACTACACGCTCATTCATCACCTGCCAGCTCCCCACCCCAGTAACCTCTCTCTTCAGTTCCTCGGGCAACTCGACGCCTAGCGCAACGAGTTGCTCCGCATGCGCCTTCCTCTGCGCCGCCGTACTCATCGCCGGTCCTGTCCCCGCACCTCCACCACCACCTCCATTCCTACCCACCGTCACATCCCGCAGCCCACTGATCGCAGCCGCGCCTGTCTTCTCACTTCCACCCCCCACCAACCCATTGAGTCGCGCGACCTCATCCTTAGCTCTCTTCCTGTCGCTCTCCTCCCTCTCCTTCGTCTTCGTAAGCTCGCGGAGGTTCTTCTGGATAGCGCCCTGGTGCTTGCCGCTCTGCTCGTGGCCTTTGCGCTCGATGGGCGTGTCTTTGACGAAGGTGGCGCAGAACTTGCACCAGTAGGTTGGGGTGGACTTCCAGTACTCGGTCATGACTTTCTCCCTAACCGGCGCCGGTGTGACGGAGGGAAGACGTTGTTGATAGTGGTGGAGGAGTCGCTCGAGTCACGGTCATATTTCACATGTGACGCTCGGCAGGCAATCGGCCGAAGAGCCGCATGGATCTCTCGACTTCGAGACTCCCTCAATAATGCATCTATTATACTTCAGGCACTGTACCACCACCTCGAGTCGTGACTGGACGACAGAGGGCTTCGGGTGCATTACACGCCGCCGCGACGATGCTAGCGCGACCTCATCGTAGCAGACGACGATTCGAGTTGTGCCATGTACTGGCCCCTGGGCGCGCCTAAAGCTTACTCCCTGTCCAAGCACGCGACTGCGCCGCCGACGACGTTGCACTCCGACGATGGCGTGGGAACATCTGGAGCCTCGGTGGCGACGACCAGAAGTGGTCTCGGTGGTGCAGCCATTGAGGAAGCCGGATCGGTAAAGGGAGACACTCAGCGCAACGGGACTCAGACCAATGGCGGAGACCTTCCGGACGGCAGCAGCAACGAGATCCTGTCTGCCAAGCTCACCCGCGGTGGCGACATCTTCGCCACTATCACTCGATCGACGCTCACAGTGTGGCAAGCCAAGCCTACTGTAGCTCTCGCCGCCGTGGTACGCTCGGCCCAGTCCATGAAAGCTTATGGCGCCAACTGCGCATTGCTAGTTCAACCGGCTGCTCTGGTCATTGTGGTCCAGACTGTACTAGGCTATCTGATCACATACAGCCTCGTCACGGACCCACAGGCCCTGGTCTATCGTCTGCAGCTACCTGAGTCGTATGGCAATGGCGGAGGGAACGGGACTTACCGCCGAGCAAGCTCCGCGAGCCTGGCCGATCTAGGGTCTGGGGAGAGCGATGGTATCAGTGAAGTGACGCTGCGCTTCCGTATGGTGATCCGCATCGATGCCGGTATCAGCACTGCTCTAGCACTGGACGACGAGCTAGTTGTGGCGACGAGAATGCCGGCTGCGTTGCAACGGATACGTTGGGTGGCCGAGGAAGGGACGTCGCAGACCAGCACTGAGCTCATTAGTAGTATGCCATGGTATTCTTCCGCGGATGCCATTGTGGAGATGGTATATGACCGGCCAATGAACCTCACCTGCTGGATATCCGAGGATGGCAAGGCTTTTGTTGTGCAAGGTCGGTCTCGAGTTTCAATAAGTTCCAGCTCGAAAGACGTATGCCGCGGGTTCTGTTTCCGGCAGCCGGAACGAAGCAGTGACGCAGCCGTCAAAGTGGCGATCAATGCTCGCTTCTCGCTCATAGCAGTCGGATGTGCGGACGGTCGTGTCGATGTTTACACTGTGAAAGACTATTCCGGCAATGTGCCGTTCTCGCACAAGCATCACGCACAAGCAACTCTCCCCTCTACAGGTCGACTCACACATGTTGAGTACTCACCCGACGGATACTGCTTGTTCGTCGGCTACGAAAGGGGGTGGAGCATGTTCAGCGTTTACGGTAAAACCCTATCAAGCTCTTTCAGTAGCGACCGGTCTCTCACCGTAGCGAACGACGAGCGCTGGCTATACGGCGGGGTGAGGGAAGCCTTCTGGCTAGGCGGCGGCTGCGAGCTCGCGATCCTCCCACAGCGTGACGACCGTCTATGGATTCTCGAGATCTTGCGAAGCGCGGCAACGGGCTGCCTAGCCGCGCCAGAGAACCTCTCGCGCGGCCTCTTGCAGGGGAGTGCCATCGTGGCATACTACATCGGCCACCATACCCCTGATGTCACTTCCCTCCCCTCTGACGTGTCGCTATGGCAGACTGTCCAACTCCCCGCCGTTTACCTGGCGACCCAGTGGCCCATCAAGACCGCTGTGATCTCTCCGGACAGCAAATACATCGCTATTGCCGGCCGACGCGGTTTAGCCCACTACAGTATCGCCAGCAATCGTTGGAAGACCTTCGCCGACGATCCTGTGGCTGAGCAGGCTTTCGCTGTCCGAGGAGGGCTGTGCTGGTATCTGCATTACCTCATCGCAGCGATCGAAACCGAGAATACAAGCGGTGTTGGCGGGAAGAAGTTTTCAGTGCGTGTCTACTCCCGCGAGAAGGCGCTACAGCAACGCTCAGCGGTGTGGGAGGAAGCAATAGACGCGCCGGTGATACTTCTCACAATATCTCGTGGAAGCGGGGGCGATTCGTTGCTGGTGTACACTTACGACAACGTCTTACTTCACTACATCATCGCTCCCAGCACGAGCAATAACAACGCCGTCAAGCTGGTGCAAGTGGGACAGATAGGCTTCCACGGCATCATTCGCGCACCACCGCGTGTACGGGCACTTAGCTGGATACTGCCGGATCAGCAAGTTGAGTCCGGGGACCCGGCCAGGGATGTGGCGACGGCAACGGTGGTGTTCTTAGTGGACGGCAAGCTAGTCCTACTGCAGCCGGGATCTAATGGGGAAGGAGACTTGAAGTACGACATGCGTGTTATAGCGCAGGGGGTGGAGTACTATCTTCTCGTGCGGGACCAGGCTGAGGATGGTGGCCCCAAAGCAAGTGCAGAGGAGCACGACACTGCAGCGCGTCTCCCGTTCAACGGCGCAGCGTCAGACCACATCCTCCGCGACTCCCTCTGGTACTTCGACGGCGACAGCTACAACGTCTGGCCCGACCTCCAAGATGTCCTCGCCTCCGCACCCTCAGAACTAGCCCGCGACCTCCCCGCACCCGTCCGCATCCCCCTGGACTTCTACCCCCTCTCCCCCTCCCCCACCACCGGCCTAGCCCACGGCCTCGACACAGAGTTGACCCAACGCCGCGACTTCCCGCTAGCCTTCTACCGGCCGCCGCAGACGCGCACCCAGCTCTTCTTGGCCCCTTTACTACGCCACTACCTCGCCTCCTACAACTCCCCGGCGGCCCAGCACCTCGCGGCATCGTACACACAACTCCCGTACTTCGCGCACGCGTTGGAGGTCCTGCTGCACGATGTCCTGGACGCTGAAGTGGATCGTCCGCCCTCGGGGATGGAGACCACTTTACTGCCTACCGTCGTCTCGTTCCTGTCTTCGTTCCCGGCGTACCTCGATATCATCGTGAATTGCACGCGCAAAACCGAGCTGCGGAGTTGGAAGACGCTTTTTGCGTGCCTGCCGCCTGTGCAAGAGTTGTTCGAGCAGAGTCTGGAGCTTGGGAAGTTGAAGACTGCGGCGGGGTATTTGTTGGTGCTGCATGCTATGGTGGTCGAGGAGGAAGAGGAAGAAGAGGGGTTCAGGATCAGGGAATTTGGGAGGCTGTTGGGGTTGGCGGTCGCGGAGGGGGACTGGGAGTTGTGCGGGGAGCTGGCGAGGTTTCTGGTGGGAGTTGATGGAGGTGGGGGGACTTTGAGGAAAGTGCTGGCGGAGGCTGGGCTTGGAGATGATGACGGCCCGGCGGGCACGGGTGATGAAATGAACGGAGTCGCGTTGCTTGATCAAAGTGCTACGCAGCCACCAACGGGTCCTGCCGTACAGCGAGCAAGCCGGAATCCGCACGAGAGTACGCCTGAGCATACGGCGGACTACTTCTCCCGGGGACCCGACGGGTGAGAGTGGAATTAGTCGACAGCGACAAAGGTCCCTCACGGATTCTGATCCACCGCCTTCTGCACCAACGCCGAGTCCAGATACGCCCGGACCTGCACAATCGTGCCACTCTCATCGAACCGCATGACCCAGGCGTAGCGCTGCGGGTACGACATCCCTGCGACCGGAGTCATCGTCAGCTCAGCAGCCGAAGCAGTATCAGACTACATGAGACCAAAGGCAGGAAATGGTACCGTTCTTGCAGACACCATTCGCCTCCAATTCCACGGTAGCCCAGTCCTGGTCCGCGCCGCCACCCACCACGTTGACGACTTTCAGGGCCAGAGGTTGTTGCAGACGCTCGTTGATCACACCTAGGGCGCCTTTCTTCCAAGACTCTGGTAACATGATCAGTACGGAAATGGAAATTGTTGTTTGCAAGACGGTGGAGGGCTTACCGAGACTCGTGAAGTGGCCTGCTGCCGGGTGCGTGCCTGGATACCGAAGCGAGACGTCAGCGATTCCATGAATCTCGTTCATGGTGGGGGTTGGCAAGATGGGACAGTCCTACCCATCACATCCCAAACGACATCCAGGGACACACGGTTGAAGAAAGGGGACTGGTCGGGGGTTGCGAGGTGAGAGCAGAGGCCCTCGATGTCGGCGCGGGAGGGCGCCATGATCCTGCTGCGGTGGGGCGACGGTATGTGCGAGGAACGTGTTTCTGAGCAGTAGTAGAACGTTGAGGATGGTATGAGTCTTACTGGAACAACTATTTATCGGTGCGATACACGGGCCGGACGGTCCCTCGCTTGCGTAACACAACGAACGCCATCGACTCGTCCATCCTCGGATATAAGACGGCGTTTGTTGGAGAGGGGTAGACAACCATCAGGGTATACCACGGGGGAGGGGGATCCAAGGTATTATTGCTATACATGAACTATGTACCGCCACTTCATGAGTGGTCGGTGGCCGAGCCGAAGCCTTGGTGGTTGCTAGTTGGATACGCAAAGAGGTCAAGTCTACGTCTCGCTCAGTCCCCGGTTGCTCAATATGGTGGCATAAGGTACGTGTACTCCACCCATGACTGTAAGGGCAACTGATGCTTCAGAAGCAGAGGATTCGTCTGCGAGGGGGTACATAACCGTCCTCCTCATGATACGCCACGCTGTCCTCCCGCACCACAGCCTTCTCATCTGTCTCCCGGTGGTCCATCCCGTCGCCACGTAGACGCGCCTGAGATCTCTTGGTGAATGCCGAAGCCGCGTTCCGCAGCATCAAAATCTATAACTGTGTCCTTCCTGTTGTCCGGTACCAAATATCTCACTCATGTATGTCCTGCCGTCTCACGACTTGACCTCCAACAACCCTTTCTCCTCAAGATACGTCGTAATCATCACAACCGCCTCCTCGACACTTGTCCTCTCGGAATGAATATGCACCTCCGCCTTCTCCGGAGCCTCATACGGCGCACTGATCCCGGTAAACTCCTTGATCTCGCCCGCCCGCGCTTTCTTATACAGACCCTTGGGATCCCGCTTCTCGGCTTCCGCGACGGGGATATCGACGAAGACTTCGATGAACGGGAGCGGGGAGTCGGAGGAGTCTTTGGGGACGGCGGAGTGCAGGTCGCGGGCGAGTTGGCGGTCGGCGGCGTAGGGGGAGATGAAGGAGGTTAGGGCTATGGTTGTTGAGTCGGCGAAGAGTTTGGCGACCTATAGATATACAGGTCAGCATTTGGGAATGGTGTAGTGTGCTGAGATGGACTTGGCACGCACCTCAGCTATCCGTCGAATGTTCTCTTCCCGGTCTTTGGGCGAAAAACCCAGGTCCTTGTTCAAGCCGAAACGGACATTATCGCCGTCGAGCCGGTAGCACGCCAGGCCTTTCTGGAGAAGATGCTGCTCGAGCGCGATGGCTATGGTGGATTTGCCTGAGGCTGAGAGGCCGGTGAACCAGACGGTGCAACCCTTCTGCTTGCGCAGCTCGCTGCGTTCTTGGCGGGTGAGGCCGGAGTGCCATGTGATGTTGCTGTCGCCATGTCAGATCATGGTGGTGGAGTTGGTGGTGGTGGAGGAGGGCGGCGTGAATGGACTGACGTTGCCATGCTGGTTCGCGGGCCTTCCAACACTTTCTCCCGTGTACCTCAGGACCGTAAGTGTGTGGATGAAGAGGGTGGTAAAAGAGGAAGCTTGAGGTACCTCACCTCTACCTTGCCTGAGCGACCGAAAGATTCGTCAATTTGGCAAAACCAGATGCCGAAATGTTCGGCGTTTGGGCGGTTCGGTCCGTCGCGGGTGACGTGCATCCATGTTCCGCGGCTGACTCGCTCCTTCCCCATTCGTCTCTCGAACTTGCTGTGCGACTTCAGGGGCTTTCAGAGTAGAGAAGCTTCGTAGAAGACCTCGTTGCAGCAGAGAAGAGCAAGATAGAGCTAGAGTCGCATTCTCTCCTACTACAAAGACGCAATATGGAGAGATATGGTCGCCCAACGAGTGGCCTGATGGTCGACGACGCATCGCTTGGATTTCATCTATATTATCTGAAGTCGCCTCCAAGTCTGTCACCACAGTACGCGTACCTTATATATAACTTACATGTATATAACTAGTGCGGGCTATATCAACTCCCCCGATGTTGATACGATCGAATGCGGAAGTTGCGATGGCGTCTCCTGAGCGGATTGGCCATACCACCTCACTTGCCATTGGCTCTCAACCTCACTTCACACACTTTGAATGCGATGCCATCCTCACATCGCCAGTCACCAGAAAGCCCCCTCTTCCACCATCCACTGCTTCCAACCCCACCATCCATCTCCTCTCCAACCACACCATCCATCTCCTCTCCAACGAATCAACCACGTGCCAACACATCACCAACGCACACCAAACCCGCAACGATGTGGGACTGGGACACCATCATCGAGATCTTCGCCGGCTCCAGTACCACCCCCCTCTCCCTTCCTCAACCACCTCATGCCAACCCCTCACTAACAACAACAACCACCACCCTCCCAGAACTCGCCCGCGACCTCCGCGCCAAGCAATTCCGCCGCGACATCCGCCGCGCAGGCATCGCTCAAGAACGCCGCGCCTGCAGCGCAATCACCAGCGGCACCATGACCAGCCAGCGCACTGGAAGCCCGACCAGCATCTCCGCCGCATCTCGTGCCGACGAGCTACTGAGCGCGCGCCCAGAAGCACCAGTCTACGTGATGCCGCCGGGAAGCATGCGGCACCGTCGTATCCCGTTCCAGCACCCGGCTCACCACGAGGTCTCCGTTCCGCTCGCGAGACCCAGGACCGGGAAGGGTTTCATCGGTGTGCCGTATTCTGAGCTGCCGAGCCCGGAAAGTGCGCTGTCGCCGCGGGAGGGTGTGCCGCCGTCTCTGGAGCGGGATCCAGGGTTATCGGCGGTGGCGTCGCCGGTACCGTCGCATGAGTCTGGGTCTGTGGGGCGGAGAGGCGAATCAAAGGTACGTGAGGCGAAGCATGTAAGTTTCGAGAGCGGGTTGCGTGGGCGGGGTGGTGGTGGGGATGAGCGGCGGGCTAAGCGGGTTGAGTCGCAGAGGGTCAGGATCGTATCCCCGGAGGAAGCAGCGAGCGCGATTGCTAGCGATAGTGAGGATGATGACGAAGACGATGCTTGAGTGGTGAGACTGGACCCAAATCTTGGCGAACGTTTCGCATCGCTCATCTCTATTCAGGCCTACTTCAGCCCGGAGTCGCACCGCCTTTCCAGTACCTCGACGGCACAAAGGGCATCTTCGTCACGACCGCCTTCCGCTTCTTGCCTCTCACCAGGACCTGCAGCTCCGTTCCGATCTTATGCAGCCCGTCCTTCACATACGCCATGGCGATGTTCTTTCCCAGCGTCGGACTCGGGCACCCGGAAGTCACCGTGCCGACCGCACCACCCGCCTCGTCCACCACTTCCGCCCCCTCTCGCGCCGGCGCACCTTGAACAATCAGTCCGACTCGCCGCTTACTCACACCCGCGCCACCCTTGGACTTTGGCGTCAGCTGCGGTATGATAGCCTCGGCGCCATTGAATCGCCCTTCCGAGCCTTCCAAGGTGCGCCGACGTTTGGGAATGATCCAGCTCAGACTCGCTTCCACAGGCGTCGTACTCTCATCCAGATCATGTCCATAGAGACACATCCCCGCTTCCAGCCTCAGACTATCCCTAGCCCCCAGACCCGCCAACCTCAGCCTATCCTCCCCAGCACCGTCTAGTAACGCCTCAGCAACAGCCAAAGTCTGCGAAGGATGCACCGAAAGCTCAAACCCATCCTCCCCCGTATAGCCCCCGCGACTCGCCACAATCGGCAGACTCTCCCCCGAACCCAGCGCAAGCGTGATATGTTTCGCCCTTCCAAAATACCACGTCTTCACATCCACCCTACACTCCTTCGCCAACGCCTCCTCCAGAATCTCCCCCGCGAGCGGCCCCTGCAAAGCCAAAAGCCCATACGCCTCGCCCCCATCCTGCAAATGCCTAACATGCACCTCCGCGCCGCCACTACCTACCCACTTCTCCACCTCCTCGCACAGAAACGTGTAGTCCTTCTCCCTGCACCCGGCATTCGCCACCAAATAAAACAACTTCCCCTCTTCCACCCCTCCGCCCTCCAGCCGCGTGATAAGACAATCATCCACCACCCCCCCTTCCCCATCCCTCAACAACACCCCCAACCCGCCCTCCCCCTCCCCCAATTCCCGAATCCCCATCGGCGTCACCCGCTCCAGAAACCCCTCCGCTCCCGGACCGGAAATGTGATATTGCACCATATGCCCCACATCGAACAAGCTGGCTTTCGAGCGCGTCCAGGCGTGCGAGGCCGGGTGGGAGAGCGAGGGGTAGCTGACGGGCATGGAGAAGGAGGCGAAGGGGACGAGGGTGGCGTGGTGGGAGAGGTGGAGGGGGTGGAGGGCCGTTTTGCCGGGGGTTTGGGGGGTGGGGAAGGGTGGGGGTGGGGCGGTGGCCGAGGGGGGTAGGGTGGATTTAGAGCGGGAGGGTTGGTGGGTGGAGGGTCTGGTGGGTGAGAGGGCTAGGGGCTGGAGGCTAGGGTGCGGTTGTAATGGTGAGCGGTTGGCGTGCTGTGCGGGTTGGAGGTGTGGGCGGTTGGTTGTGGTGAGGCATCGCTTCTGGCGTGTTGGAGCGTGGGGTCTGGCTGTTCGCTCTAGGCTCTGGGCGAGCTTGGTGGCGGTTCTTCTGGATGACATGGTGGCGGCACCGAGACCCTTGGAGTGTGTGGCAGATTATCGCATATCGTGTTACACTTTGTTGGTGCTGTGTTTTGTGGGAGAAGGAGGAATTGAAAGTGAAGCCAATGCCCGCCCCCACATTCGATGTGACAGGGCAGAGCAGCTCGGACGATGACCCTGGCAAAAGCCTCTCCAGCTCTCAAGCTCCGCATACATCACGATTGTAACAGCACTCGACGTACTCGCACCACTACTGTATACGACGACACCACCACCACAATGCCGCCCCAGACCTTCTTCCTCGTCTCCCTCCCCACCTCCATCTCCCCCGCCGACACCGCCCCGGAAGCCCTCACCACCCTCCGCTCCGCCGTCACCACCGACAACGGCACCACCTACCCCTTCGCGATCCCCACCTTCAAAATCGGCTCCCTCGACACCCTCGTCCAACAAGCCGACGACCTCGCCAAACTGGAACTGGGCTGCAAAGCCGTCGTGGACAAAGTCGCCGACTCCCTCCGCACCCTCCTCGACGCCGACGAAGCCAAAATCGCCGAGCAGAAAGTCGTCAATGACCGCCCCGTCGCCACCTACCTCCAGACCTTCCAATGGAACAAAGTCAAGTACCGCGCCGACAAACCCATCAGCGAGCTCCACGCCACCCTCTCCAAAGAGATATCCGCGGTCGACAACGACGTCAAGGCCAAATTCACCCAATACAACCAAGCCAAAACCTCCCTCGCCCAGCTGCAACGCGGTAATACAGGGAATCTCTCGCAGAAAAGCCTGACAGCCGTCGTGGACCCCTCGCGCGTCCTGCAGGAGAACGACTCCGAGTACCTGCAGCAACAACTCATCGCCGTCCCCACCACCCTGACGAAAGACTTCCTCAAGTCCTACGAGAGCATCAGCCCCATGGTCGTCCCGCGCTCCGCGCAGCTGCTGGCCAAAGACGACGAGTTCAGCCTCTACTCCGTCACAACCTTCAAAAAGCACGCCCCGGAATTCCTGCACAAGTGCCGGGAGCACAGGTGGACACCCAGGGATTTGAAATTCAGCGAGGGGGGCCGGGAGGCGGAGCAAGAGGAGCTGCGGAAGACGGAGAAATTGGAGCGGAGGCTGTGGGGGGAGGCGCTGCGGCTGGGACGGACGGGGTACGGGGATGCGGTCATGGCGTGGGTGCATGTGCTGACGTTGAGGGTGTTTGTGGAGACGGTGTTGCGGTATGGGTTGCCGTTGGCTTATGTGTGTGGGATTGTTAAGGTACGATATCCCTTCTACCCTCAATCCACTCACATCGAAGATTTTTCGTTCTGCTATGTGATGGATGGTATACTAATGGGATGCTGCGCAGACGGACCCTAAACGCGCCAAGAAAGCCAAGGCGGCGCTGGAGGCGCGTTTCGCGGACCTGGGCGGCAATGCGCTCAGTCGGGACAAGAAGGGGAAGCCGATCAAGGACGACCAGGCCGGGATGCAGGAGATGGCTGGCATGGGCGGGGGGGACCAGGGGTTCGAGCCGTTTGTGTTTTATCAGTTTGAGATTGTTTGATCAGTTCATGCGGTTGGGATGTGTGGTTTGTGGCGTGGGCATGGCGTGGCGTGGTGTTGTGGAGTCTTGTCTTCTTGTTTGATAGAGAGAGGGTGAGAGAGCGTCTGTATATACCCGGTCTTCCCATCCGCTACTATGGAGGGAGAGGGGGAGACCGGGAGGCAATGTTGGACATACCACCCTCTTTCACAGCATGCACTTCGGAGGTTGTTCGCCCGTGGTCTTGAGACGGGAACAATGCACTCCCTGTGCTGGACGTGAGCTATCGTCTACTACACGTTGAGACGTCCGGGTATGTTCGGGCGTGCTCTGCGGAGGGTTGAATACAGGACATTAGTGTTGTAGCTGCGGATTGTGGAAAGGCCGGATCATGTTGGCTTGGCGTTGTCCTTGTCTCCCACCAAGCCCAAACAGGAAAGGCACAACAACCGCCAGCTCTAGTGCCAAGTGGGTTTGTTGGAGGATTGGGATCACAGTCGGCACGAGTACGACGCATCCCCCTTGTCGGCAATAATTAAATGGAGAGTTCGGTGTTGGTTTTGCCCGCCCGCGGCATCTGGTTCCAGGTCCTTTCTTTGCGGCTGACTGCTGACTGATGAGACAAACCCCCCCGCCTGTGACTCTGTGAGACGGATTCGCGCATGTTGAGAGATTATGAGGCAGATTGGATGAGACTTTGTGTGGACGTGTGTACAAAGCCGCAGACGCCGTGTCTTTGATGCCGCCCATCACCAGCTTGTCTCTTGCCGTCTGACACTCATCACGCGTCTCGCAGTGGTGCCTGGTGAGGCAATGATTACGATGAGTAACATGAGGTAAAGAAGATGAGGTCGCCCAGCTCCGGTGAGAGGGTCAGGCCACCCACCTTCCATCCTTTCAGCCCCCACCGCCTAAGACCAGACCAGACCAGACCAGACCAGACCAGACCAGAGCTACCGCTACCGCACCTTACCGTACCGCACCATCCCCAACCCGGTACAGTATCTGCCCCGTTCACCTTACTCTCCTGACACCAGCTGAACAATCTCGATCTTTCCGCCCCATCCCTCACCCCATCCCATCCCTCACCCTCTTCCCTCAAAACCCCCTCGCGCCCCCCACCACTACGCACGAGAGATGGCCTACCCCCTCGACCCAGACGACTACCCCTACGATCCCCCCCGCCGCCGCCCCTCCCCCCGCGACTACCACCACGACTACCGCCGCAGCGCCCAGTACCTCACCCCGCAACCCGGCAACGGCCTGCACCGCACGCGCTCCACCGGCAACGCCCCCGCCCCGAATATCTACATCTACAACGACCAGATCCAGGACGCGCAGCAGCGCTCTTCATCTCCGTACCCTGTCCCTGCCGCGCCGCAGGTGGTGCAGCCCGCGATCGTGATGCCGGGAGGGTATCCGTACCCCGCTGCTGCTGGGGGCGCCTACCCCGCGGCGCCTCCGGAACGACGCGGGCGCGGGAGACTGGGCGACGAGATCGTAGACGAGCTGGCTTACTTGGAGTTGCGGGACCTGACGGCGCGGTCGCGGTCGCGGGGGCGTTCGGACGTGGGGCGGGACGGGCGCCAGGATTACTACGAGTGGGAGTTGGAGCGGAAAGCGCGGGAGCTGGACGAGGAGCGGCAACGGCAGGCGGCGGAGCGGGAGTGGGAGGTGCGGAGGCTGCGGGAGGAAGGGAAAAGGCGGCGGGCGGGGGAGGAGGAGGAGGCGGAGCGGAAGCGGACGATTGCTGAGTATGAGGAGAAGAGGCGGAGGGACGTTGCAGCGGCGAAAGAGGCCGAGGTCAGGTATCAGGAGAAGATGGAGCGGGAGAAGCGGGAGCAGAAGGAGGAAGAGCAGCGGATGCGGGAGAAGATTAAACGGGACGAGGCCGAGGCGAAGGAGAAGGAGAAGCGCGAGTACGACGCCTTCCTCCTCAAGCAAAAGGAAAAAGCCGAGAAGGAGAAAGCAGACCAGCTGGTGGAAAAGGCGAAATTCGAGCGCGAGATGCGGAAGCGCCTCGAGGGGTTCGGCGTGTACAGTCAGGGCCAGATAGACTACATGGTCGATGAGGAGAAGGCCAAGCACGCGCGGGAGGAGCGGAGTCGCTCGCGAGGCCGGCAGGTGGTGGAGGAGCTGGAGATCTGGCGGCCGAGTCGCCCGGTGTATCCGAAAGTGCACCGGGATTTCGTCGCGGTGGAGACGCTGACGTACTACAATATCCCCTACGAAGTGGATCGCGTAAGCCACTCCCCCCCTTTCCCTTCTTTCCCCTTCCCTCTCCGACCCCCACCCACCCCCCCCCCCTTCTCCCCAGCCCTGCTTCCCTGTTCCCCCTCTTCCCGGAAATTCCCTGCTCTGACCCCCAAGTCCCACGCACGCAACGTCCTACTGACTCGTACGGATGATACCACAGGACAACCCCGCCTACCTCATCCTCCGCCGCGAAATGACGCGCCACGAAACGGACGTCCTCTTCGAGCACACCCGTCGCTTACGCGCCGGAGACCGCCTGCTGCTGATCGAGGCGCCGAAGAAGGAGGAGGAGAAGACTTTCGCGTGGTACCGGAAGAAGAGCGGAGGGGGAGGCGGGGATCGGAGTCGGAGTCGGGGACGGGTGGGGATACTGGAGAGGAGGGTTGTTTGAAATGTAACCGGGGTCTGGTTGATTTTTGGGATTGGTGGGGGTGGGGGGGTGGTCTGGAGGATGTGGAGCTGCGGTGGGTGATGGGATGGGGTCACTGAGGGGGGAGCGTTCTGATAGTGGTGTGGTGGGGTCGCGGGCTTGATGTCTCTGGGGGGCTTTGGAACGAGAATATGGCTTTTGGAGCGTGGGTTGCTTTGTCGTGATTACACGTATATCCATTCTTAGCGAGAGACACACAGAAGACAGAGTTTCCACTCACGACACCGCCTTCGCTCCCCTTTTCTTTTCTTTTTCCCCCAACCCAGCGATTCGAATAGCTACCGCCAACTCTACATGTACTATCTTACAGCCGGACTTCCATCCCAGCCAGGCGGCTCCCTCTACTATCGCACGAGTCCCACGCCGAGTACGTGTGTGTCGCCGTGCCGTCCACGACATCTCACCCGAGAGCCGAGATGGGATTGTCCGTGAGTTGGAGAGGCCGTCTCATAATACCGCCATAAGACACCGACCGCGTGTCCGGACAGAGGTTTATGAGAAAACGTGCGTCCTCGACCTGGTATATCTCCGGTAGCCTGCTTGGCAAACAACAGGGGGCTCGGAGGAAAGCCAGTGCATCGGACCGGCCATGGCCAACACGCGCTTGCTTGTTGGCCGTTTCTCAATCCCGGACGTGGTCGGTGGACCCAGCAGCAGCAGCAGCAGCAGCAGCAGCCTCAGCAGCCTCAGCAGCGTCTGTGTTCCCGGATCGAAAAGCCAGAAGGGAGTGGTGGTCTCCCGGTAGTTCCTTGCACCACGCTCACAACATCGCAAAAGCCAGCAGCCCACCCACAACCGCCAAGCCACCGCCCACCACTCCCCTCAACCCCATCCTCACCGACTCCGCCCCGGACTTCGCAGTCGCCGAAGCGGTACTACTCGCGCCCCCACTCGTTCCGCTCCCAGAACTCGCCGTCGCACTCGGGATAGTCCCCGTAGCATTACTCCCCGCAGCACTAACCTGACTCCCATCATCCCTCAGGATAGCATAAACCTCCCCGGTAGCATCACTGCTCATAAACAGCCTCCCGGCCTTATCCCACGCCAACCCCACCGGCCGGAAACACCCCGTCGGACACGCGGATTGATTCGCATTCGTCACGATATCCACGGCGGCCGTCAGGCTGTCCGAGGCTTGCACCGCGTCACCGTTGGCGAATTCCACGACAGACACCTTGTAGCCGACGGGGTCCGTGCGGTCCCAACTCCCGTGGAAAGTGACCCAGGCCGCGGTGCCGGCGGAATTGAACAAGATATCGAGGGGCGCCATGTGGGCCTGGAACGTGAGGCGGGGCGCCTGCCGGTTCGCGGCGTCGCAGGTCGTGTCGTTGTCGGTGGAGTTCAGACTCCCGATCGCGAATTGCATGCCGACGGTGCCGTTGAACTCGGGGATGGCGGAGACGTTCCACGCGGCGTAGCACTCCGGGTAGCCGAAATTGCGGCCCTGGTTGGGCGAGTAGGTGCCGTTGAGGTAGCCGAGAAAATTCATCTCCTCGCCGGGGTTGTTCTGGTGGATATCGACTCCCAGGCGCGTCATCTGGTCCACGCTGTTTTCGACGGAGTAGAGGCCGCCGGAGAGGGGTTCCTCGGCGATGCCGACGTCGTTGCGGAGGCCCCAGCCGAGGAGGAGGCCGGCGGTGTCGAAGTCGTAGGGCGTGCTGGTCTGGTTGGTGAGGTTGAAGGCTTTGATTTGGGAGTGGCCTGTGGTGATGTCTTCGGCGAGGGGGTCGATGTTGGCGGTGCTGCCGCGGGTGACGACGAGGAGGCCCGGGGCGTGCTGGGGGAGGAGCAGGGTGCGGGTCGTGTGGTCCGAGGTCGTCATGTTGGAGACTAGGGTTTTGGGCGAGGAGGTGTTGGTTTGGGATTGGGCGGAGTAGGACCAGCTGTAGACGGATTCCGGGCTGGAGGCGTAGAGCGTGGCGCCGTCGGAAGAGAGCTCGATGCCGTGGTTGAGCGTGGAGTCGTTGATGACGGTCTTACGGCTCGCGACGCTGAGGCAGCCTTGTCCGGCATCGGCGAGGGTGAGAGCGGTGATGCCGACGTTCTGCTCGACGACGAGGAGAGCGCCGTTGGAGTCGAACATGATGCCGCGGGGTTTGGTGAGGTTGTTGGCGACGAGGCGCGCGACGTAGCCGGACGCCACTGAGGGGGCGGCGTAGCTGGCGGTGAGGGTGGAGGAGCAGGTGGCTGCTATGGCGGTAGTGGAGGATGATGCGGCGGCTGCCCCGGTCAGTAGCGTGGCGGCGGTGTATGCGATGATGGCGCTGGTTCTCATCATCTTGACGGTGTTGAAGGGGGGAGTAGTAGAGAGTTTACAATTGCCCACCGGGATATGACTACGAAAGACTTTGATAGCAGGGATGCCGGCAGTCTTTATACAGATTCGCCCTACGGCTATGTGCTGCCGGGTGTTGCGCAAGATGGTCCACAACGGCTGCGGGAGCAAGGTTGCTTGGCTCCATGTCTCGGGTCAGTCTGGTGTCACTGGCGTCAAGTTGAGGGACGGTGATTCGAGAGAAAAGACGAAATGACGCAACACGATCGCCACACGGATGAGACGGTTCAATAATAATGTTGTCGATGCACAAAGAAGACCCCTGTGGGAGTACACCACTTGACTGTACCTTACCTTTTATACCTCCCGGCACAAAGCATACTTACCTTACACATAGTCAGAGTGTCAAGTTACACATCACTGCTATTATCACTACCACGGACGAAGAGAGGAAGAGAGAGAGAGAGAGAGAGAGAGAGAGTGTGTGAGAGTGTGAGAGCTCCTGCTTGGGATCTATGCGTTGTGGGACATCTCCTTCGTCACTCCCCTCATGGGCACGCTCCCTTTCACACCCAGCTGCAGTCAACACAGCCTCAAGATCCCACCCCAAACACGCCATCGTCCGTACGTGTGGCACATAACCTTTCAGCGACACCTCAGTTGAGTGAGGCGACACACAGCCACCGCCACCCCTCTGTCCTCTCCAACGCCAAAGCTCCTCGCAACGCTTTTCCGCTCCCATGGATGCCGTTGTTTAAACAGCCTGTCTATCTCACAGTGGTATCTCATGCTAAGTGTTGAAGCAAAGTCGAACCGTAACGCCTTGTTGAAGCCACCGACACTACTAAACAACCTTCGTCTAGTAGCGGTACCTGAAGGAGGAAGGAGAAGTATTAGCAGATGTCACACACCGATGGGGAGGATGTCAGCAGCCAACTCACATATCCGGCTTGAACGGCCCCTCCTTCGGCAAACCCATGTACTCGGCCTGCTCATCCGACATGACGGTCAACTTAGCATTGACGTGATCCAAGTGCAGCAGCGCGACCTGCTCGTCCAAGATCTTCGGCAGCACATACACGCCCACCGCCATGCGCTTGACGCTCGCCTTGCTCTGCGCCTCGTCGACAACCTTCACGGGCTCCCCAGCCTCGCCCTCGCCTTCGATCGCGCGGGCGAACTCGACGTAGCGCTTGGCGAACTCCTTGTCGCCCGCCTTGTACAGCATGATCTGCGCGAGCACCTGGTTGGTGAAGGAGCAGCTCATGACGAACGAGGAGTGGCCCGTCGCGCAGCCCAAGTTCACAAGACGGCCCTCGGCGAGCAGGATGATGTGGCGGCCGTTGGGCATGGTGAAGCGGTCGACCTGGGGCTTGATGCTGACGCTCTCTTTGGCATTCTTCTTGAGCCAGGCGACGTCGATTTCGATGTCGAAGTGCCCGATGTTGCACACGATGGCGTCCTCGCGCATCTTCTCAAAGTGCTTGCCGACGATGATGTCGCGGCAGCCGGTGGTCGTGACGAAGATCTGGCCCTGGGACGCCGCGTCCTCCATCGTCACCACCTCGTAGCCCGAGATGGCGGCCTGGAGAGCGTTGATCGGGTCGATCTCGGTGCACATCACGCGGGCGCCCATGGAGTGCAGCGCCTGCGCGCAGCCCTTGCCGACATCGCCGAAACCAGCCACGACTGCGATCTTGCCCGCAATCATGACATCCGTAGCGCGCTTGATACCGTCCACAAGCGACTCCCGGCATCCGTACAAGTTGTCAAACTTGCTCTTGGTAACCGAGTCGTTGACGTTGATGGCCGGTACCAGCAGACCATGACCCTTGCCCTTGTTCTTCATCATCCGGTACAGGTGGTGCACGCCGGTGGTCGTCTCCTCGCTGAGTCCGTAGCAACCCTCGAGCATCTGGGGATACTTGTCGTGGACGAGCGCCGTGAGGTCACCTCCATCGTCGAGGATCAGGTTGAGGTCCTTGCCCGAGGGGAACGCCTTGAGCTGCTGCTCCAAGCACCACTGGTACTCCTCCTCCGTCTCGCCTTTCCAGGCAAAGACCGGGGTACCACCTGCTGCGATGGCCGCGGCGGCATGATCTTGCGTGGAGAAGATGTTGCAGGACGTCCATGTGATCTCAGCGCCCAGCTCCTTCAGTGTCTCGATCAGGACGGCGGTTTGGATGGCTGTCAGGTAACCGTCAGCTACCCACCGTCTTCACCGCTGACGACATTGGCATACTCATGTGCAAGCACCCTGCTATCCGCGCGCCCTTCAGCGGCTGGTCGTCCTTGTACTTCAGCCTCGTCGCCATCAACCCGGGCATCTCATTCTCCGCGAGATCAAGCTCTCGCCGGCCGAACGCCGCGAGGTTGATGTCGGCGACCTTGAACTTCTGTGCTGGTTCTCCCATGATTGCGGTATTGCAGTGGTATTGAGTATGTATGACGAGGTGTCTTGATCGGCGATGTCAAGTAGATGGGAGTGCGGGTGAGAGACAATATGAATGGAGAAAGAAATGGCCGCAAGGTGGGATCCCCAAAAATTAATCCAGCGACGGTGGGGCAGCGTCACACGTGCAGGGGTCCAGCAAGTGTCCGCGAGTCAGGGAAGCAATGCGAGCGACGGTGGGAGTATCAGTGCGATGAGGCTCGTCGAGTCGAATATACTCGCTAGATATTCGCTGGGTAGACAGGCGATGACAGACACGAGCGGACACACGATGATGAGCACACATCTTCTCATACCACAACCTACGCTAACACTATCACCTCCCCCTCTCAATGCCCCGTCATTTTCCCATCCGATAATATGCATCCATAATCATACCTTTTCCTCCCTACCACCCACCCACACAGAAGAAAGACACCAGGCCCGATCCAGGCCATGGGCACAGAAATCCACGTCTCCCCGTCCTTGCGTGACCCGTGGCAATATCCCTCGCCAAGCTCTATGCAAGTCGTCAGGCAGGCTCATAACCCCCATCCCATCAAGAATTCCTCCAGACGAAGGGTATGCAAGCAAGCAAGCGAGCCCGCCCTGTATCCACCCGCCCCCATTCACAAAATCAATCAATCGTTGCTGTGTGGAACCCCCGAAGTGGTCCCTCTGTTGTACAAGCCGCATCACTCGGCTCCTCGCGGAGCTCTCGGGCAGCCGTTGGAAAAAGAACATGCTTTGTAAGAACTTTTTGTGAGAAATCCTCCCCGTCCCCCATCAGTGCGCCCTGTTGGATTTCAAACATGCAATTGGAAAGGACACACGAAGATCTCCCCGCTCATGTGCACCCAGCAAATACCCGGCGGGCAAAGTGTATGAGAAAGACATTATGGCGTGTGCGTATGAAGGTTCATGCCCGCCGGGACCCCGACAGCGTCATCCTCTCGATCCGGCTCACGAGGTTCGCTCCCTCCATACCCCACGGGTCATCCGCTTCGTCGTGGTCAGTAGCCGCTTCCTGGCGCCGGAGCTGTTGCTGCTTCGAGGTAGGGCTCTCTGCCACGCGCTCGAGGAACATGCCGCGGACGAAAGCCGGCTCGTTGTCGAATTTCCGTCCCTCCGCGTGCCGGTCGCCGGGCGGAGCACGTCGGTGAGGACTGGAGTAGAGACCCTCGGTCTCTCGCAACGCGTCCTTGACTTTTCGCTTCAGGCCGTTGACGTAGGGTACTATGTGCCTGAGCGTCGCAGTGTCGAAGGGAACTTTCTTCGCCGGAGGCGCGGTGGAGAGCGCTGTCGGGTCCGAGACGCTTCGTTTCGACTGTAGCGCCTCGATCACCAACCGAGCAACAGCTTCCGAGTCTTTCCGTGGTCGAGTTGCGGATACTGGCACGGCTGTCTTGTGAGAGGCGCCCATTGTAAGCGGGAGTGGGCCGGCTTCATCCTCGCTTTCGTCCAGCCCAAAGTCTTTGATAGAGCTCGGGTGTGACCTGTCCCGCATCACCACGTCCGCGGCTGGGTCGTCGAACTCGTCGAAGTCGAAGCCAGGGGACGATGGTGGTGACGGATGAGGCTGCAAAGTCGCCTCGTCGGATGCCTGATCCGCCAGCTCGATCATGGCATCCACTTCCTGCCATGACTTCGCGTGAGGCCCACTAAGCATGTCCAATCCCACGGCACGTACCCGCAGTTCCTTCAGTTCCTCGATCAACAGGCCCCATTCTCGCAGTAGGCCGATGTTAGCGACAACGCTCTCTTGCTGCTCCCTGATGGACTTTGGCACGAACATTTCATGTCCGCTGTCAATCCGCTTCTCGTCCAGGAAAGCACTGCCAATCTCCGGCACAGGTGGAATCGCCTCTTCGAAATCGAAGTCCTCGTTCCAGTCCTCGGTCACTGCCTTACTCCCAACACCCCATGTGCCAAACTTATTGGCCATTACGCTCCTCTTGCCGTCCGCGTCCGGTACGACCGGCACACTGTGACTTCGCGCATGTATCCCACTTGGTGCACGACGCCCTGTAGTCCTGCTCCCACGATCCGCCGGATCTTTCTTACCATGTACCGTCCGAGGTCGCGGTGGAGATTGATCATGATGGCTTGGGCTTGGCTGCTGCTCGGACCAGTCGAAGAGATTCGCCTTATCTGCACCGCCGTTGCTGTGGCGGTTGGGTGTGGACTGCACGGAGGTACCGTTCCCGGACTTCGAGAATGCCCCGAAGCGGAAGGGCATTGCTACGGCAGGGTCTCGTGGCCGAGCGGGCGTGCTGGGCTCGTGCTGTATGCCCAGTCCAGCGTCTTTCCGCGGTGGGTCATCCGGCATGTCCCAATCAAGCTCGTCAGGTTCGGGTTGCAATGGCATTTGAGGAGGTGGCGACGAAGTGAAGGCTTGTAATGCGCCCGGCCGCGCGGATGGAGTCGACGTCAGGCTTCTGTCGTGCAATGACCGTACCGGCGTGCTCACCACGCTCTCTTCTTCCTCGATAGTGCTATGCCTGTATCTTCCACTGTGCTGAAGGGCCGGAGATTGTCCATCGTTCAGAAAGTCGCGCAGCTTCGTGCTTCGTCCAGACGAGAAGGTGGGGGGAGGGGAGTCGTCGAAAAAAGTGTCTATCGGAGGTCCTCTCTTGCCCGAGCTGCTGCGGGTCGTTCTCGTGGGAAACGAGTCAAACACGGCGTCGCTCTGGTAATCAGTGCTGTAGCCGTCCACAGATCTCTGCTCGCTTTCTGAGCCCACCGTGGATGCTGCAATCTCCGACTGCGACGCCGAAACGCGCGCATGATGCGCCGCAATCGAGTCAAAGTTTGCTGACGGCAGCCGACTTCGTTCGAGCGGCGCGCGCGTGTCCGCTGGAGCTGTCGTCTCGGCAACAAATGCACTCGAGACTGGCAGATGCTGTGTTGGTGGTGTGTTCGACGCGAGATCGAGCTGTATCTCATGTATTTGCGGCTCTACCGACTGCTTGATGTCTGATGACGAGTATATGCTGCGGTGACCGGCCTGCGGATCAGTAAGGTCGCGTCGCTTTGCAGGCCGTCCAGTCTCATTCGCCGGCAAGCTGCTGAAAGTGCCTCCCATGGAAGTCTGTGGTGCTGATGTGACCCGCGGGCGCCCTCGCCGAGGCAGTTTGCTTGTTGACGACTTGCCCTTGCTTGACATTGGCCGCTGCCATTGAAAGTCGCCCATCGAGAAGGAATGATTCGGAGTGGACTGTGGAGAAGTCGTGGTAGGGGCGACTCTGGTGTCCGCTGCGCGCTCGTCGTCCAGGAATGAACCATCATCAAGTTCGGCGTGTGCGGGTCTCATCGCTTCATTTCCAGACATTAATACCGGAGTATACCTTCGGTCAGGATAGACGCGCTTGATAGGATTTGGTATACCGCTCGAACTCGGTCGACGGCCAAAGCGATAATCCTCACGTGCCACTTTCGGCGTAAAGTAGTGACGCCAGGAGGTGTCACGTGCATCCTCTGGTTTTGGATCGATGGACATTCGGTCGTCCGAGGGAGCGCTTCGGAGGCTTTCCTGTACCGTAGCAGAGCGCTGATGACTGGTGGCGGGACGTCGGAAAACTGGCAAGGGCAGTCTGGTGCCATTCGAGAGGAGAGAGGAGCCACTGGTGCTGCGAACCGAGGAGTTTCTCTTCACAAGCTTGTTAGGCTGTGGTGGAGTCGGGGTCGTGTCCGGGAACATGAGAGTGGTGGAGCCTGTGCGGGACAGAGCCAGCGAGGGGTTCGAATTCGACACGGCCGCGGATCCGGGGCGGGAGGTGGGTGTCCGGCTCGAGTCGCGTGACGTTGATATGCTGGAAAATCGCCGGAGCCAAGATCGCGGTCGAGCATTATTCGGGGTGCTGGCTTGCGATGGAGGGCCTTCGTCCTGCTGCATCGGTCTTTTCTCCATACTCAGGCCAGTACTCGCACCAGGAGACCAGCTTCTCTTCTGCCGCGTGCCTCCGTTCGAGTACGCCGTTCCATTTCCTTCCCAGCCCGTCAAACGCGTGAGCGGCGAGGAGAAGGAGCGTTTCGAAGAGGTGTATTCGGCGGGTGTGCGGCGTGACTGGGTGACGGGGATCGTGTATGTCGAAGCGATGGCCGTCATGTCCGAGTTGGCGTGGGTGTCGTCGTCCGCCCGACCCAACACCAGGCCGACGGCTGAAAGGGAGGCAGCGGCACCGGTAGCACAGAGGGTAGGGACCGTTCTCATCGCCTATTCCACACACCGGCGACTGGAAGGGGGGGAGAGACAGGCAGTCGACTCGTGCTCATCGTGATGGCGGAGGAGAGTGGGTAGGTAGTGATGAGTGCCGATGAACAAGGGACCCGGGAGGCCTCCACTACGCAAGCACCGCAAACATCGCACCTCTCAGCCGTTTCACGAGAAAAGTGAAATGGAAGGGCTACGACGGCTATGAGCAGGAATAACGGGCCTGTGGCGCTGGTAGTGTGGGAGGGGTATGAAGGTTGAGCTAGGGGGCTGAAGTCCTCATAAAACGGAATGTTGTCATCAACACGGCCTCTGATCAACGCTCCGATCCTCTGCAGTCTGCACGCTATTGCACGCATTATTTCAACTCGGCTTCACGTATACATTCATCTGGACGCACGGTGTGCGGCTACGAGCTGTGCCTGATGATGAAGCATTCGTACTGCCGTGCAACGTGTGTACAAGATTGGTACCTGCACTGGTCCACTTGCCTTTTCCGCACCACAACAGCAAACACCCCAGGGCCTCCCACGCTCCTTCTCACGTGTACCCAAGCATCTCCGCCTTCAGACCTCCGAGAGCTGTCAGCGTTATTCCGCAACGGGGCTCTCCACATCTGCCGTGGTGAACTCACGGCAGGCGAGGACCACTCAGAGCCTGAGGGCAGGCCGAAGCATGAACTCTGAGCCCGTCCGATGACAAGCTACCCTTGTGCTATAGAATCGTCCTCGGAGCTGGACTTGTGGAGCTGAACTACTGCATCGATAGCCGGTCTCAGGTCACGCTCGTCAATAACAACGACACTAACAATGACGGTATACATCATCCTGCTTCCGGCGTGGAGAGCAATGCAACATCACCGGCAGTACTCATACTCCCCTTGGCGGACGTGGGCGTGGGTTCCCCTGAGTGAAGCCCGACGCCGTGACAATACGGTCAGCGTCGTCATGGCGAAGGTGGAACCGCCGGCTTTCGAGACATGGCAGAGCGTTTGGGCGCAACGTCGTGATCCCTTCCGGTGCCTTTTTGGAAGTGACAGCAGCAAGGGAGGCTTTTCTGTACATCAAATACACACCCCGGTGCCCCATCTCCCCCACCAACGTGGGTGGGACCTGCGGAAGCAAGCGTGCCGTGTGGTTTTAGCGTGCCGCTTTCGTGTCGTCTGGTCGGATTCACAGTGCCTTCCCGATGGAGCGACCGGATCGTCGTCGATTCGTCGTAGATTTGTAATGACCACATAGAAGAACATAAGCACGTTTTGCTGGTGAGCCTGCTGGTGTTCTTGAGGAGTCAAAGAAACAGATGCGCGGGAGGCCATCAGGAGCGAGTCCGGGTACTGTATGATTGCAGGCGGCCGTGTCCGAGACACAGCGTAGGAAGTAGCGAGCCGCTCGCTTGCTTGCAGGGCGGAGCGCAGATCGTATCGCCGAAGTTACGCACGCCGGCACACGCTACAGGACCTGCCAAGACCTCGAGGTGAGGAGGTACTGTGCGGTATAACACTTTCCTCACCCGAGAGTGCCATACGCCCATACTCTACAGTTCCAATCCCCATCGATGGCCTCTGATGTTGTCGCCTTAGGCTTTCCGAATGGCGTGCGAGTGCTTCCAACCACACAACGTCCCGTCGACTTTAGTTGCGCAAATCCGATGCTTGGCATTCGACAATTCAAGCTAAGGCCTGCAGGCGGGACCGGGACCGTTTTTAGCGCGGTACCGAGATACTGTACATGTATGCGGCCCTCAACTCGCTTCGCTCTCAAACGTCAATTGCGGTCATTGGTCGAGCCGCGTTCCTTCCAAAACGGCCAGAAAGTCAAGTACGTGTGAATTAATTTGGAGGGCCGCTACGCAGGTATACCCACACTTCAAGGGTCCATCTCGTTTACTATCCAGCGTTAGACTCTCACACTACGGTACCTTGCTCTCGCCAAGCAAAGCTGCACGTGAGGCGCGACTCGGCGCCGGTTCCGCCGAAATTGGCCTTACTCACGCAATCCCGGCCCACGCCACACATCAGCCGCCCACGCCCGAGTGCAAACCAATCCGCCAAGGCTCAAATCACTATTGACCAGGAGGATGGAAGCTCAGATCCGAGCACAGCTGCCAGGACTGGATCCGGTGGTCGTGGATTACGCAGCGGGTTATTTGAATCACGCAGCCCATCAATTCAGCGCCGAGGGCGACCCCTTGACGGAGGCGGCCACTGTGATAGCGCAGCTGCTCCTCTCCGCCTCGGGCGATCGCTCGGGCGAGAACGAGGTCTCGGTGCAGAATCTGGTCGACAAGTTCGTGCAGAAGTTGCATGCTCAGAACGGACTTGATGGCGAGCAGCGACAGCAAGCGCCGTCCGCCAGGAAGCTCGAGCAGACCATCCAGGTCGGCGCGCAACGGAATGTGTCGTCCACGCTTGGCCTCACAGGTAACGCGGTCGACTTGGAGTCTGCGAACTCCCGCAAGGTGGAGTCGAGGGTAGACAAGAAGAAGCTGGAGAAGGCTGAGCGGAAGCTCAGGGCCAAGCAAGATGCCAAGGAATTCAAGAACGTCGAGTATGAAGCCTCGAGGCTGCTTGATGTAACCGACGAGCAGCAATCATACGAGGAGTTCTTCATGTCTGTCAATCCTCTGCAACTCGGCTCGGACGCTCAGTCGAAGAGCAAAGACATCAAGGTCGATGGCATCGACATCACCATCGGTGGCAAACGCATCCTCACAGACACCAACCTTACGCTGGCTTTTGGACGTCGGTACGGCTTGGTGGGCCAGAACGGTATTGGTAAATCTACGCTCCTCAGAGCGCTCAGTAAGCGAGAGGTGGCAATTCCAACCCATATCTCCATTTTACACGTCGAGCAAGAGATTGCGGGTGACGACACGCCTGCACTTCAAGCGGTCCTTGATGCAGACGTATGGCGGAAGCACTTACTTCGAGAGCAGGAGAAACTCTCAAAGGAACTTGCAGAGCTGGAGGTCGAGCGATCCTCCATGGCAGACACGTCCGCAGACGCAGCCAAGCTCGACAAGCATCGCGAAGGACTGGACATTACGCTCAGCGACGTGCAGGGCAAGCTGTCCGAGATGGAGTCCGATAAGGCAGAGCCAAGAGCGGCCAGCATTCTCGCTGGTCTGGGTTTCTCGCATGAGCGGCAGCAATTTGCTACGAAGACCTTCTCCGGTGGTTGGCGTATGCGTCTCGCACTTGCTAGGGCACTGTTCTGTGAGCCTGATCTGTTACTACTCGACGAACCTTCGAACATGTTAGACGTGCCATCGATCACGTTCTTGTCGAACTATCTCCAAGGCTATCCCAGCACACTACTCGTGGTGTCACACGACCGAGCATTTCTCAACGAAGTTGCTACCGACATCATACATCAACACTCGGAGCGTCTGGATCACTACAAGGGCGCCAACTTCGACTCCTTCTACGCCAGCAAAGAAGAACGCCGCAAGACTGCAAAGCGTGAATACGAGAACCAAATGGCTGTGCGACAACACTTGCAAGCATTCATCGACAAGTTCCGCTACAACGCTGCCAAGTCATCAGAAGCGCAGTCACGTATCAAGAAGCTCGAGAAGATGCCTGTCCTCGACGCGCCAGAGGCAGAATACAGCGTGCACTTCAAATTCCCAGATGTGGAAAAGCTATCGCCCCCCATCATCCAGATGGCAAACGTCTCATTCGGCTACACCCCAGACAAGCCGCTACTCCGGAACGTCGACCTAGACGTCCAGCTCGACTCCCGCATCGGCATCGTAGGACCCAACGGCGCCGGCAAAACCACCGCCCTCAAACTGCTCATCGGCGCCCTCTCCCCCTCCTCAGGCCTGATTTCGCAAAACCCCCGTCTCCGCATCGGCTTCTTCGCCCAACACCACGTCGACGCCCTCGACCTGAACACCAGCGCCGTCGGCTTCATGGCGGCCAAATACCCCGGCAAATCCGACGAAGAGTACCGTCGCCACCTCGGCGCCTTCGGCATCACGGGCATGACGGGCCTGCAGAAAATGGAACTCCTCTCGGGAGGCCAGAAATCCCGCGTCGCCTTCGCCTGCCTCGGCCTCACGAACCCGCATATCCTCGTGCTCGACGAGCCCTCCAATCACCTGGATATCGAGGCCATGGACGCGCTGAGCGTCGCGCTGCAGAATTTCGGCGGGGGAGTGCTGATGGTGAGTCATGACGTGACGATGCTGCAGAATGTGTGCACGAGCCTGTGGGTGTGCGATAATGGGACCGTGGAGCATTTTGGCGGGACGGTCAAGGATTATAAGAAGAGGATTTTGGCGCAGGCTGGGGAGAGTGGGGTGGCTATTCAGCATTAGAATTCACGTATATATTCTATGAACAAAGGCTGGCGGCGTCGACAGTGGACTTACCTCATGGTTTGACGAAGAGCTAAGACGCCAGACTCTTCCGCCCCTACCCAAAAGCAAGTACTGGGCTCATCGCCAACCTACTTCCTTTCCTTCTTCACCGGCGCCCCCTTCTTCGCCTCATTCCTGTTCTCCCCCGTATCCCTATACTCCCCCCCAGCGTCCTCGTACCGCCGCGCCATCTCACCCGCTTTCCACGCCGACCACTTGCCCGCGCCACCACCTATCAACCAACACCACCGGATCAGTCGAAGGGATCGATCGATTAATGACTTATCGAGACACGAACGGGAGGCTGTAGATGGGGATGGGATGTTACCTTTACTCTCCCCCTTGACCTCCTCCTTGACTTTCTCTCGCAACTCGGGATCCGTCGGCTCGCCTTTGGAAGACGGCATGGTGCGGGTATGTGAAGCAGCTGGGATTACCGGTACCCGTCTCCGCGGGACGAAGGAGGCACGTTGGTCGTCGAAAGCGCGGGAGCGTTTGCTTTCGAGCGTCATGCGGGAGGGGGAGACTCGAATCGAGAGCTGTTCGAGGAATGGGGTGGACTTGACGAAAGGGGCAATGGTGGGAATGTGAGTCGTTATACTGGGTACCATTGGATGCATCGGATGTAATAAACGACTGACGCTCATCAGGTCATGATGTCACTCACGGCATGGCTTGGTTAGCATCAGCATCATTGCCAGCAGAGCGAGTGGTCGAGCTTGCGTTGCTTGGAAGCTGAGAGGTGGGAGGAGGGTGGAGTTGCACGCAGGTACCGATGACGCTAGCTAGAGATCCAGATGCTAGCGTGCGATTGGTTTTGTGTGTGATGAGCCTGTGAGGTGTACACATACATGTAAGTTATAGGCTTCGGCACGAAGGACATGTGGGAAGGACAGGCACTGCTGAACGGCTTGTGGATAAGGTACCGCCTTCCGCCCATACATAGCTACATGTAGTCACAGAGCTGCTGTCGGAGCTCTGGGCCGCGTAGAGTGGAGGCGATACGTCGTTGATTCGTCAGGAGTCGTATGAACCGGTCTGCTGAGAGCAAGCAAGAGTCAAGTCTGCATACTGTCTACCGCGCGACTTTGCCTATCCACTTCGGCGACGTCTCATTTCTCCCGCTTGGTCTGTACTAGTAAACAGAATATCGCAAACAACATACCCACAATAATGGCGACGCAGGATGCAATAGCATCCACTCCCCCACCCCGGTCCTATCAGCATTCGGGAGAATACTTCGCAGCACTCCGGGAGCACGTCCTGGACATACTGTCCACCGAATCCGTAGGGAATCACTGCTCCTCGATGTTCTCAGGCGTCTTAGTAGCATCCTCGCAGTGGGCAGACCACGACTTCTCACCCTCGGATCTGACAGAGAACTTGATCTTCACCTGGTGGCGCTTTCTCACCGTGGGCATGTCCACCAGCTCCGCGCCCGACCACCAACGACTCCTCCATTTCCTGGCCACCGTCAAGCAGATCGGCCATCTCCCTCCGAACGGCTCGCCTGCTCTGATGGATGGGAAGAACGAACAGGGAAGGCTATGGGCCGACCTGCCGTTCTTCAAGCCGACGTTGACCGCCATGTTACGCACCACTTTCCATGACCAGCGCGATAGGGTGCCCTATCATGGCTTGCAGGAATGGCGGGCTCTGAATACATTGGCCGCACGGCTTTCCGTCTGCGAAGCCCACGATCTGCGCTTCTGCGCCGTGATAGCGATGCGAGACATCCTCGAAGAGCCGACGGCCGTGACGGCCGATATGCTGGAGGTCGTGGCGTTGTGGCTGAGCACCCAGGGGTATTGGCTCGAGGCCATGGCGGCCTACTCGGTCGTGAGCAGAAGGTTCTACGAAAGCCCGTCAAAGTGGTTCGTCTACCACTTGGAAGCGGTCTCGGTGACTCCAGGGCGTCTCGCAGGAGACGCGGGGGTTACTGGTGAAGACGTGAGCCTGCCGAGATGGCGTTTCTGGAGGACGAGGCTGCAGGCTCTGGCAGGTGCAGAAGCAGCCACATCGCCGCTCGCAGCATCTGCGTTGGGGCGGATGATAGACATCTGATCCGCGCCTTCACGGCTTCGATTGGCCTGCATTGAGTACGTGCTGTTTGATCCTGTATTCACACTGGCTGTCAATCAGTGAAGAGGGAGACCAAGATTTTGTTTTGATTGTTCAATGTTGTCCCCGTCGCAAACCGCTCGGAAAGACAGCCGATAGCTCCTATCAGTTTTACTTAATGAATTCGCATGTTTGTTCGACTTCTAGATCTCTTGTAGAGTAAGGTATCGATCACACCGTATTGTCCAGCAAGTTCGGATCTTATTTAGGCTGCCCAGCGCTTCAACTTCTCTTTGTCGACAAGGTCAGGTGTCGCGAGTAAGGCTTGAGTGATCCAGACGTCGGGGAGGACTAGCACAGGTCATCTCCACGGGTAGAGCTGGACTGACTGAAGATCATCGATTGCAGAGATCTCTCCTCGGTACCATCTCTTCCCACACCTCCCAGCCCAATACTGTAGCACAACGCCGTACGCGTGAACGCGAAACGAACAAAAATCCTCTCATCAATGTTTGATTCCACATCAGGTCATGGTCTGCTTGCCGTGCTCATCCGGACTGCCAAACCATCCATCCAGTCTCTCATCTGCACTTCATCCCGTATTGGTCACCATTCTCAACCGTGAAATTGGGCCTCACTCCTCAGCGCGGTGGCCGCCGGATTACCGTGCTCATCCCGTCACCATACTCTGGTTCATGCATGCCCGTCGTATCCGGAACCAGTAGTTCAGGCGCGACAACATCGTCATCCATCCGCAGAGCCTGCTCGAGATCCTCCTCATCCGACAATCCGTCGTCAAGCTCCTTAGTCTCCGACGCCGTCTCTGGAACATCCCAAGATCCGCTGGTCTGTCGCCGCAGCTCCTCTATCACTGCCCCTCCGCTGCTCCGGCATCGGGCTCACGACTGATGTCTAGAAGGCTAGGCCGCGGAGTCTCGCTGCTGTACTTGTGCTCGGGCTGGGACTCTGCGGAGTGCCACCACGCCAGCCGAAGAAGCGTTTACTAGGTAACGCCCAGCGACTCCTCGCGATCTTTCATCGAAAACTGCAACTTCGGCCGAAGCGGTCTCTCACTCCGCCGCTCCGCGGCGTGAGGATCCCCTTGTATTAGTTCGTAGAGACACTGTGGTGAGGTGTACACGTGTACAAGAAGCGTCTGATTTCTGACTGATGAAACGTTCGTTTGATGCCCGTAGCGGAACACGGCTTTTGACTCCGACTTCGATCCTTCCCAAGTCGCCTCGATACTAACCTCTTCGTCTTCGCATCCGAACGCGTGGATCAATGAAGACTGCAATGCCATCGTCAACTACGGAGCCTAAAGAAGAAGATCAGAAAGCATCGCCAGAAAGCCATCGTGGGCATCACAGCTCATCCCGTACCTTCATCCCCCCCTTCCCATCCTCCCCCATCCCCCTCTTGACCATACTAGTCAATACCTCGAACCCCACCTGCGCAGCAGCCAACGCCGTCGTCTCCCCCACCCCATCATACGCGGGAGCGACCTCGACAATATCCGCCCCCACCACATTCAACCCCTCAATCCCTCTCAACACCCTAATCAGCTCCCTGGTAGTCCACCCGCCAGGCTCCGGCGTTCCCGTCCCCGGCGCGAGTCCAGGGTCAATTACGTCTATGTCGATACTGAGGTACACTGGGGTTTCCGTCCCCACGTGGTCGAGGATCTGTTTCGCGACGCCCGCGGCGCCCAGGTCGTCGATGTCGTCGCAGGCGATGCGGACCCAGCCTTGGGCGGTATCGTCCTCGTTGTCTTCGATGCCGCTGAGACGGGTGCGGAGGCCGGCGTGCACGGATTTGTTTTCCAGGATCAGGGACTCGTTGTGGGCGACCCAGAACATGGTCCCGTGCGTGAAGAAGGACTGTTCGTTCGGGTTGTCGGGGTCGACCCAGGCGCTGGGGTATTTGGCCGGGTGCCAGGTGTCCTAGACATCCATAAGTAGTCGAACCAGCGGCCCGTTCGACGATCATCGTCCGCTTACCAAATGAGCGTCAAAATGCACCACGGCCACATTCCCGTACACCTTGTTCAGCGCCCTCAGCGTCGGCAAAGCAATACTATGATCGCCCCCCAACGTCAACAACTTCGGCTTCCTCCGATACTCCACCCCACTCTCCACGCTCTCCCTCGGCGCCCTACTAAACGCCAAATTCGTAAAGGCCTCCGTCATCTGCCGCAACGCCAACGCATTATCAAAAGGCGTAATAGGAATATCCCCACAGTCAATCACCGTCGCCCACTCCCGATACGGATTCAGCGCAGCACGCGGGTTGTACCCCCGGAAAGACGTCTGCCGTGCGGAAGCGGCGCGGATGGCGCGGGGGCCGAAACGCGCGCCGGGGCGGTAGGAGACGGCTGTGTCGAAGGGGGCGCCGAGGATGGCGATGTCGTAGGGGGTGTCCGGGTGCTGGAGGCAGCGGGTGTGGGGGAGGTGGGCGAAGGTTGAGATGCCGGAGAAGCCCCACTGCCATCACGCTTAGTTTGTAGGGAGAGTGGTGGGGGGAGGGTGGAGTGTGGTACGTCTGTGCCCCATTTGGCGTCGAGGTCGTCTTTGGTCCAGCCTACGAAGGGTTCTTGGGTGTGCTCTGTTTCGGCGCCTGTGTGTGCGGTGGCGAGGCCGGAGAGCGTGGCAAACGCCGCGGCAAGTAGGAGTGAGAGCATCTCTCGTATCAGACTGTTAACAGTATAGACTATGAGAGCTTGGAAGGAGAATATAAGAGACACCTTGTGATGGAGACAGTTTAGGTAATAGCCTGCCCACTTCTGCAGCTCTTATCGCCCGTCTCGGGCAAGTTCAGCGGCGCGAATGTGACAAGACGAACGTGATAACGGTGCTGGCATTATGGTCGCGACTTCACTGAGGTACATCTCAGCGTAAGAACGTTGTCGGGACGGTGAGGTGAAGTGAGGTGTGGTGTAGTAGACGGCCAAGATCCACGCTCTGACCAAATGCCAAGAAACCACCGCATATTTTGCCTCCCCTTCGCTATGCACATACTCTACAACATATCCCCCATCCCCAAATACACACCTCATCCTCCATCCATCCACCAATATACACACTCTCCACTGTCCCACGCGTCTTCCCAAGATCAACTAAATTGAAAACCCGTCGCTTCCGACCACCTCTCCCTCGCCTTCCCCACATACGCCTCCCTCGCTTTCCCATCTGCCCCGACGACCTCACTCAGCACCCGCAAACCTTCCTCTGCTTGCACCAGCGTCGTGCTCGCCGAGTCCAGCGTATGTTGTAGATCACTCACGCTCTTCTCCTTCACATCTCCCGAGCCGTCCGGATGCAATGCGTGTCGGACCCGGACTGCACCCTGTACATGTAGTGCTGAGTCCTGGTGTTTGGCGAGATATTCGTCATTGCACTCTTCTACAGACCCTTTCGATGCAAATCTCTGCAAGAATTCCGAGTCAATCACCTGTCGCGCCTTCTCCGGTAACGGCTCGTCCAACTTCTCCAGCGCGAGCCGTAGTCTGCAGCCTTGCTCATGACACTTGGGATGCTCCGGGTCGATCGAGGACACCGCGAGTAAGCACTTGAGCGCGGGCAAGTACTTTTCTGCAAATCACCAAACGTCAGCACGCCCCAAAAACACCCATGACAACATGCAAACCTACTCCGCCGAATGTACACCTCAAACCCAGCAACCTGCCCCTCGACATTCCTCGGACTCATCTCCAACAATGGCCCCACCCACTTCATCGCCTCCTCCAACGGATTCTCCCCCGCCGCCTTCAACAGCTCCACGCCAAGCGGATCAGCATCCTCCTTCTTCACCTCCCCATCCTCGTCCTTCTTAGCCGGCGACGCCTTTTTGGCCGCCGCCGCCTTCCGCTCCGCCTCAACCTTCTCCGCCTCCCGCTTGGCCTTCTTCGCCGCCTTCTTTCTTTCCGCCGCGCCCTCGGCACCCTCCCCATTGACCCCACCTCCCTTCGCAAGCAGCGGCTGATCAAACAGTAAACAGTACACCCTAACCGCTAGCAACGCCGCCCGCGTAAAGAACGGATGCTCCCGTAACCGATCCTCCCACCTCAGCATATCCACATAAGCCCTCACCATCCCCTTCCGCAGACTAAACGAATGGAAATCAAATTGATCATCCTCCCACGTCCCAAATACGTCGAAAACAGCATTGAAGCGCTTCAACGCCAGCCCCAGATTCCCCTGCCGCAGGTACGCCTCCCCGTCCTCGGTGATGAACCACACACACTGCATATCGAGCAGATCCCCCAGCGGCCCGCCCACAGCCTCCTTCCGCGTGAACAGCCCCATCGTGGCCACCGCGTCGTCGTGCTGGTTATTTCGCAGTTGGTACTTGGCGCTCTTGGTGTTGATGTAGCGGTCCTTGAGATCCATCTCCCGGGCCTCGTTCATCGCTTTCGAGGCCTCGGCCACGTTGCCTGCGTGCTTCAGGACCCGCGCGCGGGTCATGTGGTAGGTGTAGTCTGTTTCCGAGGGCTTGAGCTCGATGGCGCGGTCGATATATTTGCGCGCTTTGGCGAGGTCGCGGGAGAGATGGTAGTCGTAGTGTTGGGCGAGGAAGTAGTTGAGGCTGAGTTCCCACGTGGTTGCCGAGTCGTGGGGTTTGCTGGTGGTCGGGTGGGAGCCGTCTGCGCTGCCGTTGGGTTCGGATCGCTCGGCGCCGCCGTTGGTGTGCGGTTGTTCGGAGATGTAGCCCTCGACTAGCTCGCGGATGGTCTCTTTCTTCTCTGGGTCCGAGTAGAGTTGCTTCAGATTTGCGAACGTGGACGGTACGCCCTTCTTCAGCATCCTTCGCAGGTACTTGTCCGCGTGTTGCCGGAAAGCATCGCCATTCTTGAAGTCAAGGGGTAGCCGCCGCGGTGCGTCAGCCCTGTCGCTCTGCATGCCCCAGCTGTGGTACATCTCGCCCAGCTTCTGGTGATCCTCCGTCTTACTCCTATCCAGCCCCATAGCCTTCTCCAACCCCTCGTAGTACTCCCGGTGCTCGGCGTTCCGCCGTAACAGCTTGGTATACGCCTCCACAGCCTCCTCTTTCCGACCCAACGCCAGCAAGTACTGCGCCCGCATCTCCATAACCGCCGTTTTATCCAACGCCATCTTCGCCACCGAATCCACGTGCTCCAGCGCCCGCTCTATCTCCCCTCGCTCCGCAATAATCGTATTCTTATACAGCACCGCCTCAGCATGCTCCATATCACCCCGACTCGGCGTCTGCCGCATACTCTCCTCATACTTTTGCAGCACATCCTCCGCCCCCGCCAGATCACCCGACATCTGCAGCGCGATCGCCAACGCCGTCCAGTTCTGCCGGTTCTGGGGTCGCGCCTGCAGCATGGTGCGGCGGGACTGCACGTAGCCGTCGTAGTCCCGCATCTGCACCTGCAGCATCGCCAGGTCCCGCTGGATCTGCGCGGACTCCGGGTCGAGTCGGAGGGCGAAGCGGTAGGCTTTCAGGGCTTCCTCGTAGTTGCGCTGGCCGCGGTAGAGGAGGCCGTAGACGTGCCAGCAGACTTGGGATTTCATGGCGTTTTTGAGCGCGACTTTGCAGAGCTCAAAGGCTTCCTCGCTTTTGCCTTGGGAGGAGAGGATGAGGGCCTTCATGGCCTGGGTGTCGCCATGGTTGGGGTTTTTTCGGAGGATCTGCTCGGCGGCTTTGAGACCCTTTTTGTACTGCTTGCTCTCGTAGTTTTGCACGACATGGCGGAAGAGAGTCTGCTCCTTGGACTGGAGCGCCTGCGTGTTTGACATGCTGGGGGTCGATTGCGATGGCGAGAGAGAGGGTGACCTTTCTAGCTCGGGTGAAGGGCAGCTGGGCTGGCGATGGAGTCTTTGTTAAAGGTCTGGCTTAGCGGACACCCTCTACAGCCATATGACATAAGCATATGACAACAATTGGGGGTGCTGTCTCAAGCGAGTGTGCCGGCAAGGCTGAGTGAGCTGAAGAAATTGTGCATTCACACGAGCTCTGCCCATCCGACGAAGCTCGAGGGTGGAAAAGCCGGCCGAATTGCGGAGGAGTGGTAGACAACCCAAAGTTGGCCAGCCCACTATCACTTTCATACATCACATCACCTTTGACTCGTATACGTGCACCTGATACCCTACTACTACGCAATGAGGGGATACTGTAGTGATAGTAAGGTACACACTGTCAGAGGGTCTGCACAACGCTTTCCAGCAGCAATACCTCGTCCGAGAAAGGACACGTTCGCGCCGAACGACACGACTGATGCTCTTCTTCATATCCTACATCATACAACCCGCACATGCTCGCCGTAATCATCTCAGCTCGCCTTCACCCTAGCGGATCGCCAGGAGCGGAGAGTGAGTGACCTGCCAGATCCGTGGTGCTGCAGCTGGACGCGGCGGCGAGTAGCGATCCGTTCACTCTTGCTGACGATGAGGATATTGCTCGCTTTGCACTGGCACCCTAGAGCGAGGAGGTCCCAAGGGAGGATGCGGAGAGGCTGCAGACCAATGTGGGAAGCGGTTTTGGCGATGTTTCAGGGTGAGCATCGGTATGTTGAAGGCGGTGTTGCAGGAGAATGAGAGGATTGAGCGTGTGAGGACCAGGAACTAGGGGCTGGAGGGCGCGATGAGTGCGAGCCGCGAGAAGGAGTGAAGAAGTGGGTTCTTTGTTACCTGTGGTCAGAGCTACTGCGTAATCTTGAGAGGCGACGCGGTGCACCTGGCCGTATATCGATATAAAAAGCTGACTGTTCCTCTGTCGTCTCACCTTTGCTTCTTGCTTTCGCTACATGGCTTGTTCTGGTCGTGATGATGGTGCTTGTGCTGACAACCTGTCTTATACGAGAGCGGTTTGCTGCCGACTGCCTGCACGGTCCAGCAATCTAAAAGTGCAATCGCAAGCCCTCTTGTGATATCCATCCGGGTAGGTCGCTGCATTGAATGATCTTGGCCCCTTTGAGGAAGTAACCAGCACATAGGCTCGCTCCGGCTACGTGACTGCTCCACACGTCCTACCGTGTCCGGTCGCAAAGGACTGGCGAGGAAATGATGTGCAATCTGCGTGCGCTGCGCCGCAAACGTTGGCGGGCATGGAGGTCCGATCCAAGCCTGTGTCAACTTGCCCTCGTGAGTGGTAAAGAGAAACATGGTTCTTATATCCCTACTATCCTACACACTCTCACAGCCAACCAATAGTCGTACACCGCCCTCGTAGTGACCCCCTCAGCTCGACTTCGCCCTGCTAGACTTTCGGGAGCTCGGGGTGACAGCCTTCCCAGCTGCCTTCGATCCGCTCTTCTTCGATATCTCTCTGTTACCCTTGACGATCTTTGTGGGTGCAGTCGTCTCTGCCTCACCACGCTCGTCTTCGGCGCCGCCGTTGACTTGGTCATCATCTTTTTCATCCTTGACACCATTGGGGTCCGCCTTCTTACTACCACGCCCCTTCCGCGCAGAAGTTTTTACCTCGTTCTCGCCGCCGGTCGGCTCCGCCTTCGTCTTCCTCCCCACCCTGCCTTTCTTCGCCACGACTTTCTCTTCCACCTCCACCTCCTCATCATCCTCGTCCTCGTCCTCCTCAGCATCCGCCTTAGCTCTAGCCTTCCGTTTCCTGCCCTTCGCCGGCGCTCTCGCCGCCTCATCGGAGTCAACGTCTCCCGCCACTGCCGCGGTCTTCTTCTGTACGCTCGGGACTATTGCAGACGTCCTCCCTCCAACCTTCAAGTGCACAATCTTCTCACCCGATGGCAGCACATTCGAGTCCTTCTTGCCTTTATCCCACCGATACTTCATCAGCCAGGTCTCGGGAAATTGACTACTATCCGCATTTGTCTCCACAGCCAACGTGCACACATCCATGAGTGCCTTATGCAATCGCTCAACCTGCCCATCATCGAAAGTGTTACTGTACTGCTCCGGATGCAACCTCGCCTGATACATCACTTCATCCGCAACCCAGTTCCCCACCCCAGAGAGATTCGCCTGATCCAGCAACAAAGCCTTCACCGGGACCCTCTTCCTCCTCAACAGCGCCCCCAACCACTCCACCGTCACCACCTCCCGATCCCTCACCGGATCCGGCCCATTCTCCTTCAACGGACTCGCCTTCCTAATCTCCTCCGCCGCGCAATCCACCAACCGTATCCTCGCCAACCGCCTGGGATCCACAAATGCCGCCTCGACCGCCTCCCTCGCCACCCCTCCCACACTCTCCTCCCCACACTTAAGCACGAACTTCACATACTTCGGCGGCCACTCCTCCTTCTCCCTCTTCTCCTCCTCAACAACCACAGCCTTCTTATAATAGTACGTCTCCTCCACATCAAACTTCATCCACCCCGTCATCCCGAAATGGCACACAGCGTGCGGCGGCTTGTCGAACAGCATGTAGAAGTATTTCCCCTGTCTGTCGGCGCCCACGATGCGGCGACCGGAGACATGCTGCTGGAAGGCTTCGGAGGAGCAGCCGACTTTGCCATAGACAATGTCGTCCGGGTGCGCGACGCAGGAGGTGATGGTGCGGCCGACGAGGTGTTTGCGGATGAAGTGGACTATGCGGGCTACTTCGCCGATCTGGGCAGCGTGTCAGTGGGGACGGAGTCGGGGGGGGAGGGGGAGTGGTGGTACTTCGGGCATGTTGGCAGCGGGTATGTGCGAACTTCGAGTCACAGTACTTGAACGCAATGGGTATGTGCTGTTCGCGGTGATTCGAGCGCGTCTCCTAATGTCCTCGAGAGACGCGACTATGACGTAGCGTCGTCAATGTCACCTCAGCTGTCCGCGTGTGAGATATGGCCCGCCGTAGTGTATATCAGTGTCACCATTGCGACACGATCCTCACGGTCGACAACGCCTAATGGTCCCCGCAATCATGCAATATCGACTTCGACTTCAATAGCATCTCGCGATGCATTAACGAGACTCTAAGACATTGGAGCCCGACCAACAGACAAGATGAACCACAACGCACCACACAAAGGCTCCGCCTTCGAAGGCTACTATAGCAAATTCGACCTACCATCGGGAGCCCATCTCGCCTTGATCATCTGCCAGGTCCCAGGAGCGAAGAACAAGCCGTACATGTTATCCTTCACCTACGTCCCGGACACCAAGGAAGCCACCCAAGTCTACCAAAGGGAAATCTGGGCCAACGAACTGCACATGGTGACCCTCAGCAAAGACAACGCCTTCGGCCTCGAAGTCCCAGGCATCGGGTACGCGCGATGGCAAGCCGACTCCACGACCGAGTACAGCTTCGAGCACGACGACTTTACCTTCCACGCCAAAGCAACGACCCGAACGCCCTGGTCGCCGGACACCGAAACTCCAGAGGCGGTGCTCGTGCACTTGCCACTCCCACTACACTGGCATGTCCAGTCCCTCGCTTCAACATGCACCTTCAATCTGCACCTCCCCTCTTATGACCTCCCAGTCCCCGACCGCTCCGGAATAGCTAACGTGCACCAAGAGAAAAACTGGGCCCAAAGTTTCCCCGCCGCCCACATGTGGCTGCAAGCCCGCTCAGGCGACCGCGGCTTCTGCTGCGCTGGCGGCCAGATCCTCGGCGTTGAAGCCTTCCTGCTGGGTTACCGGAGCAAAGACCTGAATCTCGATTTCCGGCCGCCATTCGCGACGCGGGTGGCGGGTCTTAGTCCGTTTATGTCGTATAGTACGAGCTGGGAGTATCGGAAGTTTGAGCTGAGTGTGCAGAGCTTTCGGCAAAAACTTACGGTCACTGCTATGGCGCCGAAGGGGAGTTTCTTCTCGCTTAGCTCGCCGTTTCCGGAGGGTCATCGCGAGAACTTTCTGGGTCAGAGTTTCCAGGCCAGATTTGAGGTCAAGATCTTTGAGAGTGGATGGTTCAGCCCTTGGAAGCTGGTGAGGGAAGACGTGTTCGAGGGAGGTAGCTTGGAGTTTGGGGGTGGGTTCTATCCTCCGGCTGGCAGCAAGGAGCGGTTCCACTGAGGGCCATTCAGCCGTCGCTGTTTGCATGTAGCAGCGTGCGACTGACTCGGCATTGGAGGTATAATCTGCAAGCAGATGCGGATGCGCTGTTTCGCTGGTGTGACCGCCGATTCCACACGAGTTGGGATTCTGGGGACTACGCTGCAAGCACATCGAAGCTAAGTCATGGCTGTCCGAATGAAACGCCGCAGACTACTGTTCGAAACCGGGGAAGCGGAGGAGACATTCGGTCTCAGCCGTACCTGGGCATAGCAATAAGCTGCACGAGCACCTCCGTACCCCAGGATTCGACTGGACGCCTCGCGCTGCTGCAAGGCACCCCGGAGCCTTCGACGGAAGATGAAAACTTACCAACCACATTACTTCGGAGCAAGACCCGGTTTCCAGCCGTGGGATTCCGGCAGACCGCTCCTGCAATTTGGCTGCGTCGCGCCATTGTCAGGATCTTGCGAGGAAGAGAGTCGAGGCTTCCAAGAGTATAAGTGCACCGCACCCCCCGGCTGGAGGACACATTCACTGGGCACGTCGACTTGGCAGCAACGTACATGTAGCAGTCCGAGAGTCTCGAGACAGACACGTCAATTCACATCAAAACCTTAATAACATAGCAAATCGCCAAACATGCTCTCAATCACCATCATCCTCAGCCTGGCCGCTCTCGTCTCAAGCGCGTGCGTCTCGCCTCCCCAACCAAACCGCGCCCCACACCAAAGCAATGCTAACATCCACTGCAGCGGAGCATCTTCCGTCAACCCAGGCGGCCCTATTCAAAACTGCACGACAACCGTCTTCAAAGAACCCTCGTTCGAAACGAATTGCACCATTCATCCCGGGACTACGACATCGACCGCGTCGGTGAATTGCGGGGGTTGCGCGCTTGAGACGAGGTTTCTTGGTCATGGGTTGGTGAGTCCTGCGGTTCGCGAGGCGGCCTGTCGAGGTGCTGTGCTGAGATTGTGCCGCCTTAGCCCTGTCGAGGTGTTGTCACGGAGAGTGATGACCGGACCGTCACGGTGACTTCGTGCGCTGTGTCGATCGCGACGCCGTCTTGAAGGAGCTGTCAGGCTTGATTGAAGAACCGCCGCACCTGCTCTGTAGACCATCGGCTCTCAATCCTCCGTCAAGATCTCCCCGAGCTCAGACTTCCAACTGTGTCCACTCCCAACAAACAAAATCACAACTTCGCTCCCTTCGCTCCTGCCCCTCCAAACTCCCCATTCACCGCCTCCAAAAACCCCTCCGACATCATCCCCCTCCGCTCCCTCCCCACAGCACCCCACTCCCTCCCCTCCACCTCCTCCCCGACCCCCCACCGCTCCAACTCCGGCGCAAGCCATCCCGCGCAAGCCTCCGCCGTTCTTCCCACAACCTCCATCGGAATCAGATGCCCCACCCCCTCGAACGTCACTTCCCCGACCCTCCCCGCTTTCACTCCCCCGGACCCTCCGAGCCCGATACCCGTCTGCGCGCGGCGGTCGGCGGCGAGGTGCGGGGCCGAGAGGGTGGAGAGGTCGCCGTAGATGTAGAAGACGCTTGGGCGGAGAAGGGGGAGTTTGAGAAAGGTGGGGATCAGGGCGGGGCTGTAGAAGGGCATGGAGGGGTAGGCTTCCGGGTCGAAGTCCGGGTGCGTTGTGGAGGGTGGTTGGGTTTGGGTCGGGGAGGGGGTGCGGCGGAGGAAGGTGAGGACTTCTTGGTGTTTGGTTGTGGTTAGGGTTACTTCTTGGTCGGTGGAGGGGGATGGAGGAATTGTAGATGTGCTGGGGTCTGCTGTTAGGACGGGGAGGAGGGTTGATGCGGGCGTGGCGTCGGGGTATATGTAGGTGGGTAGGTCCCGTAGGCCGTATTTGATCCAAAGGTCTAGGACTCGCGGGTCCCACGTCTGGTAGAACTTGGAGCGTTTGAACGAGGCTTCCGCCGCCTGGCGGTTTGGCCATCGATCTCTTCGTCGGGAGGAGGCGTAAGCAGGCGCGTAGTTGCCTTGTTTCGACAGCTGGCGCTGGATGACCGGGTCGATGAGGATGAGCGTGGTGAACAGTCGTGGGTGCATGATCGACAGATTGACGAGGTTGTTGCCACCCATACTGTGGCCGATGCCGATCAATGGTCGCTTCATGTCCTTGCGGAAATGGTTGACCATCAGGAAGAGATCTCTCGGGTGGTCGAGCCATGATGCTAAGAGATATTAGTGCTGCTAGCAGTGTTGTGAGGGTTGAACATACGGTCATTGCCCAGCTTCCGCTCATTGAGTACCCCCGAAGCACCCTGGTGAGCCACGTCTGCAATCCAGATACTTCGGATCCGAATACCCTTGGCCTTCAATCGCTCGTACAGTTCGTCCCACAGAGGCTCGTACAATTCCTATACACACGATCAACAAAACGCTCATCTCATCTCATCGACTCTGTTTCGACAAACCTTCGGGAACCCATTGGCATGGCCCCCAATCACCGTAACCTCACTCTGAGCTCGAAAACTCTCCTTGGGCGTATACTGCTTGACAGCTAGAAACAGCACGTCCTCCTGATCATCAGCGGTGGACCGGGGATACTCGCGGATATGCGAGGTCGGAATGGTGTGTTCTGTAACACGGAAGATGGTTGTTGCCATAATCGCAGCAGCTACTAGGTAGACTCTCGCGGTATCGTACACAGATTATTGATGAAGCTATATGAGATCCGGATCTGATGAAAGGTCGAAGGAGATCTGAGGGAGCCGGGAAAGACGAGGTGAGTGCCGAGGTTGATGAAGCGTCCAATGCTTCGGGTTCGGCAGTGCCATCATCAGCGCCAATGTTCATAACGGCAATGGGTACGGCCTCGTACTAGCATGATGAAGATACTCAACACCAGCTACCGGACAGGCATGAATGACAGTAGGATATCCATACAATTGGAAGACGACGGTACCGGAGCGTCTCCTTGTTGATCACAATTGAAAGTGTACCCCTGACGGTCAGGCTGGGATTCGCTGTGCTGTACTGATATCGGTACATTGTGACCACGACCCACTACCAGTCTCCCTAGCCTCCACCACTCTGGAGATGTAAGACATCCCTACTTACCAGTGCGCAAACCAATACCGCTTCAATTCCATACACCTGCTCCGCTCGCGTTTCCAGAAAGCAAGCCTTCTCTGGAGAATTGCAGCACTCCACACCAGGAAGTCCTCGCAATGGGTATCAAACTCTCACAGCCCGCACCTCAAAACCCTCCCTCCAGATCTCCCTTCATCCTCCCGAGCCTCAGCGTAAACCAATCACACTCTGCGCGAAAAACGGTAAGCAAGCGGCAAAGCCTCTCTAGGCCGAAGCAGACTCACCATCTCGAGCGTCCACACCCTCCGAATCCACACCTTCAGCTTCCCCTCCACACCGTCAATATGCTCCAGCTCCACGCCCTCCCACCAGCAGCGACGCGCGGGTTTGCGCCAGAACAGGAGCAGCTTCTGCGCCATGCCCACGGCGTTGCTGTTGGCCGCTTCGCCGCGAATATCCGTGCGCAGGCGCGCGAGCGCGATGGAGCAGATGACGGCTTTGTTGGGTTCGGCGGCGCGGTGGCCCCAGATGTCGGAGTGGTCGAAGCCGCTAAGAACAGTCTAGTCAGTATTCTGGACCAGTCCTCGTCAGGAATAGTTAGACGTTACCCTGCCGTCAGCATCTCGATAAGGTGCTGCTCCGTCGTGCCAGTCTCCTCGCTCTTTCGCAGACCCGAGAAGATGCCGTCTTGTCGCAGAAGCGCTTTCCCAGCTGCTCGCTTGACCTCGATCATCTCCGTCTGCTCGATATCCCTTCGTGGCGGGATGGCATAGAAGTCGAGGTCCTCCCGAAGCACGATGATACCGGCTCGGTCTTGCAGCATGTCGCGAGCGTTGCCAGGCATGGGCTCGATGGGCATCGTGTTTGGGCCCAACGGCTCCTGGGCCTTGGCGTGCTCCTCTGATTCTTGCGGGATGGTCTGCGCCACATTGCGGAAGAACTCGAGCATGTATTGCAGCGAGGTGGGGTCATACTGTGAGTAGTAGAGACGGTCAGATAAGTATACATCTTGGTTGGAGAGGAAACGATGGATCTCCGCAACATGCACAGTGGGGAGCTGTGACACCCGCGTAACGAGGCGAGGTTGTTGGGTATGGCTTACGTCGACTGGGTACACATCACCGTCGTGGTAGCTGCTCATGTGCCCTTCCGGCAGAAGGCCATTTGGGAACAGTGAGAGTAGTACGAACTCGGGCATCGTCAGGAGTTCGTCCCGAGAAAGCGTGAAGCGTGTGCCGCTGCGGAAATTAGTCTCGGGAAATGATCGTATAGACGGCGCGCATACCGTAGCTCCATCGTAATGTTCTCATCGGATCCACCTAGCAATGGTCAGCCATATACACGAAATACAACACGGCTGATAGCTCACCTCCTCCCAGCCCAGCAGTATTCAGCGGCGCCGGCCCGCCCTGCTGCACCTGCGTAAGGATGCTCGCCGCACCTCCAGCTGCCGCCATGACGTACGTGAACCCGTCGAGCGGACTGGAACCGTCTGTATACGGAGGCGGGGGCTCTCCGTCGTCGACGTCCTTTCGCTCCTTTGTATCTCGCGGAAGTGCCGCCTTAGTCTCTGCAACGACCGGAGACTGGCTCGCGGCACTTTCTTCGAACGGCGGGGCGGGTCCGGTGGGAGCGGGAGTGGTGGAAGTCGACGGGTCGGTGACGAGAGCGCGATAGGGGTCGACTGGCGAGGGCGCGGGGAAGTAGCGCGAAGGGAAGTTGTGGGAGGAGAAGGGCGGCGGGGCGGGGTCCGCCGAGGCTGAGGATTGCGCGCCGGGGGGCGCTGCTATCTGGTAGTGGGTGTCGACGTCGGTCTTACCGGGAACGGTGTCGTGCGTGCTGCCGCGGAGAGAGGGAGTGGTGTGGGCGGAGGAACCGTCTGAATCCACGATGCGGGTGGTGCGGTGCAAGCCGACGAGGGGCGGTGGTGGAAATGGGCGCGTGGGCTTCACATGGATGAGGACTTAGTTTGGTGATTGCGATCGCGGTGGTAGGCGCTTGGCAGGTGTAAGTCTCGTTTGTCGTCAATGGCAAGTACGGTCGCAGTTGATTGTGAACAAGACACGCGAAGTCGAGGCGTCTGGTCGCTCCCAAGCGCTCCACTTCATTACTAAGGGGCACGAGCCACTATGGTACTTTGGAAGACGCCCAGCGGTGAAGAACCACAACATTGAGACAACATCAATGGGGAAGAGGAAGTCGTTCAATGATATAGCATCCTCCTTCGTGCATTACACATGGCTTCGTTCACTCTCTACTCCTTGTTGAAGTCAATCACCACCCGTCCAGCAATCTCACCGCGTCGCAGCTGTTGCACACTCTCCGGGAACGCAGACATGCCTCGCACCTCAGAGATGGACTTGAGCAGGCCACGACGGGCGTAGTCGAGCGTGGCGGCCGTATCCTGCATCGTCCCCACCAGCGTCCCGATGATGGAGAGGTTCTTGAATGCGAAGAAGTTCGGATCCGTGCCCAGCATGATCGTACCGGCGGGCGGCAGGGCGATGCACATGATCTTGCCGCCGATGCGGTCGCCGATGAAGCTGATGGAGTCTGCAGAGTGTTAGTGTTCGAAGATTTGGTCTCTGTTCGAACGGAGCTGGCCTACCTTTGTACGACTGATACGCCGTGACGAGGACGCCGTGAGCGCCGACACCGTCCGCCACCTTCTTTATCTCCGCTGCGACATCCTGATGCTCTTTGAAGTCGATGAAGTGCTCGGCACCCATCTTGGTCGAAAGCTCCTTCTTCGCGCTGCCGGAGTCGACGACGATCGGTCGCATACCCATAGCTCTGTTAATACAATCAGTAGCGTCCTAATACTCGTAGGGGTAATGGAACGCACTTCGCAAGCTGCACACCCTGGATGCCAACTCCGCCTCCGCCACCAGGGAACACCACCCAGTTCCCAGCCTTCAGTCCAGAATCAATCAGCGCCCTGTGCATCGTCGACGCGGAGCACATGATCGGCCCAGCCACCTCATCCGGCACACCATCCGGAATCCTCGACGTATACTTCGCCGGGCTGACGATGTACTGCATGTACGTCCCCTCCGCCATCAACCCAGTGTAAACACCCTTCTGGCAGTAATTCTCCCTTCCGTTCCAGCACTCCTGGCAGTTGTGGCAGACGTCCCAGAGCGGCTTCACACCTCCGCGGTCACCGACCTTCCAGTCCGTGACGTTCTTCCCGAGCTTCACGACGACTCCGGCGCCTTCGTGGCCCGCGCACTTGGTGCCGAGGGCGGACATCGGCGGAACAGCCCAGTCGTTCATCATGAAGTGAATGTCGGACATACAGAGGCCGGTGCAGTTGAGCTTGAGGAGGACCTCGTCGTCCTCTGCATAGGACACATCGTGTCAGCAGTAGCTCGAGACAGGAAAGATCACGCCTTCCAAATCGATGGACTGGATGAAAAGGACAGCGACTTACTCGGCTCGGGAACATCGACCTCTTGCACCTCGACTCTGAAGTCTGGCCCTTCATTGACGACCACGGCCGCCTTGCCTTTCTTCGGGATCTCGAATTCAGGCATGTTATTGGACAGCTGAGCAGAGTTGAGGGTTGATGATATCGTAGATACGATTGAAGGTGTGCTTTGATGTCGAATGTCGCTGGGCTGATATTGCAGGCACGTTGGGGGTCTCCTGAAGCCCGACGAGGGAGCTACACCTCATATATACCCATCCGCCCACCCATCGACCTATGTCTCTCCACCAGACTGGACCGCGGTCTTGGAGAACGCCATCGGGATCCTCTCTCGCCTCGGTGGACGCGGGCGACGCGGGGTCGTATTTGGCCGGTACCTGGCACCGCTCCTCAGAAGGGCGGGGTAAGCACAGCAGCATACCCACAACACACTTCACCTCGTACCAAACTGACCGAATATTGCTGCTGGGCATCGAACCACTGCAATTACGTCGCGGACGGTGTCCCGCGATGGCCTTTTGTCCCTGAAAGCTCGAAGGAGGTATGTGATCGGGTGTTCGGCCCGTCGTTCTGAGGATCAGCCCCTGATTAGGTGGCTCGACTCCCTTCCACTTGGCACGACAGCGAGACCTTGCCAATATGCCAATCAGGACCGCCACGGTAACAGCGAAACGAGGAATCGTAGTGGAAACCTCCAGAAACCCCACGTCTTCGTTCTGACAGCTCCACAGCCACGTGAAATGATCTCGGAGTCGCGCCAGCCATGGCCGACACGTGTTGCCTGTCATCCATCAGTTCACAACACCATGATCGCTGCGGAAGCGTTGTAATGGGCGGAACCTCGATTGTCCAATCTAGTGCTCTAAGGTCAACAGAGTATATAGTACAGAGGTATTCTACATCTATTAGTACAGCATCTGAGCCGAGATCCAGGTGGCGTTATCGCCTGGCTCCCGACAGCAGCCGTCTTTCGTTCGCAACTCCGCTGAATGCGGCGTGCACCGGTGCCTCAGCAAGTCCAATTGGATGTTGGCGAGAGCGCACTTAGGGGCGCTGTGTTGCCAATGCACTCCGTCATGCCAACGAGCGGGCATCCGACCAGCGTTGTCTCGGTCAAGACCGAGTACCCCACAAGCTTCTCGCTATCAGAGTAGAGAGCACCCATCAAATCTCGTACAGGCCCACCATCCTAATCCGTCCAGCTTTCACTCCTCGGCCGTCTCCTTAACAACCACCTCAGTCCCCGCCGCAATCCTCTTGGCCCGATCCTCCTCCAGCGCACTCAACTCGAACCTCCTCATCCTCCCCGCCACCCGCTCATCCAGCGCCATCCCCTCAATCCACACGCTCTCCTCTCCTTCATCCCGCGCCCGGTGCACAGACTTCCACCACTCTTTCTCTTCGTTTGCCAGGACTTGCTTTTGCTCGGGCACACTGTCGCCAGTCCCGCTTTCTTCGGCGCCGGTGCGCGCAGTCACTGTGTCGAAAGAGCGGTAGGATGCGCCCAGGACGGCGGCCGCGACGTCCCGGCCGATTTCATCTGCTAGTCGCCGGCGAGTGAGGAAGCGGTAGATGCGGATGTGGGTATTGCGGACTCCTAGGATATGCGGGAATGGAAGGATGATGCTGGGGCCGATGACTTCGGGGATGGAAGGGGAGAGCGTTGCCATAGGGTATGCTGATGGTAGGAGGTAAGGGGGTGGGTTGCGGGGTTTGCTGGGTTTCTCTTCTTCTTTGGGCACGTCTTCCGAGGCGAGCGTCTCAGATGGTGTGGGAGTCTCGAGTGTGGTTGGTGAGTTGCTGTCCGCGTCCAGCGCGGTCGATATGTCGGTGTCGGGCTGTAGTGTCGGAGTACTCGCCGCTATTGCTTCTGCCACGCCCTTCACCGGCGCGTCACCGAGAGAGGAGTGTCCGGGTACATGTTTCGCGATCTCCTCCGCGACTCCCTCCACCACAGCCGGTATCACCACGGGCTCATCGACCGGGCCTAACCACCCCTCATGCAACCCCCTCACATACTCCTTCCACGTGTGCCTCCCGACCACCAGGTCTCCACTCACTCCCGGATACTCCCCCGTCCCATTCTTTTCCCGCATCAACTCCATCGCGTACACCTTCTGCAGCTCCTCCTCTTCCAACGCCTCACCCTCGCCCCTCCGCCTCCTCTTCCTCCTCACCCTCTCCGCAGTCTTATGCCTCACATCCCCCTCCTTCCGCCCCTCCACCACATCCCAATCCATCGCGCCAGCGACCAAAATAGGCTTCACATAATTATGGAAATGCTCCCGCGCACTCCTGAGACCATCTCCCGGAGGCGCAGCGAGGTAGATGGTGAGCTTCCGCGGCATGCTCTTCGTATCCAGCGGTTCGCGCGCGAGGTGCGAGACGACTTCGCACCATTTCTGCTTGGTGCGGCGGGTCTCGTATTTGTCGTAGAGGACGGCAGAGGCGATGGAGCCAGAGAGGGAGAGGAAGATGAGCCAATTGCGGGAGGGGAGACGGAGACGAGGGAGGCCTGGAAGTCGTGAATAAGTGGCTCTTGCCTTGCGAGCTTGATCAATGGGACGATGACTTACCCATCATCCTAAAGACTGGATTACCGTCCGCCATGGGCTTCTTGGGCGCCGTGGCGGAGGTATTGACGCCGGAGCCATTGCTGCTTGCTACCGCTGGAGAAGAGGCGATTACTGGACTGTTCCCGGCGGGCGGTACGCCTTTGGGATCAGACATGTGCACGCAAAGAAGGCGGAATGGTGCATGGGCAACATGACCTCAAAATCTTTTGTCTCGTGCAGGCAATCGAGGCGGAACGCATCCGTTCTCCGCGGCGAAGCACAATCTGGGATGTTTGCGGGACTGGAGCTCACCTCATCAACCACTTGCGTGCGTGCGAAAGGCTTGCTGGTTCTGCTCCCATCCTGTATTCGCGATCGTGTACATTACAAGCTAAGTGACATGGACTTCTACTGTCCCTACATGTACGCCGCAGTGTGTTACGGTATAAGTAAGACGAGCGCATTTCGATCGCCCCCGGAAGATACCAACCATGGGACGATCATCTCGTCAAGCGCCAACACTGCAGATCGATTACATGTACTTCAACAACGCGAGCATGTTGGCCGTGCATGACCTGGATACACACTACGTCTCCAGAGGTCCGGCCATGAGGATGTATGGGTGATCCGGCGACAGACAGCCTGCGACCTCGGACCACGATCAGCAAACAATTCGCCACAACCAGACCTTTCACATCCACATCGGCGCCCGTTCCCAAATGCCAAGCCGCAGCTTCTCCTTGAGCTTAACAATGATCCCTTGGCTTCGAGCGGCGAGGCTGCATCTTCCACACGGGACTGCTTCTTTGCCAAATCGAACTTCATGTCCGAGAGAATGGAGCGCATCTGTCGCGACTTCGCACTAGACACTTGGAGACCGACCTCAGCAAACCGGGAGATTCATGTATAGACGCTTTTGCTTTTCGCGTGGTAAGACAGCGAGCGGGCTGGCTGGCAGCTTCACAGAATCAGTCGTCCAGACGGCCCATGTCTGGGTTTGGGGACACTACCAATGGTATTTGCACGGCTTCGATGACTTCTTTCAGCAGCCTAGCTTGCTGAGCGACCGTCTTCACTCTCTCCGCATCGGGTAGAGCATCTCAGCTCGATCGATGCACGTGATGTGGACCACAGCTCGTGGAAGAGGTAGACACCGTACGGCCCGGTAAGTCCTCTGTCTCGGTGGATATCCACTGTGCAACTCAAATGACGCTGCCAATGAATAAGGGTCCTTACATTCACGTCCATGGACACATTCACAACCGTGACTCGAGCACAGCGACCACAATACATGAATGACAAGTACACGCACTGTCTTCGACCACCCTCTTTTACCAACCTATATTTCAGGATCAACATTGATCAAGCATCAAAACATCACTGCAACGCATCACTCCGCATGGCTCGGCCTCGAAGCAAGGCACCTCCACCACTCAAGTTCGACACCTGTGCCACCCGACTCAAAGCCGATCCATCGAGATTGTCCCTTCTCCTCGATTTGATCCCCGAACTCCGCAACGCAATCTACGAGTACGTCTTCGCCTCCACCGGCGGTGTTCTACTCTCGCGCCACGCCATCAACCGCGCTATAGCCCCACGGGAGTCCGCGCTCCTTTACGTCAACAAACAAGTCCACACTGAGTTCCTGCACGCCGCCTGGCTCCTCGCCGACATCCACACCACCTCGCTCGACTACGATTTCCGCCACGTCGTCACCTTCCTTAACCGGCACAACGACGAGGAGATCCGCGCCCTGCCCAGCAAGCTCTTCCCCCGGCACCGAGCTATCGTTGTTGAAATCGAGCCCGGATCGTATGGCGACGGCATGCCACAGTATCTGGAGCGCTGGCTGAACCGCTTCGGACACCCGACGAAGGAAGGCGCGCAGGTGCATTTTGAGCACCGGCTGCGACCCGGCTACAAGAGTGACAGAAAGGCCTCGTCGGAATGTTGGCGGGTCTATATGGAGATGATTCCTGGGAGGAGGCTGGAGGAGTTCAAAAGCATCATCGCTGCGGTGCGTTGAACCTGACAGCGTGTGTCTGGAATTGAAGGCGACAGGGCTCTAACACTCCAGGACGTACATGCGGAGCTTCAGCGGGAGGACTGGGTGAAAGTAGCGACGGGCCGCTCGCGTTCGCGGAAAGTGATGGAAGCGGATTTGGATGTGGAATCATGCTCGCAAGTGCTGGAGCAGGCATGGCTGGCGCAGGCTTCCCGGCGAGAGCACGGGGTTTGCTCGGACGTCGAGTGCGTCCTTGACGACAGAGTCAACCACCGACATAGCGTGGCAGAGTAAGGCTGTTTGATGGAGCAAACCCGAGTCCAGTCACTCTACCCATTAGTCGAGGTGAAGTTGGGTGGTGACATTAACGCCGTGGGGCGGCAATTCCATCGTCGTGTGTAGCTGATTGACTGTCTTCACACCTCCTTTCCATACGGCCCGGGAGGGACTCACGTTGAGTGAGACCTGTGCCGTTGCCGGCTCTCCCCCATTGAAGATGCCGGACCCGCTCTCAATTCCTGCCGCCGAGCGGAGTGCTACAGATCGGTCACCGACTGTCGCGAACAGCTACCGTCTCGGGATCAATTTCTGCCACAGACCTGTGTGAGGAGGTCCCGGAAGACACCTCAGGGCACTGGTGCACGCACGTGTGGACGAGATAGGAAGGAAGGAACAGCCTCTTGGCAGCACAATACATGTGATGGTCAGGCCAGAACGTAATAAGCCCCACACAGCTTTCCCATCCGCGTTCCTGCAGCCCTGCGCACAGACTACTACTACAGCAATGCCGGGCCCGCTGCGCCGGTGGAGGCGCCGGTGTTCCAGCTCCGATCATCACTACTCGGCGGCGTCGGCGCCGCTGCGGGCCTGCGGGGGTGAGGGTGGTTTGCCAGCACAGCCCCGAAATGGACTGGTGCGTCTGTGTCCGCCAACGGGAGCGCAGCGACCGGGTTGGTTTCTGCTTGATGATGAAGCCATCTGCAAGGTCGAGGAGCGCCATACTGGTCGGAGGCGCCAACGGTTTTGGCACGTTGGGAGGCCTGGAGCCGCCCTGCACCACGAAAGTGACAGGTTGCTCGAGCAGGTCCACGATGCTGTTTGTGCCACCACTCTGTACTGCTGAGGTACTGCTGAGGTACTGCTGCTGTACGTCGATCTCGCTACACCTTGCTCGACTATCGCTTCTCAGATATTCGCTAGATACTCTCCGAGAGAAGAAAATACCCGACGGAGCAGGAATAAGATTCCCGACTCTTGGGTTCACCCCCGCAACTCAAGTCGCGAACCCGTATTATTATTATGTATTTGATTGAAGAGTTCTGATTTGAGTTGGCCGGAGTATTTCCAGACCACACATGCTTGCTGGGCTCCAGAACCCTCCGATGATAATCGAGAGCCCGCGTGCCGCGCACCTGTTAAATTACAATCTGGGAGATGACGAGATCTCGAATTCGATCGAGTGATGCGCGCTCCACCTTCCGCGTTGGGGCATCACGACTCCGCGATAACAAAGAAATGGCGGATGAGGCGTTGCAGGGGGGCGTGGGATCCTGGCGACGCCACGGCCTGCATCCTCCCCAATTTTTATCAGGAACCTGATCCGACGGCTTGGATCATGCAAAGTGACAAGTCCCAACTCCCAAGTGGTGCGCGACTGCACCAGTTGCAGGTAGACTTGATGTGCGGGCGGTGCAGGCACCAATACGTCGAGCGTTTGCAAACATTGTTGCCGACCAAGACTGTCCCATCTTGGTACACATCAATCACTATGGACAGCACTGTATCCATAATTGTCACACAAGCAATCTATTCGATCGACGTGGGCCTCCCAGCTGTCGGTGGTGGCTGTAGTCGGTCCGCGCCAGTCTGCACGCCGAACCCGATGGAGACGGCGAGCGTGCGGGGCATATTATTATGGCTCCCGGCATCCCGAGACCGGGCGATGCAAATACAATCCTTGCTAGCTGAATTGATCCTGGAAGCAATCCACCAACGACGGCGCCGACAACCTGGACGCCGGCGACTTTTCGACTTCGTCTTCACATTCCACACAGAAAAGTCCCAAAGAAGGTGCCGAGGTCAAGTTGGACCCTCCGTACCTGAAGGCTGACGCGAACGTGGGAACAACGTTCGGCGGGGGCAGAGTTTGCACCATCTGTGATCCAGACCGGGACCACGATCGCTCCTGTTTCGTTGACACGCAGCCTGCGTCATGACTGGCTGAATTCTCCTCGAGACTTTTGGACCCTTTGAGCAGACTTTGGCGTTGTACAGGCGCGACATGTTGCGGCCACGTTGGAACGAACCTGCTGGCGGGGCCGCGGACACCATTCCCCCCACCCCTTGCCAAGAACGAAATGCCGCACGCAGACGTGACTACCGTGAGATTTGAAGGGCGGCGAAACGCCATAGCGCGGTTGCTTCGGTAGAGTGCTTGCTCGTTGGACCTTGCCGGGTGTAGTGGAAAGCCCATTGGTCGTGTGGCGTGTAAGCTATATCAAAGCTCCTCCCTCCTCTACCCCGATCTTTGTACCTGCCGAGTCATCTGCGTTACCTTTCGACAACCTCTGCGTTCACGCCGCCGCCATGGGCCTCAATCCAAAGGGTCGCAACTGGGGCTCGCTGGTCAACTGGGATGATCTGGGAAAGGCCTACGCTGCCGTCCTCGTAATATGGACGGTCGCGCTGTGCGCCGGCACCGCATGGCTTGTCGTCAACCGGCGCATACCGTTCATCAAGATGCGCAACCTGCCCTTGGCCATTGCCTCGACCGCCTTCCTTCACGTCTACCTGGTCAAGATCATGCTCGCCTACACCACCAACGGCCACTTCACTTGTGCCGCCGAGTTCTGGATCATGAGCATCTACCTTCCCTTCGGCATTGCACTGTTCCAGGCCAACATCACCCAGCTGCGCAGCATCAGCTACCGCCAGAGCAGGATTCTTTCGCGGCAGATGTCACAAACGAGCTTCGAGTCCCTGCCATCGGTGAAGAAGGCGTCGAAGATGTCCAGGGTGTCGAGTCTGTGGACAAGATGGCGATGTCTCAATGATGTTGAGAAAAGCTATGTGTTCATTGGCTTCTTCATGCTGGTACAGGTGCGTGAGGCATGAGCGATCTTACACTCTGGACTCTCACTGACCTCTCCACAGCTCGTCATGACCGGAGCACTCTATGCGTCCTCCCCAGTCCTGCAAGGCGACTGGTCAAGCTTCGGTCATCTTTCGTATGCAAAAGGGCAATCTAAGTGTCGCAAGTCACTGGAATGGTTAGTCAAGTGCTCTGCACAGTCCCCCGCAACTCACACTGACACAATCCCAGGATCCCATCCGCTTTCTGGCAGCTCTTCTGGTCTTGGGTATACGGGCCTTATGTTCTCTACAAGATCAAGAACATCCACGACGCACATCACTGGCGTCTGCAGACCGTGTTGAGCATCGTCTCCAGCCTCCCAGGCACCCCACTATGGATCGCGTCTGTCTTCTCACTGGGAAACAAGTTCCACCCTGTCAACATCCGGTGGGTGCCGTCCATGTGGTTGGCGCCCGGCATCATCGTGATGCAGTTCTGCACCGTCTTCTTCCCCATCTACGAGTTCTACGAGCACAAGAAGGCCGTGTCGGCCATCTGGAGCGACGCGCAGTGGGAGAAGCAGGAAAACCGCCCTCACCTCCCGCCATCCGTATCCTCGAGGTCGTCCGTGCCATCCTCGCAAAGACAACTTCTCGACAGCTCCACCGCCAAGCTCTTCGAGTCCCTCGCCGCCGACTCCATGGCAGACGGCAAAGAACTCTACCGCATGGCCGCGCTCGAAAAGGCCCTCCTCATCAACCCCACCCCGCTCCTCCACTTCGCCGCCACAAAGGACTTCACGGCCGAAAACATCATCTTCCTCCTGCATGTCAAAGAATGGCGCGCCGCCTGGCGGACCGCCCCCCGCGACCTCCACATCGACCGCGTGACCCCGCAAGCCCATCGCCGCCTCTTCAACATGGCCCTCGACATCTTCGCCGCGAGCATCTCGGCCCAGACCGCCGAATTCCCCGTCAACCTCGAGGGCCCCACCGTCCAATCCCTCGCCCGCATCTTCGAACCCCACATGGCCGCCTCCCGCACCGGCACCAGCGGCAGCGACGGCAGCGACCAAGGCACCCTCGTCGGCTCCTGGGAAATGTCCCCGCACCACCACCACCAGCCCCAGCGACCCCGCAGCGCCGCCTTCGACATGGAAATGACCCCCTCCGGCCCCAAACTCCTCTGGCCGCCCTCCCACGACCGGAAAACCGGCTTGCTGGACGTGAGCATCACGCCCGTCTCGCAGGGCTCCTCGCTCCGCGCGCCGACCACACCGGGGGGCAGCCAGATGGAGGGAGACGGAGACGGAGAAGGGGAGGAGGAGGAGGACGGCGTGGCGGAGAAGGGCAACCAGCCCATGCTCGCTAGTGTCTATCCGAAGATTGACGAGCGGGTGTTCGATGAGGCCGAGGCGAGTATAAGGTATTTGGTCTTGACCAATACGTGGCGGAAATTCGTCAAGGCAAGGGAGGACGCTATGGATGTTTAGTGGGGGTTGGGTTGTAACGTGTAGGCATATGATGGGATGGGGGACATGTAATGGGGAAAAAGGAAGATCTTTTTGGGAACTGGTTTGATACCCAAGGGGGTTTTTTTTTGTACATGGACGTACGTTCCGTTTCGCCTTTGAAAACACTACGAGCGACAATATGGGACGTTGACGTTAATGATGCTGCCGTGTTGAACTTCACGGTCAATAACGTGATTGTCGCTGCGCCCACTCGAAGCCTGCCGTACCTGAGGTTCAGATGGGTACTACCTACCGCTGGGTCGTCCGCGCTCACGAAAGAGTGATGTACCTGGATAGAATGACGTGTATGTAGGTGAGAGTGCCCGGCGGCCTGCTGCATTCTTCACATTCGCAGTCCAAGTCGATCTCGCACACACCGACAGCTCGCGGCTTTCTCACACTGAGTATCATCACCACGGAACTTTCTGTCAACAGCGACAGCCCAGTGAACATTGCCCGAGACTGTGAGCAATCTCGCCTTACACCGAACAACAGGCTTTACGATACGAGGAGGCTTTCACATGGTGCAGTTCGACTTGAGTGGTGAGGAGGTCATCTGTGTCGTCGTGTCAGCCATGTGGGTCAATGTGTCGCGCCATATAGGCAGTGGGAACCTACCATCTCATTTCGTTGTTACAATTGGGAGCCGTACGTCAGACTACACAATCCGACGTCGCTCCCTGGCCGTGGACGTCTTGCCCGATGCCTCTCTTAGTGTTGCAGAGCAATCGCTCATGGCCGTCTCGCCCATAAGATCCGCCTTGCGAACCGCTTGGTGGCCTGATCCCTGTTGAATGGAGCCGGCATCCTAATCGTGTCGGCGCTTTGCGCACACCTCGGCAGCTATCATATCAGCGTGCGTCGCGAGAACCATTGCCGCGTCGTTGCACATCGCTGCCTTAGATTGGCTTGATCTGCATCACACACGCCATGTCAGCCCCTCGACATCACGCCACAAGAAGCAGACTTTTCCAAACGCTCTCGCTGTCCTCGGGTATGTAATGTGGGCGGGACATACCTTGAAGTGCAGCGAGATCAATGAGAAGACCAACGCCTTGAGATCCTGCACGAGATAGTAGAATACCCTGAGACCTTCTGGGTCCTCGGACTCGTTGACGTCGACTAGGGAGCCGATTTTGGCCGTCTTGATGCGCGTGTGTCAGCGAATGCTTTACTCCCAGATCGGAGAATGGCAAAGCAAAGCTAGAAAGCCAAAAGCGACGGGAGTGGTACCTCGAAGGAGATGTGCTCGCTCCCCAATCGAATCTCGAGTTCCTGCCTGCCGTCTTTGTTCTTCTGGGGCCATTTGGTGTCATCCTCCCTGTTCCGTATGGTCAGTGACACACTCCTCCACGACACACCACTCGTGGGGAGAAAGTGCAAAGGCACGTACTTCAAGACCTCACTCTCCTTGATGATCCGCTTAATCTCCGTGATCATGAGGGCAGAAACGCACACTATCGCGCGATACGAGTTAGCCAACATCAACCAAGATGTCGCCACCTGCTGTGCTGCGGCTCGCGAAGGCCCTAGAACGTACTCTCCTTCCGGATCAACGAGTCATTGCGGTAGTTGGAGTTGTTGGCATATCGTGCGATGGCCGAGCGGCCGTCACCGACGACGCGGAAGTCGAACTCGAGGAATTCGTGGCCGAAGCGGCCGGAGTGGCCTGAGCTGGCGGGTAATCAATATGGGTATGCTTCGGAGCGAGAGCTGTGGGTGGAGGGACACTTACTAGTAACGGACGTAGAAGGGGTCACCTGTCGCTGCCATGTTGATTGATTTTGGGTGGGAGACGGTGGTGTTGTGAGAAAGTTGGCTAGATGCGTGCCCCGAATTGTTGTTCGACTTGATAGGTAGAACTAGCGCGCGATTTCCGCCCTCATTCAATGTCTTGGCGGACATTTGACACGTTTACGGGTGGACTTCATCAAATGTTACTTGACCAACATTGACTATACCACGGCCAGACACGACCAACTAGATTGCCAGACTGCTCGTGTGGACCTCCACCACTAAACCCCAATGCACTCGACAGCCACCCGGAGGCGTACCTCTTGATCCGCGCAACCGACAGCAGCTCCTTCACCGCGGGCTGGCTTCAATAGCATAAGCCAACGACGGAGGCAGGCCCACCACCACAACCTCTACCCTCCCAGTCCCGCCCAACATGGCGACCTTCCTCGAGAATAGCTACTCCCTAGTTCACCAAGACAATGTCGCCGACACGCCCTCCCTCCAAGACATACGCAATCAACTCGAAAAGGGCAGCGATGAGAGCAAAGTGGAAACAATGAAGCGCATTCTCACGGTCATGCTCAATGGAGACCCGATGCCTTCGCTACTCATGCACATCATCCGCTTTGTCATGCCGAGCAAGAGCAAGGCGCTCAAGAAACTGCTCTACCTCTACTACGAAGTCTGTCCCAAACTCGACTCGGCGGGGAAGTTGAAGCAGGAGATGATTCTGGTCTGCAACGGTATACGGATGGACTTGCAGCACGCGAACGAGTACATCCGGGGCAACACACTCCGCTTCCTGTGCAAGCTGCGAGAACCCGAACTCATTGAGCCCCTCCTCGCGCCTGCCCGTGCTTGTCTAGAGCATCGACACAGCTATGTGCGCAAGAACGCCGTGTTCGCCGTCGCGAGTATCTACCAGCACAGCGAGCACCTCATGCCCGATGCGCCGGAGCTGCTGCAGATCTTCTTGGAGGGCGAGAGCGACAACACATGCAAGCGGAACGCTTTCGCCGCGCTCCTCAGCATCAGCCACGAGAAAGCGCTTGAATACCTCTCGGGCGTTTTCGAGGGCATACCCAACGCCAGCGAGTTGTTACAGCTAGTGGAGCTGGAGTTCATTCGCAAAGACGCCGTCCAGAATGCGGGCAACAAAGCGCGCTACCTCAGGCTGATCTTTGATTTACTCGAAGCAAAAGAGAGTACGGTGGTATACGAGGCAGCCAGCAGTTTGACAGCGCTCACCAGCAACCCGGTCGCCGTCAAGGCCGCAGCAGCGAAGTTCATCGAGCTCAGCATCAAGGAAAGCGACAACAACGTCAAACTCATCGTGCTCGAGAAAGTCAACCAACTCCGGCAAGCCCACCCTGGCATCCTCGACGATCTGACCATGGAGATATTGCGCGTGCTGAGCTCGCCGGATCTGAGCGTACGGCAGAAGTCGCTGGAATTGGCCATGGAGATGGTCACATCGCGGAATGTTGAGGAGGTGGTGATGCTGTTGAAGAAGGAACTGGGTAAGACGGTGGATGAAGCGAGTTACGAGAAGAACAACGAGTACCGGAGTCTGCTCATCCATTCGATCCACCAGTGTGCTATCAAGTTCTCCGAGATCGCGCAGAGTGTTGTTGGCTTGCTCATGGACTTCATCAGCGAATTCAACAATGCCAGTGCGGTTGATGTCATCTCGTTCGTAAAAGAGGTCGTGGAGCGGTTCCCGAAGATGCGCAGCAATATCGTCCGGAGATTGGTCGAGACGCTGGCCGAAGTGAGGGCCGGGAAGGTGTACCGAGGGAGCTTGTGGATTGTCGGCGAGTACAGTCTCGAGGAGGAGGATATTCGAGAAGCGTGGAAGCGCATTCGGGCCAGTCTCGGCGAGATCCCTATTGTGGCAAGTGAGGCCCGGTTACTGGAAGAGCAATCCGATGAGAGTGCCGAGGCGCCAGCGCCAGCGCAGACGAATGGTCACTCCACTGCTGCGCCGACTGGAAGCCGAAAAGTACTGGCGGACGGTACCTATGCGACGGAGTCGGCGCTGACGTCCACGGCTGCGACGCAGGCGAAACTGGATGCCGTGAAAGCGGCGCAGAAACCACCACTGCGGCAACTGATCTTGGATGGAGACTACTTCCTTGCTACTGTTCTGTCCTCCACGCTCACAAAGCTGGTCATGCGGCATTCCGAGATCTCTGGTAATGCGGCCCGAACAAATGCGCTACGTGCGGAAGCGATGCTGATCATGATCTCCATTATCCGGGCCGGACAAAGTCAGTTCGTGAAGTTGCCTATCGACGAGGATAGTGTTGATCGCATCATGAGTTGCGTGAGGAGTCTATCTGAGTTTGCACAACGAAAGGAACTCGAGAAAGCCTTCCTAGACGACACCCGCCGTGCTTTCCGAGACATGGTGCAAGTCGAAGAGCGCAAACGACGAGAAAAGGACGACGCCGTAAAAGCCAAATCCGCCATCCAAGTCGACGACGTCCTCTCCCTCCGCCAACTCGCCAAGAAAGACGGCGCAGGCGGCGGCGACGAAGCAGAAGTCGACCTAGAACGAGCCACCGTGGGCGGCGGCGCCGAAAACGAAGGTCTCACCTCGAAACTCAGCCGCGTCGTCCAACTCACCGGCTTCTCCGACCCCGTCTACGCCGAAGCCTACGTGCAAGTCAACCAGTTCGACATCCTCCTCGACGTCCTCCTCGTCAACCAAACCCCCCACACGCTCCAAAACCTCTCCGTCGAATTCGCGACGCTCGGGGACCTGAAAGTCGTCGAGCGCCCCACCACCCAGAACCTCCCCGCCATGGACTTCATGAACGTGCAGGCCACCATCCGCGTCTCGAGCACAGACACAGGAGTCATCTTCGGCAACGTCGTGTACGACGGCGCGTCCAGCCTCGACTCCGAGGTCGTGATTCTGAACGACGTGCACGTCGATATCATGGATTATATCCAACCCGCCAGTTGCACCGAGGCGCAGTTCCGGACGATGTGGACGGAGTTTGAGTGGGAGAATAAGGTGAATATCAATACGAAGATGGTGGCGGGGGGTGGGAGTGGGGGGACGGGGTTGAGGGAATTTTTGAGGCGGTTGATGAAGGTTACGAATATGCGGTGTTTGACTCCTGAGGCGGGGTTGGGAGGGGAGTGCAGGTTCTTGAGCGCGAATCTATATGCGCGGAGTGTGTTTGGTGAGTTGCTCTGATTGCACTTCTGCACTGGAGTTCGATGCTGACTTTGTGGCGTCTTTTAGGCGAGGACGCTTTGGCTAATCTCTCGGTCGAGCAAGAAGGCACGGATGGGCCAGTGACGGGCTTCATGCGCATCCGGAGCCGGAGTCAGGGTCTCGCGTTGAGTCTGGGGAGTCTGAAGGGCTTGGGGAAAATTGGGGAGATGGTATCATGAGGCAGTGTCCCGTAGGGCCGCTACGCCAAGACACTGGACGATAGCGGCGTTGTCCCAGAGCATCGCAAAAACGTTCTGTGTGAATGGGCGATGTTGAGACAGTGTCCCACTGGCGGCAAAGCCGTCGCCGGCCAATTCTTAGAGCTGTAGAGCATAGCGTGAGCACCACTAAAGCTGCGATGTCTACGGCGATACTTGATCCTTCCTCACTTGGGGACACTACGCTGACTTGGCGCGTTCTCCTTGCGACAAGCTGGCTGCATCAGTATCCAAGCAGGATCTCGGTGCGGTTCTCATCTCGGCATCTCGGCGACATCACATCCCCACCGTACGCCCGCAACAGGGCATGTGTGTCCAAGCCGAGCCCACGGCCAGCTAGAACCAAGTGACGTACACCTGCAGAGCTGCGGAACCAGGCAGCAGCCGTAGCGATCAACGTCTCGTCCCCCTTCCACTCTCGCTCACTCCCACAGATACCACCGACACTTCCTCGCGCCGCAATTGCACCGCTGCTTATCGCGGTACGCCGGGTCCGCAGCCTTCGCCTCCCTCTTCCTCATCACGTCCTCCAGCTCCGCCTCGTCCTGATCCATGTAGTCGAACGTCAATTCCGTCCGTGGCGGGATATCCTCGACCGCAAAGAACGCGAGGTCGTAGATCCGCAGGTCGTGCTTGTTGTAGCTGACGGTGTACTGCTGGCAATTCGGCTCACAGCTGTGATTGATGAACCGCGTAGGTCCGCCCATATGCTGGCCATCGACCACGTAGCAGTTGTCCTTCGTAAGGTCGTTGTTCGGGTCGTCGCCGCAGAATTTATCTAGGCTATAGAGGTAGGAAGCCTTGTCCTTGCCGGCGAGCTCTTCGCGGCGGTTCGTTTCCTCGTTTGTGAGGACTTCGCCGATGTAGGTATCGATGAACTCGCCTTTGACGAGTTGTTCTTTGCAATACACGCCCCAGCCGCGGCCGTTGGAGGTTTTGAAGATGACGAGGGGGACTTCGCGGCCTTTCTGTACAACGCGGGACTTGCAGACTTTCCCGCAGTCGCAGTTGAGGTTGCATTCGTAGATGGGGTAGCGCTGCTCCAGGTAAAACTTCATCAACGTGCTTGGGACAATGCGGTCCTTCGATACCCGGTATGGGAATCGCTTTGGCAGCCCGCGGCTGTCGGCCAGAAAGCCATCCGTGTCCCAGTCTTCGAGATACTGAGCGTAGCGTGCCATGTCGCCCTCTTTCAGAAGGTCCTTATCGACCGCAGCGTACTCTAGACAAGCACAGTCTCGCGGGTACTCGCACCCTAGGTTCTGGCCCATGTTGGGCCTGCAAGGGTTTTCGCAGCCCACGTGGGCGTCAGCGTCTGAACGGTAGACGCCCTCGCCAAGCACGAAGTCGGAGATGAAGGTGAAGTTGAGCGAGGGGGCAGTGTTGTCGACATGGTTCTCCCATTCCGTATTCTTGACGCTCCGCAGCTTGGCTTGGAAAGTAGCTTGGATCGCTCGTTCGGCAGCAGAAACAGGCGCTTGGGCTGCATCCTTCAGCATGAACTGATCGGGCAGCTTGCGAGCGTCGACTTCTTGGACGGCTGGGTCATTAGACTGTTACATGCATTCGTCAGAACACGTACTTGTTCAGCAGTGACACCAGACACCGGACACGTACCCTTTTCGCCACGATCCTTCCTTCCTTACGCTTCAAGATGCCATTGTACACCGTCGGTGCCTGTAATGGCGCCGCTTCACTTGTCGTCGAAGAAGTAGAAGCAATGCTGATGACTGAGGGCTCTCGGCTGACATGTGCCCAGTCACGTGGAGTGAGGTTCCCGCTGCTGCTTGATGAACCAGTTATCTGAGAGTCGCTGGAGAACTTGCGTTTGCGACTGGCAGCCGCTGGGATCGCCACGAAGGCAGCATCTGGCCGCGACTTGGGGAGCTTCTCGATGTACTCCTGGACATAGTGCAGGCATTTGCTTAGTTCGCTAATGCAATGCCACGAGTATATCGTGCTTTTGGTGTTAGTGGAGCCTCCCGCGATCTTCCAGCGTACGAGGTACTCTTCAGTCTGTCGTAGCAAGTTAGACTAGTGCATCCCAGATGTCGACAGGTCTTCCTTACGCTGTTCTGCAGTCGGTGGCACACAATCTTAGAGACATCGGACACGCGTAGGCGATAGGTGGTCCGTGCGCCAGAGGTCGGAGGTGAGCGCAACGACGACTGGGACGAGACTGGCGGCATTTGATTCGTTCGTACTCAGCACTATTAGCTTAGTTCAGCTGAGAGTTTTCTCCGCCGGCTTCGGGGACTGCTGGAATCTGCGAACTTGTGGTACTAGGTGTTTCTGATGGGACCTTCTGTGAGGTGCAAGCTGAAATCTAACCTTGATTAGCGCATTCTTGCTTAGTAAGCAAGACATAGTAGCGCCTCCTCCTAATTATGAGATACCTTGACCCCTCAAGCCTTCAGAACAGATCAAATAGGAGCTCCATCTAGTGCTAGACTCTATAGGAAGCCTTTCCAGGGCTACTTTGTGCTATATGCGTCCATAGGCTCACAAAGGTGGTATATCACTATGAGAAACCTTAGCTATTTGCCTAGAACCTTATACCGCATACACACCTATCGATGAAGAATCTTCTGCACATACGCCCATTGTGACGCCCTAATACCGTGTCGAATTTGTGCACTTGCGAATCGATACAGTGCGATCCAGGTCAACTTATTATGGAGTCCTAAGTGAAGAGGCATCTATAGTACAATTGAACGCTTAGTACGACGCGGCATAGTAGTTCGATTGAGAGAGCTGTTTGATTGGCCAACGATTAATCGGCCTTAATGTCTTACTAACCCCGCCTATAGCCAAAATTTCCCTACCGCCATCCAGGGTATCAAGATACTTACTGGACCGACAACACTCACCACCCCCAAGAAGAGCAATGGCGCCCCAATCCAACCCCTTCATCAAGCAGCTCGCCTCAAGCGGTACCCATCCCCATCCCCCCTCCCACCACCTTCCACCTTCCACAAAACCTCACACACGCACCTACTAACCTCCCTCCCTCCTTCCACAGACCGCAAACTCCGCACCTCCGCCCTCGCCTCCCTGCGCCAGTACCTCTCCTCCCACTCCCACGCCCACAGCGCTCCGCTCTCGCAACTGGACCTTCTCAAACTGTGGAAAGCGCTGTTCTACTGCTTGTATATGCAGGATAAACCGCTGCATCAGCAAAGGCTTGCGGAGGATTTGGCTGGATTGGTGGATGTTTTGGTGCCGAAGAAGAGTCACGGGGCCGCGGCGGAGGATGTTGAGGCCAGGGAGGGGGGAATGTTGGTAGGGTGGTTCGAGGCTTTCTGGCTGACGATGGCGAGGGAGTGGTCTGGGATCGATGGGCTGAGGATGGATAAGTATTTGTACCTTGTGCGGTGCTACGTCCGGAAGGGGTTTGAGGTTTGTGCGGCGCAGGGCTGGGAGAGTGGAGGATTGCTGGAGGGATATCTGGGGGTATTGGAGACGGGGCCGTTGAGTCCGAGGGATGTTAAGGTGCCGGATGGGTTGCGGTATCATGTTCTGGATATCTATGTTGATGAGCTGGAGAAAGCCGATGTGGAGCACGCCGCGCCGATTGAGGTGGTGTTGGAGCCTGTGAGGAATTTGGGGAGAGGGACGGTGAGCAAGGCTGTGAGGAAGAGGGTCAAAGATGCGCTGGAAGATGACAGGCTGCGGGAGTGGGACGGTGTGCAGGGTATGGATATCGACGGGGAAGTAGACAGCGCGGCAGACACGGAAAATGGAAGTGGAGGTGCGATTGACGTGGCCGTCGGTGGAGTGGCTGCAGAGGACGACGAAGACGAATTTGGCGGCTTCGATGACTGAGCGAGCATCCTGGTATTTGCTTGAGTACTGCTCGTTCATAGCGTAGGCGTTCGGGACGGGTGCAATATTCAGGGTATACCCAACCGAATGGCTGCTTTCGTGTAGCGTAGTAGGGTCTACACGAAGTTGCCGAGCAACAACCTTAAGGTATCGAAAGATTCAAAAGCAAAACGCCTCACGCTGCTTGAACATCCCAAAGACTCCGCGAATACGCCCAACCATCCGACTGCCCTCAGCACTTCAGCGAGTACTTCGAACTCCGATCCGCCTTCATAGCGCCCCAGTGCGTCTCATCCTCCGCATTGCCATTGTCACCCACACTGGACGGCTTCCACGGCTCATCGAACGCCTCAAAGAAGAAGACATTGACGCCCCAATCCAGCATGCCACACACCGCTTGGGTGTAGAACTCCGATGCCAAACTAGTGCTCGCGGTAGCCGGACCGTAGTTGGTGCCGCCGTCCGTCGGCCACCCGGTCTCGCCGTTCCAGAACTCGATCCTGTCCATAGACCCGGACAAGCTCTGGACGTGACCCAACGCCTGCTGCACATCGTCGAAGTAAGTGTAGGTGGCGCCCGCGCCAACTTCCTTCCCTTGCCAGTAGGAGAACGCATTCGCGAGAAGGATATCCACGTTGCCAGATTTGATCAGCGCATCGGCCGTACCATCCGCGTACTTGTTCCAGCTATCCGCCGTCCCGATTTTGACGGAGGAAGGCAGGATAGACTTGACATCGTTGATCTTCTCCAGCAATTGCTCGCCGGTGAAGTTGCCGCGGTACAGCGTCTCGCTCCCCACCGTCACGGCGTACACCTGGTCCGCATATTGATTCGCATAGGTCTGTATCGCCGCCTTGTCCGCTGCGTACGAGGCATCGGTGTCGGGCCAGATACCCAGAATAACTTTGAAGCCTTTGTTCTTGGCGGCGGGCAGGATCTGCTGCGCGCAATTGCAGTCTGACGCTGCGTACCCACGGACGAGGGTGCTTCCGGACGCGGATCGAATGGCGGAGAAGTCGTCTTCGTAGTCTTGCGTGTATTTGCAGGTGCCGTCTGCTTTCTTCGTGCCCAGGGCGAAACCGAGGTTGCCCTTCTGGGCAAACGTGGGTGCTGCGGCGACGGCGAGGGTCGCGAGGATGGCGGTGGTGCGCATATTGGTTGTTGTTCGTATTGATTAGCTTAGATTGACGGCCCAAGTAGGGTATATTGAGGTGGGGCTCGAGGTCGTAATCAACTTGTCGCTGTCCAAAGGAATGAATGCGCTGCTCTTCGACAGCATGCGGTGATTGAAAAGGAGTGTGAGTTGAGTAGGAAGATGATTTGGTGAAGGGGAAGGTGCCTGGCTGACAGCTCACGACTGACGTTCACGCGCAGCCAAGCAAATCAGGGGAAAGGGTCCAGCGCCAAACTCGCGCCATCACGTGCGGCTCAAGCAGCCGAAAGTCTGGGGAAATCTATGGCACATCAGAAAAAGTTCGTAGAGACGATTCCACGATATTCAACCAAACCCTTCCATTTCCCCCGAATTCAAAACAACAGCAATGGGTGGCATTAAGCGGAAGGAGGCGCCGGTCAATGTGGCCGAGGTCCCGAAGAAGCAGAGGACGGTGGAGCACAAGAAGAGCAAACTCGACCTCGCCGCCGAGCAAGAAGACGAGGGTGACTTCGGCGGCTTCGAGGAAGCAGAAGCTGCACCCACAACCCAAGCACCGTCCACCACCGCTGACCCCAACAAGAAGTTCAAGCTAGACGGATCCTCCGCCGAAGCCCACGCCAAGCAGCGCCAACAGGCCCGCGAGCGCAAAGCAGCCAAACCTCATGCGGACGCCATTCAGCGGAGCAAAAAGATCTGGGAGCGTCTGCGCCGAAAATCCCACGTCCCGGCTGCCGAGCGGAAAGAACTCGTGACGGAATTGTTTGACATCATCACGGGGCGGGTGAGAGACTTCGTCTTCAAGCACGATAGTGTGCGAGTCATTCAGTGCGCGCTCAAGTACGCGGACAAGACTCAGCGGAGGATCATCGTTGATGAGCTACGTGCGGACGTGAAGGCGTTGGCCGAGAGCCGGTATGGGAAGTTTCTGGTTGCAAAGATGGTGGTGGAGGGGGATCAAGCGGTACGGAATATCGTCGTGCCGGAGTTTTACGGGCATGTCAAGCGGTTGATCAATCATCCCGAGGCTGGGTGGATCGTGGATGATTGCTACCGGCAGATTGCTACGTCCAAGCAGAAGACGGTGATGCTTCGGGAGTGGTATGGGACGGAGTTTGCGCTGGCGAACCGGGACGCGCAGAAGTCTACCGAGAAGCTGGACGACGTGACTGCTGATTTGAAGGTCATACTCGAGGAGAATCCAGAGAAGAGAAGACCGATCCTTGACTTTCTCCATCAGATCATCAACGCGTTTATCCAGAAGAAGCTGACGGGGTTCACCATGCTCCACGACGCCATGCTGCAATACATGCTTGCTCTGGACCCAGGCAGTGAGCCCCACACGGCGTTCCTGGATCTCATGAAGGCTGATATTGAGACCAAAGCCGAGGCCAAGGACAGCAACGATGCATCTGGAGGCGGTGACTTATTCCGGAATCTCGCTTTCACGAAGTCCGGCAGTCGATTGGTTTGCTTGGCGCTGGCCTATGGAACTGCCAAAGACCGCAAGATCATTTTGAGATGTTTCAAAGACAACGTACAGCTCATGGCGTTCGATCAGTATGCCAAGCTGGTCTTGGTGACGGGTCTCGATGTCCCGGACGATACCAAGATGAGCGGGAAGGCCATCATCTCCGAGCTTGTAGCGCAAGGTGTGGAAGATGAGGAGCAGAGACTCAACACGCTGGACTCCGTCGCGGTCAGTCTGACGGCGAGAGTGCCGTTGCTGTTCCCGCTCGCAGGCGCGGGCGCCAAGTGGCTACTCAACGAGCAGGACAAAGCGATACTGGACGAAGTACATGCGATCCGCGCCACGACATCGAAGAAGGATCCAGAGTTGAGGAGGAAGGGCTTGCTGGAATATCTTTCGCCACCACTCCTCGATTTCGTGACCAAGCGGGCCGACGTCTTAGTGAGGAGCAGTTTCGGCTGCCAAGTCATGACCGAGACTTTACTTGAGGCGCATGGTGAGGCTTCTGTGGAGCAACGGGCCGCGGCGAAGAAGGCGGTCGCGCAGTTGGCTGCAGGCGATCCGACTGAGGAGGGTCACGTGGCGCACAATGCCCACGCGGGGAGGATGCTCAAGACGCTGGTACTTGGTGGAGCGTTTGATCCCACGAGCAAGACGACCAAGCTCTCGGAGCCCAGGCTAGGGTTCGCGGAGGTGCTCTACCCGATCATTAGAGAGAAGCTGGTGGAGTGGGCTTGCAGTCCATCCAGCTTTGTCGTCGTGGCGCTACTGGAGAGCGAGGATGTCGACAAGACCGTAAGCGGAGAAGTGAGGACGGCGCTTCAAAAAGGACTGAAGAAGATCAAGGCGGCGGCTGCTGCTGAGGAAGGTGCTCTGGACAAGTCCAAACCGAAGGAGGGCGAGGAGAAGACGAAAGCTGCGAACGGCAAGGGTAATGCTGGGGCGAGGATACTGGTGGAGAGGTTGAGCGGCTAGATACATAGATGTGTTCGTCGTATGCCCGCACTCCCTTTCTTTGATCCCACAGTGACTTCACATTGTCCTCGAGATTGGCTGTTGGAAGACGAGCCTAGTAGTTAAACCACGTTATACATGTGAACATGCTAAGCGAACCGTTCGCTTGACGCGGCCCGGACTCCGAGAGGTGGAGGAGGGACGCGTTTGCACGAGCGTGCGTTCAGCCCTACATACATCACCTATTTCCACTGCTACCGGTGTAGAACTAATCCCTTACCTCCCACACCACCTACCGCCGCCAACTTACGCTCCCACCCATCGCTAAACGCATCTCACCCGCTTCGACACTCATGTGGTGTACTCACGAAAGCGATAGCCTTCCTCTTCCCTACGACGGGTGTGAGATCCTGGGATTCCGACATTGGACGCTTGTCATACATCATTCCAACTTCTAGTAAGCGGGAGATACAATCGGACCATCTTCAAGGAAGCGACCAATGTCGCCGCACACCCTCTCACAGCGAGCACGCCCGGGGCGCTGATTCTGATGGCCTCTGATGACACGGCACATCGCGGTCAGCAGTCCGCGGATCCTATTCCTCTCCAGGACCTCAACAGCAATGGCGCGCAAGAGCAGAGTCTCGGAGTCAGCAATCCCGAGTCCCACAGGCGGACGCTGAGCGATCGGGGACGAGCGCTGTTCGTGCGAAATAGAGAGAGGACGGAGAACAGGCAGTATGCGCCCCTCAATGAACGCTCACCGAGCCCGCCGCATGCGCACGCGCGGAGTGGGTTGTTGTCACCGATAGCCATCGTGACGTCCCCAAGTGGGGAGCAGCAGCAGATACGAGATGTGGACGATGAGGAGCATATGTCGCCGGTGGACGATGTAGGGGCGTTTCAGGCAGCCATTGGCTTTGCGGGCTTGAGCTTCAGTGCCGACTTCAATTCGTCGGACGAGGAGGATCACGATAGTGTGGAGGCGACGCCGCCGAGGGCTTCGAGAGCAAGCAGGCCGATACTGCCGAGCATACGCACCATGCCCGACGCCGATGATATGGTGTCGGTGGAGTTGCGAGATGGGCCAAGTCCCTTTTCGCCGAGCTCTGGACTGGCGGATGAAGACGACACCGTACCGTTGACCGACTCTGCGCGTTTGCGGGCGTCAACGCTGGCGGCACCCGTCACACCTACTGGGCAACGGCACGATAGACAACGAGCGAGAGCAACCTCGAACCTGAGCGTGCGCTTCTTTCCAAGCCACTCACGAAGCAACTCACGGCTAGGAGATGATCTGCCGAATAGAGAAGATGGCAGCCACTATGCCGACTCCCAGCTTGGTAGCTCACCATCGAGTCGTAACCGGTCGCTCTCAACATCATCCGGAGAGTCTCGGCTCCAGCGCACTAACAAAATGCTACGGAACATGTCGCAACGTGTGGTCAACGTCAGCAATGACTCTGACATGGTCGATCGAGATCTGCGGAGGAAATCTCCCGTCAGATCTCACTCTCACATCCCTCCCCCCACGACCGAAGACGGAGATTTAAGTATGGATAGAACCTCTGCACCCCGATCACCGGCAAGCGAGAAGGCACACTCTCCGATCATCGAGCCGGTAACGACCGCCGAGCTACCAGTCATAGACCGCAATCCCCTCCGAGGCAAGTCCCTCGGTGTCTTCCCACCCGACAGTCCCGTACGCAATCGGCTACTCAAGCTACTGGTACACCCATTCTTCGAATCCTTCATCCTGTTCCTCATCGTCGTGCAGACTGTCGTCTTGGCAGTCCAGGATGCGAACAGCGTCAGCAATCACCCGCGGCCGACCTCTTGGGGTAACACTTGGCAGGACTTTACCATACTGGCCATCTTCTGCGTTTACACGGTTGAGATCGCCGTCAAAGTGGTCGTGTCGGGCTTCATCCTCAATCCGCGCGAGTACAGCACCATCGACCGGAGTATCAGTCTCCGCAAAGCTCTTGCGAATAAGGCCAACGATCTTTTTGCACTTCAGCGCAAGCCGTCGGTCAGGAGAGGAGCGGACGGGCCGTCTACGACGCAGGATCCACCGTCATTACTCAGGTCCTTCACGGCGCAGACATTCGAGGATGTGCCTGGCGGCTCACGGCAAGCCCAGAAGCTGCGGCTGGCCCACCGAGCGTTTCTGCGCCACTCGTTCAACCGGCTCGACTTCTTGGCTGTAGTCTCGTTCTGGATCAGCTTCTTGCTTGCAGCTACCGGGATTGAGTCGCAGCATCATTTCTACCTCTTCCGCATGCTCAGCTGTCTGCGTATCGTACGACTACTGGGCATCACGAGCGGCACGTCGGTCATCCTGCGTAGCTTGAAGCGAGCAGCGCCCACTCTTCTCAACGTGGCGTTCCTGATCCTATTCTTCTGGCTCCTGTTCGCCATCATCGGCGTGCAGAGCTTCAAGTCGAGCTTGAGACGCACCTGCATTTGGAATTGGCAGCAACAGATGTACCCCGATCAGCCGGAGTACTACCTGAATCAGACGAGCCCAATCACGTTCTGCGGAGGCTGGCTCGCGAATAACGGCACTGCCATGCCCTGGCTCACAAGTGACGGAGCATGGGGAGGCGAGGGCTCGAAAGGCTACTTGTGCCCTCCCAATTCCTTCTGCGTTGAAGGGGAGAACCCTTACAACGGCACGGTGAGCTTTGACAACATTTTCCAATCCACTCAGATGGTGTTCGTGATCATGACGTCCAACACGTTCTCCGACATTATGTACTACCTCACCAACAGCGACTACCTGGCCGCTGCCCTCTTCTTCGCGTTCGGGATCATCATCTTGTCGCTGTGGCTGCTCAATCTGCTCATCGCGGTCATTACGTCGAGTTTCCAGGTCATTCGCGAGGAGAGCAGGAGCAGTGCGTTCATGGCTGTGGACCACGATCCCTCCGAAGAGGAGAAGAGGTTCGAAGCGGATCGGCCGAAGCGAAAGTCGCGTGGGCTAAGGAGGGCGTACGAGAAGTCGCATTGGCTGTGGATCGTGGTGATCCTGTACAGCTTGCTCGTGCAGTGTCTACGAACGGCGTACATCCGACCCGGCATGGACGAGTTCATCCAAAACTCCGAGCTCGGCGTATCGGCCGTCCTACTCGTCGAGATCTTCCTGCGCTTCGCAGCGGACTGGCGCGACTTCCCGTACCACCGCCGGAACTGGGTGGACCTCTCCCTCGCCATCCTCACAATGATCATCCAGCTCCCGACGATACGCTACTCCGGCCAACCCTACGCCTGGCTCACCGTCTTCCAAATTCTCCGGATCTACCGCGTCGTGCTCGCCGTGAAACTTACCCGCGACCTCATCACCCTCGTCCTGCGCCACGTCTCCGGTATCCTGAACCTCATCCTCTTCGTCTTCCTCCTCACCTTCCTCGCCGCTATCTTCGCCTCGCAGCTGTTCCGTGGCGAGCTTCCGGTGCAGGATACGCAGGGCAACTACCTCTACGTCAACTTCAGCACCACTTACAACTCCTTCCTCGGCATGTACCAGATTCTGTCCTCGGAGAACTGGACGACAATCATGTACAATGTCACGCGCTTCGATACCATGTACAACACTGCCTGGTACGGCGCCGCGTTCTTCATCCTATGGTTCGTCCTGGCGTACTTCATCGTGCTGAATATGTTTATTGCGGTCATCCAGGAGAATTTCGACGTGAGCGAGGACCAGAAGCGGTTGCAGCAGGTACGCACATTTCTGCAGCAGCGCGAGACGCAACTCGGGAGCTCTAACAGTGGCACGCTGTCGTTGAGTCGGATCTTCAAATTCGGGTATGCGAAGCGGCAGGATCCGTTGGACTTTGGAAGTGCGGCGGTGGATATGCTGTTGAAGGATGCAGTGGTCAAGGACTTCTTGGACGATAGCGAGAGCGGCGCTGCAGACGGCGGGGAGCCAACGTCGGCTGCCGGGACCCAGACGACGGCGGCAGGGTTCCTTCGGGAGAGTAGTGGGTGGTTGGAGCAAGCGCGGGATTGGCTCACGAAGAAGCTGTTCCGGCGGGAGCCCAATCCCTTCTACGCGCGCTTGCAGCTGAGCAAGGCGTACGAAGAGCTGGACCCGCATACGCTGGCCAAGGAGATGGTGGAAGCGACGGAGCAGCGCAAAGTCACGCAACGGGAGTACCTCCGCCTCAACCCGAACTACAACGTCTCGCTCTTCATGTTCCGGCCCGATAACCCCATCCGCCAATTTTGCCAGCGGATCGTGGGACCGGGGCGAGGCAACGAGCGCATTCAAGGTCGGGCGCCGAATCCCACGATTTGGTACGGGTTCTCGATTTTCATCTACATGGCTATCGTCGCTATGGTGTTACTGGCGTGCGTCACGACGCCGCTGTACGAGCAGGAGTACTTCAAGTCGCACCCCCGGACAAACACGAGGTTCAATTGGTTCGTCTATACCGACATTGGGTTCGCAGGGCTGTTCGCGGTCGAAGCCATCATCAAAGTCATCGCGGATGGCTTCTTCTGGACCCCAAACGCCTACTTCCGCAGCACATGGGGCTTCATCGACGGGATCGTGCTCGTCACGCTGTGGGTCAATGTGGTGACCTCGCTGCGCGACCCGGGTGGTGGATCGCGCGCGGTTGGGGCGTTCAAAGCGCTGAGGGCACTGCGTCTGCTCAACGTCAGCGACAGCGCTCGCGATACCTTCCACTCGGTCATCGTGCTCGGGGGCTGGAAAGTCATCTCCGCGGCTTTCGTGTCGCTGAGCTTGCTCATCCCGTTTGCGATCTACGGCCTCAATCTCTTCGCGGGGCAGATGCAGAAGTGCAACGATACGTCCGGTGCGGTGTACAATCTCAGCGACTGCGTGGGCGAGTACCTCGCTTCGCCGTATCAGTGGTACTTCCCTGCCCCACGGCAGGTGGCCAATTCGTACTACAGCTTCGATACCTTCGGCGACGCGCTGTTCATCTTGTTCCAGATCGTGTCGCAGGAGGGCTGGATCGACGTACTGAATTCGGCGGAGAGCGTGACGGGGGTCTTCACGCAGCCCGCGCCTTTCTCACGCCAGGGCAACGCGCTGTTCTTCGTCATCTTCAATTTGCTCGCTGCGGTTTTCGTGCTCACGCTGTTCATCTCCGTCTTCATGCGGAATTACACGGAGCAGACTGGTGTGGCGTTCTTGACGACGGATCAGCGGTCTTGGCTCGAGTTGCGGAAGTTGCTACGGCAGGTCGCGCCCAGCAAGCGGCCGAACACGAAGAAGAAGCGAGAGGGTTGGCAGGAGTGGTGTTATCGCCGTGCGGTGACGAAGAACGGGCGCTGGCAGCGCACCATGACGGGTCTGCTGGTGTTCCACCTCATTCTGCTGTGCTTGGAGTGGTACCCGGAACCTTGGGTATTCAGCCGGACGCGGGACTTCCTCTTCCTGACCCTCACGCTGTTCTATACCGCGCACATTGTCATCCGCGTGATCGGGCTGTCGTGGACGCGGTTCCGCAAAAGCGCATGGGATGTGTACTCGGTGTTTGCCGTGTCCGGGACGCTCGTCACGACGATATTGGACCTCTCCAACTTCAACAACCGTGACTACGTCCAATTGCATAAGCTCTTCTTGGTCTCGGTCGCGCTGATGCTGATCCCGAGGAACAACCAACTCGACCAGCTCTTCAAAACCGCCGCGGCGAGTTTTACCGCCATCGCCAACTTGCTCGCAACCTGGTTCGTGCTCTTCCTCCTCTACGCCATCGCACTCTCACAGACCTTCGGTCTCACCCGCTTCGGCGCAAACGAAACGGGCAACATCAACGTGCGCACCGTCCCCAAAGCCCTCATCCTCCTCTTCCGCATTTCAATGGGCGAAGGTTGGAACCAACTGATGGTCGACTTCGCCTCCGTGCAGCACCCCTACTGCACGACGGGGTCGCACTATTTCGAGGGCGACTGCGGCAGCCAGCAGTGGGCCTGGACGCTCTTTATCTCCTGGAACATCCTGAGCATGTATATCTTTGTCAATTTGTTCATCTCGCTCATCTATGAGAGCTTCTCGTACGTGTACCAGCGCAGCAGCGGGCTGAGCGTTATCAGTCGGGAGGAGATCCGACGGTTCAAGCAGGCGTGGGCAGAGTTTGATCCGGATGGTACGGGCTACATCTCCAAGGAGGTCTTCCCGCGGTTTCTGGGGGAGCTGTCTGGCGTGTTCGAGATGCGGATTTACGATGGCGACTTCTCGGTCCGGACGCTGATCGAGGATTGCAAGCTCTCTGACTCCGGGACGTCTGCCTTGCCCATGGACGGGCCGTCCAGCGCGGTTGAGATCGACCTAAATAAGCTGAATCGGCGGCTGACCGAGCTACCGGTCCAACAAATCCGCACGCGACGCGCACGCATGAACATCTTCTACGAGGAAGTCCTAGTATCCGCCGACCCAGACCGCGGCATATCCTTCAACGCCCTGCTCATGATCCTAGCCCACTACAAAGTCATCAACGACAACCGCAGCCTGAAACTGGAAGAATATCTGCGCCGTCGCGCCCGCCTGCAGCGCGTGGAGGAGGCCGTGAACCGCAACGTCGTCGTCGGCTTCTTCGACACGCTCTACTGGGCCCGGCGCTTCCGGCGTGCGCTGGACGCCAAGAGGAGCGCGAGGATGACTGGCGTGCCGACTTTCGGCGTGCCGGAGATTTTCGTGCACGGTGAGGACGAGGAGGATGGGGAGCATGACGGCACGCGGGCAACGAAATTCGATATTCCGTCTGTAAGCGTGACGCCCGTTGATTTCGACCCCGCGGATATCGAACGGAGTGTGGCTGTGGGTCTGCGAGCGCCGGCTAGTGGGTCGGATGCTGGGAGTAGCCGGACGATCGCGAGTGCGCTGGGCTCTACGATGCGCAATCGCAGCGGATCGATCAATCAGCATCTGGACGACCCAGTGGAACTTGGGCGACCTTCTTTCGACCACGAATTGTCGGCCTCGCCGGCGCGACTCACACCCCGTCATCGGCCGAGCACGTCGACGAGCAGTATACAGCCGGACTGGTACTTCGCTGCTGCTATGGAAGGCGCGTCGCCGGCTGGTCTGACGCCACCGGGAAGTCCGGGGCTGACGCCCAATCAGACGCCGTTCACGCCGGGTGGTGTTGCTGGTGGTGGTGGTGGGGCGAGGAGCCGGGCGAATAGTGCGGTCAGTCAGCATGAGATGGTGGGGATGTTCTCGTCGAGTCCGTGGGGGGCGAGTATGGAGAGGACGATGACTACGAGGCGGACGAGCCAAAATCCCCCGAGGAGGCCTTCGTCGTGATTTGACTGAATGGGTGGGTTGAGTGATTGGCGTTTAGAGAGAGATAGATGATGGGGTTTCTGCAGCGCTGATCAAGTCTATTGGGAGGTCTTGGGGAGTGTACCTGCGAAGCATAGAGATGGCGTTTTTGACGATCAACCCAAATTCTTGTGTAGAGGGCGGGCAGATTGCACATTGATATATGGCATTAATAATGAGTTACGTTCCGACTATCGACACTCTCAACGGTCAGATTGACACGCGTGGTTTCGGTCAATTCAAGCTTGCGTCGTGTTGTACCGAGTATCAGACTCCTCCAACAAGCATTCGACATCCAGGACGCCACGTCTTCATCACAAGTACTTCACCATCCGATGAAGATCCAGGTGGCCCCCTCCCGAGAGACCTGAGGATGTTCATACCGGATTCTTCCTCGACCAATAGAAGCATCTCACTATAAGAGTCTTCTCTAGCGTAATCCTCGTGTCAGCGCACGTTTGGGATACAGACCATCTCAAACGAATCAACAACATCACGCGATCAGACTCCCTCGGATCGTCGATCAGCAACTGTGGAGGAGATGATGAAGGGGCGCTCATCATGTCCGGAGGGGGATCGGCACAGGGGGCTTTATGGCGACTTTGTCTGTGACACGCGCACGGACTGTTGGCGGTGTTGTTTGCGGGATGCACAACAGCGATAAGTACTCGCACCGCCTCCGTCTCGCATTCTCCTGTTCCTTTGTCCCTGTCTGCTATCCGAAAGGTGCGGTGACGATTTTCCTGCTGCTACTGCCGTGGTCTACTTTGCGGTGAAGAGGAAGAAGGGAAGTGTTTGCTCTTCTAGGCCTCCCGTCTTACCATCAGCATTCCCATTCTCCACTTCCTCCATAGGGCTGGCCCCATCGATCTATTCGGAGGTGCTGGCCTTGCAGGAACGGGCATTGACGACTCTACATTCTCCGACTACAAGACGGTCAGCGTTCCTTCGCTACTCTAAATTCGCATATATCGACGAGGAGCCGTCTCAGCTCGTCGGGCTGGATCACTGCAAGCAAACACGAACCACGAGATTACACATCGACGCCAGAGAGCGCGACTTGGATTTTACCAAGTCATCTACCTGGTCAAAGTCAGAACAACATTGACGCCACCACAACAACCACCATGCCTTCCCACGCATTCCCATCTCTCCACCCGAGGCATTCACTACGACGACTACGGACCGCATTCAGCCCCTCCTCACCTGCTTCACCCTCATCGTACGACACTACATCGACGTCGACGACCTCACCAATGTCTCTAACGTACCGATCCATATCGTCGACCTCCTCAGGCTTCTCCAGCTTCAGCGGCTCCCGCAACATGTCCGCGTCCTCGGTTATGGGCGAGCGACCGAGCACGTACCGAGTCATCAGACGCAAGAAGAGTATGGCGGAGGTGGAGCGAGACGAGGAGCGCGGGTTCGATGGGGCGCTGGTGGGGTTGGTGGAGCCGAGACCTTATGCTGGGCCGACGTTGGGAGGGATCGAGGAGATGCTTGAGGGGAGGTTGTGAGATCGGGTGGTGTGTTTGATGAGTCAATGGTCGAATGCGAGTGTGGGTGCAGAACCTCAAGTTGACGCTAGGGTTTGGTATGTCGATCACTTCACCAGCATGAGCCATCGATTGAAGCCATCGATTGAAGACCTTCGAAATTGAAGCTGAGCGACAAGATCCGAGTTGGCGTGATCATCTTTTTCCTTTAGGGCGATCGTTGTCTGTCAACAACACGACGCCAACGATGTAATACTCACGGTCTAGACACGGCAGGACAGGTTAGGAGAAACGTGAAGAGAGCCATCGAGGTATTCAGCAGAGGCTGCATGTATGATGCTGGCAACAATGCCAAGTTTCCGCAACTGACTCAAGCATTTCATACCTTAAAAAATCCTTGCTGCGTGTGGTCGGTTTCGTTGAACATCACGTCGCTAGAGGGTATCGTAAAGTCGAACGCTACAACCCAGCCCGCATCGCACCCTCAAGGAACGCAACACCGCTGACAACACCATCAACAATCTTGATCCTCCTCCCCCTTTCCTCGCCCAACACTTCCACACACGCTTCCCGCACCGTTCGGTCCATACCAGCCATCCCCGCACAACCCAGACAAATCGCTCTCGCGCGCCTCTCCAACAAAGCCTTCGTAGCGAGCTTGATCCGAAGATCCACGGCCCTCTTCGGCGTCGAGTGCAACTCATCCGCGTTCAACCCCGTCGTTTCCGTGCCAGCGTACCGACTACTCTGCGCAGAACCCAACAAAGCCGCCACAGCCTCCCCGAGAATAGCTTTCCACTGACTGCCAGTACTGACGATGCCGAACTTGTCCAGGGGGTCGATGGATTGTAAGCACGCCGCTACTGAAGCCTCGAAGATGCCCGTGACGGGTTTGTGGTTGAGACCGAGTTTAGCAAGCTCCGCGCGCAGTAAGGGAACGAGTGGGTGCTGAGAGTAGCAGCAGACGAGGAAAGCGTCATGGTCTTGTAGTTTGCCTTCGAGGGTGCTCTGGCATATCCGGGCGGAGACAGTGGCGTCGGATTCGTTGTTGATCGACGGGACTCCACTTGGCGCAGTGAAGTATTTGAAGTGTGTCTGGGACTGCGCTTAGTAGGTGCATCTATCGGGTCGATAGTGGGCAGAGACACCGACCGTGCTGTATCCCAAGCTGTCGACCAGCGGCGGCAAGGCGTCTGTCATAGCGACTGTCGTGTTGGGGTTGATGATTAGGATCGAGCGTCCAGATCCAGGTCCGGAGTCGGACATGCTGGATCTATCGCTGTCGGTGGCTGCTAACCAACTTCGCGCGGCCGCGCGGGCTTAGTGAACTCCCTCTACTTCTGGGGGTCAAGTATGTTCTATCGCCAGTCATTCGATGGAGTAGTTGAGAAGTCAACAATCGCTTGTCTTTGCACGTTTGATGCTAGATGAGTAGGCACGCGAGGTCTCCGATCGAAGGCTGTGCGACCCGATACCGGAAGAGGTGGTGACTGGAGAGCACTTCTACAGAGCCCTACTTCTACATAGACTGGATCAATCGCGAGCCAACATGCCTGTAATCGACCTCGCATCAGCCACGAATGTCCATCCCCTGTGCTCCGTCGTTGAAAATCACGGAACATCGCTTTCCCTCGTCTTCGGTAGATTGATTGAGTCTACATAACATATTGGCGCAGATTTGTCTTAAAAAGCTGAGTGGCGCAGCGGAAGCGCGCCGGGCTCATAACCCGGAGGGCAATGGATCGTAAGTTGGATGCCAGAAACGTCAAATTCTCACCCCGTACTAATCCATACCAGGAAACCATTCTCAGCTACGACGTTATCTTTTGTAAAATCTACCTTTTGATTCTGTCCGGGTGGGTTGCAACGATTTTTACTTGATACAAGCAAACGTGAATTTGATGGGTTCGCGGGAGGGGCCGGGCATTTTCAGATTGTTGTGGAGCTTCTCAAGTGAAGCAGGCGTTCGTCAAGCTTCAATCGCTTGGGGTTTTTTGCAGGCATGTCAGGTCGTCGTTCTGATTCTTTCTATCGTGCCGTTCATCAGCATACCTCAGCATCAACAGCGACATCGACAATGACGGATCGTAACGATACAGTACGACTTACATGTACGGGTACCTTGCGTGCATGCAAGGCACAACTCCACGGAAATCCCGGAACGGCTAGCTCCTTGTGGTCCATGTTTGGGACTTCTGTTTGAGCGAGACCGTTGTGTTTCGCCATCCTCAAAAACAAACCCGAGATCCATGCCTTGTGGCGGACAAACCGAGTAGAGTAGAGCTCCAGGGTAATGGGAAGAGTACATTCGTATGGAAGCGCGATCAATCGCGCCGCCGGATTGCGCAAGACCCACGCCTCCGGTAGCACAGACGGGCCACCACATATGCGGCGAAAAGGTGGCTCGGGTACCAGAAGACGCGAGCGTCACGCATCTCCCAGGGACTGCCATGCCTTGGGTGAATGTCACGACCATATCCTTGGGCCTTCTCCGCGTTCGAGGGATCGATGCGACGTTCCAACCACGGCATCCTTGTCTATTCCAGACCTCCTGTACATCCTTCACCACCCCGAGGTCTAGAGTCTCCCCTCGAATCGACCAGGGGCTTGTCCATATACTCTTCTCCAACCAACCTTCACCGCCCCCGCGTCCTCAGTGGCACACGCTTTCTGACCACGGCTCTCGTGATAGTCCTCTTCGCGCGCTCCCTACAGTAGCGAGACTCCTGCAAGTTACACCACTAGCCGATCGATTCTCGCGAAACTTCTCCACCGCCCTTACCGCTACGCTGTTTGCATGTCCTGAGGTTGTCAGTGACAATATCATCCTTCCGAACTCGAGCCGAGGCATACATTGGTCGTGCCTTCCCCAAGCAGCAAGCAGGCAGCTAAGCGTACCTGTATGCGTCATTCACTGAGAAAGCACACGTAAGCCATCAATAACATCGAACCACATCACCTGCACCTTTTGCGCCAGACAACTCTCAATCTCATCTACCTAGACCGTATGCGCATTTTGGTTTTGAGACTGATCTTCACTCCTACAGAACCCTACCACAGCCACAAATCCCGTGCTTCAGCAGAGACGGGTAACCTCGATCAACGCACGGCAGTCGCATTCCAGGCGTAATGGCCGAAGTGTTCTTCTCCGACTGGAAACTATGGGAGAAGCTGTGCTTCGTGCGTAAGAGCAATTTCCGGCCACCGAGAGGACTCTGCTGATTTAAACGTGCAGGCCTTGGCATGCGCTATTGTCGTGACGGTATTACTAGGAGCGTTGAAGCTCGGATACATCCACTGGCGACTACGGAAGTACACAGGTATCGCGGAGAAGGAGAAAAGGGAGCAGGCTATCCAGCGACAGATGAGCCAGCGGCGACGTCATGATGCGGTACCCTTTGGTATTAGAGCCTTGGAAAGCGGTATCGAGACTGAAGGCGTCTGGGTGTCGAGGCCGAACACGCCGGAGTGTCACAGTCGCGAGAGCTCTGCAGGTTCATTGATGCTGAAGCAGTACCCGCGCTCATTCGAAGATGCGGACATTGAGAAGCAGATCCCGAGGATACACCAAAAAGCCAGGTCGCGTTCGCCTGCCATACCTGGCACTCGACTTAGTGCGCACTTTGGCCGTACCGCGTCTGAAGATCGAGTCGCCACCTGTCGTGCAAGTCGTAACGATTCGCCAGATGCTGCAATTATCCAAGGAGCACGAAGTCGCCACCCGCCGCTATCGTATGCAAAGTACAGCAACACGCCTTACGTACATCGATACTCTTCAACGCAGACTTCACTGGAGAGCCTTGAAGCAGCTCAGCACAGGTCCATGGAAGCCATTAGGCGGGCTTCTACAAGCATCCATCCCGACAGCCCGAGCAGTAGCGAAGACTCGAGCCACAGCGGTCATGACCTCGAGTCAATCTCAGCTTCAGCGCCACTGCTATTCACGCAACCGATACCACGACCCAGGCCGAGGAAGCAGTCGGTCGATTTCGACTTGATGCAGACGCACCGCTTGTCTCAGGCGGCAGAGACAGGGCAGCTTACACCTCGAGTGCGGAAGCCGGGACAGAGTAGAGATTCGTCCGTGGCTTCCGTACCGGCCAGTCAGCGCGGCGATTACTTCGGGGATCGCCACCGGAATTCATACATGCCTTCATCGGAAGGGTCGCTGCCCATACATGCAATCTCCACTCCAAAGATTGACGCACTGCCAGCGGCAATCAGAAGATCCAGTATGCCAGACGTCACACCATTTGTGCAATTCTGTGGGACCGCGCCCCTGTCGCCAAGGCTGGTCGGCCAGGACACGACGCCTAATACTCGGCGGCAGAGTGATGCAACCAGTATCTACACCTCTGCGCCAACGAGCCCGGTGACCCAGGGCAAGGGGTCCTCGCGCTCGCCATCGCGTGCGGCTTTGCCAGTACCTCGATCAGAGAGCAGATCTTCCGAGCCCAAGCGGACCTCCTTCGAGAAGCAGCCCTCCACCGTCATACGCGGTCACGGCACTGGATTCGAGATCCTAAGACCAGGCTCACTGAATCCCGCCTTACCGATCAATGAGCATCCGATGCAACGGCAACGAGCTGCGCCGCCGATCTCTCTGCACAACTCCTACCGGTCACGGTCGCGCTCCAGTAGTGCTGGGTCTGTAGCTGGTCGAAGGCTGCAGAAGAAGAGGAGGCAGAGCTTTGGTTCCACTACGAGCTCCGCAGATTGAGATCGCCGGTGTAAGGGGCGGCGATGAGGTTCTACGATATTATGTCTTGAGTTTTGTGAGACTGGTGTTTTGGGACAGGGGAGGTGTACATCAATGTAGTATAGGCCGGATCGCATCGAGGATTACTGTATACGACCACTCACGATTTCAATCGTCATCTCTCCAATAACTTGGAATATACGTTTGCGGAAGTGTTTGTCGACGGGAGGTTCATCAGCCCTGTGCGGTCTGACGAAGCTGACAACCACCCACCCGACTCCTCCGGACCCAGCGTTGGTAATCAGCAAACCAACTCATATCCTTTCTATTCACCACCACCATAATGCCACCCTAACACTATCCCACTACTGCATTCCACTCGCTCAGTGCAGTCAGTACCACCATGTCGCACACAGACCATGCCCCCGACTCCGTAACAACAAACCCCTTCGAGCACGCCGACGACGTCTCCGACACGACAGCCGTGGCGAGCCCGGAAACCGCGCTCGTACTCAACGTCGGCCGCAACGCGACCCTCACCCTCGGAACTGACGCCCTGATCGTGCTGGACGAAGGCCTGAAACACCAGCGAGCGCCGGGGAACCTCTGCGGCCTCCTCCCCCAGTTCGCCAAAACCACTCGCGCGGTAACTTTCTACAACGTGCTGTGGGCAGAGCTGGACAGCTTCGAAGTCATCATAAACTATGCGCAGCCGACGGGGAAGGAAGGGTGCAGGGTCGAGTGTATCTGCTACACAGTCATGGACAAGACGCTGCACGGCTACACGAAGATATGGGTGGATGCGCTGATGGATCGGGCGTACCCGAGCAATACCAAGCGGAGAAAGAGGATGAAAGTTCTGATTAACCCCTTCGGCGGGCAGGGTCACGCGCAGAGGCTCTGGGCGAGGGAAGTCGAGCCCATTTTCGCCGCGGCGAGGTGCGAGGTGGATGTTGAGCGGACGGCGTACAAGGGCCACGCGATGGAGATCGCGGAGAAGCTGGATGTGGAAGCCGTGGATGTCGTGGCGTGCGCGAGTGGGGATGGCTTGCCGTATGAGGTCTTCAATGGGTTGGCGAAGCAGGCGGAGCCGCGAAGGGCGCTGAGGAGCGTTGCGGTGGCGCAGATTCCGTGCGGGAGTGGGAATGCGATGGCGGTGAATCTGTATGGGACGGATTCGCCGTCGTTGGCTGCGGTGGCGATTGTAAAGGGGGTGAGGACGCCGTTGGATTTGACGGCGATTACGCAGGGGACGAATACTTACTACAGCTTTTTGTCGCAAGCGGTGGGCATTGTGGCGGAGAGCGACTTGGGGACTGAGTCGTTACGCTGGATGGGCGGCTTCCGCTTCAAATGGGGTGTACTGGTGCGGTTGCTGGGCAAGACCATCTACCCGGCCGAACTCTCCGTGGTAGTGGACAGCGACGACAAACGCGCCATCCGCGAAACCTACCGGCATGCAGTCGACGCCCACCAAGCAGCAACAGCCAAACATCTACCCGCCGAAACCTACCTCTTCTCTGATGAAAACGCCACCGCCACCGCCCCCTCAACCCTCCCACCCCTAACCTACGGCACCATCCTCGACCCCCTCCCCCCCGCCTTCCAAACCCAAGACCTGCCCACCCTAGGCAACTTCTTCGTAGGCAACATGGTCCTCATGTCCGCCGACGCCCGCTTCTTCGTCACCGCGCTCCCGACCGACGGCCGGCTCGACATGATCAACATCGACGGCTCCATCCAGCGCACCACGGCCCTGCGCATGCTCTCCACCATCGAGCAGGGCACGCTGATGAATTTCCCCGAGGTCTCGTATCGGAAGGTGCGGGCGTACCGGATCACGCCGAGGATGCGTGCGACGGCCCCTGGAAGGAGGTGGAGGGCGAGGGTGGGGAGGTGGTTGGGGGGTGCGGGCGGGCAAAGGGAGGGGTTGATTTCGATTGATGGTGAGAGGGTGCCTTTTGAGGCGTATCAGGCGGAGGTGGTGCAGGGGTTGGGGACGGTGTTGAGTAAGAGGGGGCCGGTGTATGAGTTTGAGTTGCCGAAGAGTCCGTGATGGGTGGGGTTGGAGGGTTGGGATGGCGTGGTGGCGGGTTGGGATTGTTGTGGGACGGGGTTGAGGGGTTCTGATTGTTCGGTTATACCCCATTTGTTTCTCGGACGTCACGAGTTTGGCTATGGAGCTTTGCGCGGTTGGATGCAGCTGATGTACAAAACTGGTCTCACAGATATTCGCTCATCTAACCACCACTCGCGAGAGCCCACCCAGTCCACATGCCACTGCTAGCCGCTCTGACGGATACTTTCCAAACGCCGCTCACGCCGCTCTCGCACCTCCGCCCGTCTCTCCGACCATCTTCGCCGATCGTGCGTCAGCTTCTACCTCTACCAGCGTGGCTTGCTCTTCGCACCTCTTCTACCCGACCGCGGACCTCTGGAACCACTGCCGATGTTGCGCGAAACGCGCGGCCGAGCGTTTCTTGCTTCCCTCAAGGCCTGACGTGCGGTGCCGATCCCCCGGCGGATTTCGCCGCCCGCACGACGTGCCAGGCTGACTCTCCACTCGGACCGCCGTGTCGCTGTCTCCAGGAGACACATCGTGCATCACCGACTGCTCATCTCAAACCCCTCGCTAAAAATCAACCCCGCAGCATTCACCTACTCACCGTAACCTCCAGACGCTCCGGCCGCGCACCCCTCGCCTCATACCCATACCCATACCCGCTTCCATACCCACTCCGCTTGGTACCCCCCTGCTGCTGCCCACCATACCCCGTCCCCTGCCGCCCGCCCGTCGGCCTTCCTCCAGTCGAATACGAAGCCTGCCGCGTCGAAGCACCGGTCGGCCGACCAGAGTACGCAGTCGACTGCCGCGTAGTCCCCGGCCTGCTGGAGGTCGTGGGGCCGCTCAAGGCGGGGCTATCCTTGGCTTTGTCTTTGGTCTCGGCCGAGTAGCCCATCACTGTCGCGCCGCCGAAGTGGACGTGTTTGGAGGTGGTGGGCGGTTTGGTTTTGGACTTGTCGGCTGCGCGGTAGCTTCGTTTCGGTACGGGGCGGGGGCGGAGTGGTCGGGTGGTTTGGTGGGGTTGGGTGAGGCGTTGCCAGGCGGCGTTCGTCATCATTAAGAGTGATGCAGGTAATTGTTGTAAGGCTGGACGCTATGATGTTCTGCGCTGCGCTACTGGGCTGGGAGGCTACGCGATTGGCGTGATGGGGCAAATGGGAGAGGTGCAGGATGCATGGTGGACGCCGGCTTACATGTATGCACTTGCCACAAGGTGTGGGAGGCTACTACTGAGACGTCACATGGTCACGTCTCTCGCCCTCATGTCTGCTCAGTATTATTGGCGATGAGGTCAGAGGGCTCTTGGCTACACACCATGATGAGACACGGCTGGTCGCGGGGTGTTGGGCGTACGAGTGACATCGTTGGTGGGATGTGCAAGACTGAGTGTGTGTGTGTGTGGTAACTTCGGCCCTGCTTCGTCACCTGCCGGTACTCCCGGGACTACATGTATTGGTAGTCGTTCCTCCAACGGAGCTTCAGGTTGCTCCGGGGCGTCGTTGGCTGGAAAATCATTACGCCGGACCGTGCCGAGAGCTGCATCCCACCAGTAAAGAGCTGCATTTCCGTCTTGGTTCGCGCACAATTACGCAAGCTTAACGAGCTAAGGTACTTTCGTGTTTCTCGTGCCGGAGACGTGTTACGCGGCGATCCACAGCTAGCCGGCGCTTGGAATCCTCTGGGCTGTTGGCGGCGCTGGGCTACTATGCATATATTGATTAGCGGTCCCGGTACCGGTACGTCCTTCTGAAGCATCTACGCAAGCCCGGACCGAATGCGGCGTGCCAAAGGCACGACCGAGAGATCCTCCAGGCATCGAGTGATGGAAATCCGCGTAGAGTGATGGAAGTCCGCATACTCATCCCGCGATAACCACCCACTGCACCTAGCCCGCCCCCATCGACGCAGCCCTCTGCTTCGGCCGCTTCCTCGCCTTCGTCTTCAACATTTGCTGATGCACCGTCTGCTTGACAATGGTCCGATGGTCCAGATCCAGAGGCTTCCTACTCCTCACGAGCTGGTACCCAGCGTCCAATTCCCTCTCCACAATACACCGCATCTTCAACGCCGTGACCGCGGGCCAAACAGAGCGCTCCCCGCGTAGAATCCAGTAGTCGATTTCCTCCCTCGTCGGATTCCGGAGCAGGCGCGCGAAATCGCCGAGATTGACTCTGGGCACCAGGGTCCAGGAGGCTCCCGGCACGGTTTCGTCGATGAGCAGGCGCCGGATGCCCGGGGAGAGGAGACCGAGCTGGTGCATTTGCGTGAGACGGTGTTGGATTTCCATGCTGAGGAGGCGGAGGGCGAAGGCGGACCAGGGCTCGCGGCTGGAGCGGGCGGAATGGGAGTGGTGGAGTGAGGGGGAGAGGAAAGGGGCGAGGTAGGGTCGGGCTTGAGAGATGATGAAGTGATTCACGTTAAAGAGCTCGGCGACGCGGCTGAGGGGCGTGTGTCTGTCGGCGGGGATGGAGGCGTTGCGGTAGGTGCGCTTGGTTGGCTTGGCGGAGGCTTCGGCTGGGATCTCCCAGGGCTCGACGGTGCCGTTGGCCGATTTGCATTGGAGCATGATGGGCGAGAAGCGAGCATCGGATGCATTTGAGGCGAGCGCCGCAGACCAGATGAGCACGTTGGGTGCCGTGACATAGTTTAGCAGGCTCGGTACGCCGCCGCCGTTCAGCGTGATTGTGATGTTGAGGACCCTTTTGGTGCGCAGATAAGCCTCTTCGAACGTGAGATCGCCCACATTCGCCCGCACGCACTCCTCCAGCACCTTGACGTCCAAGACGTAGCCGTACTCGATAAAGCGACGCGCGCGCCGAACCAACGTAGACAACCAGTCATTCCCCGCCTGCCTCGAGCTCGCCGTACTCGCCGCCCTTGCAGCACGCTCAGACGCCGCCGCAAACGCGCTCATATCAATATTCTCGCTACTCAAAAAGCTCGGCAGCTCCTCATCAGTATGCACCCCGACCAACGCCGCCATGAGCGCCCCCGTAGCCGTCCCCGCAATAATCCTCGGCAGCAAACCCTGCAAATGCAGCGCCTTGACAACCCCCAAATGGCACAGCCCGAAAATCGAGCCCCCCTGCAACACCAGACAGCTCCGGCCCAGCGACTGCCGCGCATCGTGCAGCAAGTCCAATTTCGACTGGTTCGTCAACCCCTCGTCCGACGTCGAGCGGTAGGCGGTGACGTACTGGACCGCGAGCACGCACTCGTTGATGTAGCGCTCGATGATCAACTTCGTCCCCGCGTACGCCCGGTTATACAGTTTCGGGTCCGCGATGTTGCCTAGGTTGCGCACGAGGCCGGAGCGGAGCGTGTGGCAGAGGGTCATGATGTCGTCGTGGTCCAGGGCGTCGTAGAGCTGGTCCGTGCGGTCGAGGATGAGGTTGTAGTCGTAGATGCGCGTGGGCGGGGTGTCGCGCCAGACGTAGTTGTCGACTACGCGGTCGAGTTGGTGGGCGGCGGCTGCCCATTCTTCGTAGAGGTGGGCGGATTCGAGGGTTTCGAGGAGGAGTTGTTTGCGGGTTGGGGTGGTGAGGTAGCGGTAGAGGCGCTGTTGCGGGTGCGGTGTTAGTGCTGGTGGGTTTAGAGGGTGGTGGAGGTGTGTAACGTACCAGCCACCAGAAGAGGCTGACGTCGATGAAGACGGTTATGAAACCTGCCACGAAGGTCGCGATCTTCGACGACAATGCCATGAATTAGCACTGCTGGGTGGGAAGGATGTCATTGCAGCATGACAGGGCAGTCAACAAAGGTGGCAGGAATGTTTTGGGAGAGCAAGCGTTCACATGTCAAAGTCGAGGGTGGGAGCTGGAGACGCTTGCTGCACGATTGGCACGTGAAAGAGCGACGCCGCACTGGAGCGACATGTATGGCAAGCATGGAGGCACGAAAAGTACCCTACATGAGTAATCACCCACGATGCTGAGGTCTTCTAATGCGCAAGCCCGTAACGCAATGACTCTGACAAGTCCGCCCCTTCAGTCCAACAGCGATCCCTTCCACACCGCAGCGGCCTCCTCTCCTCCACCCATCGGCCTCGGCCACGCCCACCCAAACAAGCGCATCCACGCCCACCGCATGCCATACTACGACACATCAGGCGCAGCATCAACACCGCCCATTTCCACCCCACCCCCCAACAACGTCCCAATTTCCCACACCCCCAAATCCTTCCCCATCTTATCCGCCTTCCTGACCTTCTTGTTGAGCCCCTTCATAACCAACATCATCTTGCTCGTCTGCGCGAAAATGTTGACCAGCTCGCGCATCCGCTTCGTCGACGTGAAAGCGTCCGTGAGCCCGTTGTCTTCCGCGGCAATGGCGACGGAGAGGTCCATGGACTCGATGTAGCTCTCGCGACTGATGGTCGGACCCGCGGTGTACAGCGCCGTGGCGTAGGCGATGAGGACTTCCGGCAAGTACGTGTTGCGGAGCTGGTCGAGCTGCTTCTGGTCGTGTTCGTTGTCCGCGCACAGCAGGATACCGGCCAGCAGTGGCGCCATGGACTCGTCCATTTCGTTCTTCGCTTTTCGCATTGCCGTAGGCACCGTGGCGCTGGTCTTGTTCGCGGCGGTGAAAACGTGTTCTTGTGCGGCCCATACGTCTAGCGCGTGGATAGCGTGGACAAGGCGTTCGAGTTCGTAGTAGGGACGGGCTTGCTCGCGTAGCAAGTCCCACTCGAGCGTTTCTTCGTCATCCTCGGCGGTTAGCGCGAGGTTCTTGTCCAAGACATTGACGTTGCGGCCAAGGAGTGCGAAGGACTTTTGCTCGGAGATGATGGCAGAGGGGAAGTCTCGGACGATCGTCACTGCACATGCCAAACGGCCAGTCACTAGTCAAAGTCAGCGTCATGTGCACGGAAAGCAATAGGTAGACTCACGTAGGCACATCCGCAGGGCTTTCGCAAGCGATTGAAAGGTGAGCTGCCAGTGTCCCTGCAGCAGCTGGAACCACTGCAGAGACCGCACCATCATCGTATCGTCGTCCGTGAGATCCAGGTCCAGAAACCCATCAGCTATCCTCCGACCGGGATATAGCTGCGAGACCTCGCAATCCTCCACTAACCGCGCAGGTTTCTCCAAAGAGTCGCTAAGATCAGCATTACTAGTCAACGAGCACCGCAACTGCTCCGTCAGAATCTCCACAAGCGGCAAATCGTACTTCTGCATCAGATCCAGCATGTGCCGCTGTTCGCGCGACTCGTGCACATCCTGCAACGTGCGCGACATCAGTAGAACGGACCGAGCAGATCGCAGCCGTGACGCATAGACGGGAATGGGGTCGCGCTTGCCGGAGATCCGGGCACTCTGAATATACGCAGCCAATACGTTCTCTTCTGCCGTGATGGAGTCGTTCGGCTGCTCGTCCGGGTCGATGGCTGTGAGGATGGCGTAGATGTGGGTGACGATTCGCAGGGCATGACTGTCCGCCGCGATGGTCGCCTCTGCGGGTAAATCGGTCGGCACCGCGCGAATCCGTACGACCGCTTCTTCGTCCCCGCTCCGAAGGCTGTCCAGATCTGAGATGCCTGCACCGACCATAGCGGCGAGGGTCTCGGCGTCGTTGGCGAGCAGATAGCTCTCGATAATTTTGAACGGGGTGACAGCTTCGTCGCGGGTCGCTGGGTCGGCGCGGAGCAGCTTGAGCACCTGGGAGATCGCATGTTGCGCCTTCTCCTCTGTGTCTGGCACATCGTCTCCGTCGGCTCGCTGTACTGCTACAGAGGCGATGCGACCCGGATAGCGGCATTGTAGGTGATGGTCGAACTGTCGTACGAGCATGCAGCTATAGTGTGCGAAGAGATGATCATCCACGGTCCGGCAGACTTTCTGCACCGCCTTGAGGTTGCCACCTAGCAGGCCATACACCGCAGCCTCGTAGTCGTTCGAACACCCAGACTCCGATGCAAGATAGCACATCTTCCGCCAAGCAGCGTTGGGCAACGTATCGGTGGCATCCAGAGCCGGACTCAGCACTGCCGCCCGCCAGCCTTCATTGTGATCTTCGCACCAAGCTACCACCTCCGTCCACGACCGGCCCCGACGCAGCATCTCCCAGCAAGCGATCCACACCGCGCGCTCAAAGTACTGGTCCGGCTTCTCCAGCGTCCGGTCCTGCCGCGTTGGCGCATCTGGGTCAAGCGTCGTGACCAGCATATCGTTGCCAGCCGACGTCCTGATCTGCGGCTGCACGGAGTCGGAAGGGCTAGGCCACGACCGCACTCTCTTCTCGCCCTTGATGCGCTCCCGAGTATTGAGCCACCCACGGTTCCACAGCCCTTTGCCTGTGCCTGACCGCGCTTCCAGCTCCTGCATGATACTGGGTAGATCGCTCTCTTGGTGGTCCGCGGTCCGCTCTAGCCATTGCTTGTACAAAAGGTGCACCTTCGCAATCTCGTCCTCGAGCAAGAAGCGCTCCCACAGCTCCTTCTCCGGTGTATAGCGATGCGGCGGCGCCAGCTCCGCCAGCTCCTCATCCCTCTTCCTCCTCCTTGCGTCGCGATCATACCAGAAATCAACGACCAGGTAGAACAGTTCCCAGACATCGCACTCCCTTTGCCAATCCCTCAACTTCCCAACCTTCACGGCCTTCATATCCGACACAACCCTTCCCGCACCTCCCACCCCCCTCCCACCAACCCCCACCTCCCCCTCACCAGCCAACTCCGCCCTCCGACTCCACTCCTCCCTCAAAACAACCATCCTCTCCCTCTGCACCGCCACCTTCAACCTCTCCACCTCCTCCTCAGCAAAAACCCTATACGTCCCCACAAGATCCCTCGCGCTCTGGTACCCGTCCTTCCGCTCCGTAAGCACCTTCGCCAAGAACTGATCAAACGAGACGGCGAAGGCCTCCACTTCGCGGCCGACTTTATCCGCCATCTCGCGTAAAGGTTTGAGGGAGGCTTCTACGTCGCTACTCCCTTCACCGCCCTCCTCGTCTTCTCCTCCCTCCTCTTCCGGCGGGTTTTGTGAGGCAGTGTAATGCTCCACTTCTACAGACTCGCGCACGCCATTCTGCTGTACCTCGTCCTCGTCCTCGTCCTCGTCGTCGTTGACTCCCACGAAGTCCCAAGCGCCGCGGCCGGAGGGGACGCGAGACTTCCGGACGGGTTTCTTGACGAAGCCGCTGCCGCTCTGCGCGCTCTTGACGAAGGTGCGAGCATTTTGTTGCGCGCGGCGCGTGGCGGGGCCCATTGTGTTTTAGCGCGGGGGGTGAAGGGTGTAGGGAGGGAGTGAATGTTGTCTGACTCGGCAATTCACTTGTGAAGGACGCAAGCTTGGGCATTGGTGGTACCGCGAGACGCTAGCGCGGTGTCACGTGCCGAACTACAACAATTCTGCATTTGACAACGGAGACTGAGAACGGCACGGCGACTACGACGGTTGGCCTTTTGGGATACAGGCTGCTGCATCAAGATACTTTTTGAATCCAAACCCCATGCGCTTGCGCAACAAAGCCCCGGCGCAGATGGTGCGTAGGTTCCCCGTAGGAACAGCCCTTCCTCTATATCTAATACACCTTCTTCTTCTCGTCCACGCTGAACTGTCCGGGCCCCATGTTCACCAGTAACAGCAGTCCGCCCACGATGGACAGGATCTGGAAGAAATCGTACTTGGCGAAGTCCTTGTGCGGGTGGTGGGGATGGAGCTGTAGGGATCTCATAGTCAGCATGCTTCGTCCTATCCAAGCAAGAATCGTTCTGCGAGTCCCGACTCACCGTCCAAAAGTTGTTGACAATGATATTGAACACACTCAAAATCATCACCAAAATAATCGCACTCCACTTCGCCTTGAACCCCACCACAACCATCACGCACGCCACAAACCCAATAGCAATCACCACCAACCTCCCCGCGCTCCACTCGCCCGCAAACACGAACCCGGCAAACAAGAAAATCAACAACACCCGCCCCGCAAGCTGGAAATACATCTTCCGGTCCTTCTCGTCCAGCTGCGGCAATCCCGCGGGCGCGAACTTTTTGCGCACCCACGAGTCCGACAGCACCATCAGCAGGCCGCCCATGACGCTCAGGTTGCGCAGGAAGAAGTTGAGGTCGAAGATCAGGCCGTAGCCCAGGGCTTGCGTGACGACGACGCCGATGAGGCCCATGACGGCGTACTCGGAGTATTTGCGGATGATGATGAGGAGGGAGGAGGTGGTCATGGCGCAGACGTTGAGGATGAGGAAGAGGTGGGTGATGCCTCGGGGGACTGCCATCACAGAGTCAGCATATTGCTCTCTTCCACCAGATGGCCTCCTCCCGCCGCCCTCCTTTCCTGTCCTCTTTTCTCGTGATTTCCAGGGTATGGTAGCAACTTACTATGCCGATAATCATGCAAATACACCAGCTGATCCCCCCACTGCGTCATAATCCGCAACGCATCCTCCAAAAACGTCACCACGATCAAAAACCGCCCAATCGCCGGCAGGTACGGCTTGATGGGGTCGCTGTACGTGTCCAGCCAGTCCTCGATCTTGCTCGTCTGCGCGCGGATGGCGGCGAGCGGGGAGGGGTCGTTGGTGGCTTCTTGGCGCGAGGAGTTGCCCATGCCCATGCCCATGCCGCTGTTGCTGTTGAAGTTGTTGCTGTTGAAGTTGGTGTTGTTGTTTTGGTTGTTGCCGAGGTGGTAGCCGGCCGTGCCTCGGATTTGCGCCATGCTGGGTGGACGGTCCGTCTAGACTGTTCTTGGGGGAGTTGCGGTGTACAGACAGGTGTTCGATGCGTTCGGGGTGTTGATCGCCGGCGGGTCTGCTCTTTTGTAGCTTTGTTCGCGGTCGAGGATGTGACGTTGCTGCCGGCAGCGTCTGGGTGCACCTTAAGTTAAGGAGTGGTATGTGTACGCCAGGTAGCAATACACTTCTGCGGCGCGCAAGTGTTGTTGGAGAGTCAGAGGGAGAACGGCGGTAATGGAGAGCTCGAAAAGCGAGGGCGGTCGGTGGTGGATTGTGTGGGGTGAGAGCGGGTGAAGCCAAGTGGCACCTTCAATCACCTGGAATATTGGCTCCTAAGTCCGGAAACCACGGAGATGAACAAAGGACGGGCGATTGAATAAGATGTGGATTGGCGGTCTCAAGACGACAATGAAGGGCATAGTTGTGTGAGGGTTGACTGCGCTGGATTTCAGCTGCTCAGAGTACGGTAACGTCGAGCATTTCAGACGGACTAGAAATAAGTCCGCTGACGGTCTGAAGCTCACCTCATTTGAGTGCTCAAGACAAAGCTGATGGACCACTCAATTCGGAAAGCCGAGAAGATTCAGTCAATGTCCTCCCGGGTCACTACGTGTATGATCTCGCCCTTAGCCGTATCCTTAAAGTACAGCCAGCCCATCGAACGGCGACAGCGAAAGCTAGCCGGCACAGCACTCGCTTGCCTTCCCTCCCTTCCCGCGCGCCCTCCTCGTCTTCGCCATTGAAATGAAAGCGCACTAGTACAATACCTCACGCAGCCCCGATCTCCAGCGTCAAAGACTTCCGCCCAGATCCCACGTCTCACAAATTCCCCCCCCGTAATCCTTCCGACCCTGCTCCCTTCCCCGCGCCGCCTATGTGAATGCTGGGGAATTTTGTTTGACTTACCTTGAACAATGCAACGATCCGGTGAGGCCGTGAAGGCGAGAAGATCCGCCTGATCCAGTATCGTGGCCCCGTGGTGAGCACTCGAACGAATGCCTCGTGGCGATCCGCGCTATCGTACAAGTCGCGAGGAGCTCATGGGTCCCAGCTAGCCGGGTCACTCGCATCGCCATGATCATTCAGCGCCAGGAAGCCGGACGGCGCACCACCATTCACAGTCGACTTGCTAACAGCAGGGGCAGCTTTCTTCGCAACAGCCGTCGGCTCCACGGCAGTGCTATTCCCGCTCGCCTCGGCGGCCGCCGGCTTCTTCTTCTCCTGCTTCTTCTTCTTGGGCGCTGCAGTCGTCCAGCCAGACTCGTCCTCGCTCTGCTTCACCGCCATTGCCACCTGGTCCTCCTCGGACAGCTTGTCGTGGTCGCGGTCGTTGGCCTCGGCCTCAGTAGTGCTAGTAGCTGCGGTGCTGGGCTCTGGACCGCCGTTCGAGCTGGCGGTGGACTCGGCGTCGAAGGTGTCCAGGAGTGGGCCATTGGTGGGACCATTGCCGTTGACGGCGGGAGTGGGTTCGCTCTTGTTGGGCTTGGGCTCCGTCCAGGCGTTGTTGGCAGGTGGCTTTGGGACCGGGATGCCGTTCTTCGCAGGCTCGCCACGTGCCTCTCGTGCTGCACGGCGTTGCTTCTCCTCGAGCGCCTTACGCGATTTCTCCTCCTCAACCCGCTCTGCCCTCTGCTGCTCCTTCTTCATCCTATTCTGGCGCTGCTTCTTGGTCTCAACATCCTCTTCCTTCGACTGTCTCACAACCTTCGGCTTCGCCGGCTGGGCTGACGCGGTCAGACGGAGCACAGATGGACCCTTGGCAGTCGGCTCCAGCATATCGGAGACGTCACCAGCAGGGAGCGCTGGAGACGCGACTGGCGACATGTCATCATCAGCGTCGAGACCAGCTTGCGAGGAGCCGGAGGAGAGCATCGGCGGGTCCATTGCACTCCTCTGCTTCACGGTCTTGACGCGGTTTTCCTTGCCCTTCGGGCCAGAGATAGCAGCCCCTTTCCTGGCCTTGGCCATCTGCTCGGCGAACTTTTTGTTGCTCATGTCCTCCTTCTCCTCGCGCCCTTCCTGCTGCACGACGATCTCCGGGGTAGGTTGTGTCTGGACTGGGCCCTCCGGCTTGGCCACCTTCCGTTTCTTACCTTGGTCCTTGCCATCGGCAGCCTTCTTCGGATGTCCCTTCGTGTCGCGATCTACGCGCTCGATTGACTGCTTCCGGCCACGAGAGTCCGCTGCAAGAGCCCGCCGCTCCAGACGGGTTTTGGCCGCCGAGCCCGTGCCGTGTTGCGAGTAGTAATAGTAGGCTCCTAGGCTGCCCACGACACCAGTGAAGAGTATCCAGCTCTGTGCAGCCTGCCAGGTATCCATTGTGAAGTTGTAGATGCTGTTGCAGTCGCGGCTGTGGTTCGTTCGAAAGTCGGCACGGTACTGGGGTGTAGGATATGGCGGGACGCGGTGGCGCGCGGCGCTGTTGCAGTGATGTTCTCGTCTTTGTTGCTGCTACGAAAGGCTGATGGCGAGCTGTACGACGGGGGCGTGGTTGGCCCCGACGCCAATGCTGTCGGCAAGTAAGGAGTCGCGGGTGTACCAAGCCGCCGAGACGCTAGCCGCTCTTCTGAAACTATTGAGCGGTGCCGATGAATATTCTGGTGCCGTACGGATGAAGTCGCGTGGAGTATGGGGCCAAGCGAATGTGAGTGTGGAATGGAAAGAAGGAAACGGACCAAGTGTGAAGTGGCGAAGTGAGCAGTCGCGGAGAAGTCGCCGTGTTGACTGCAGGTCGTGGAGGTGGATGTGGAGGTGGACCGCGCGGAGCTCTCCCGGCTGCAACGGCACCCACGGAGCTTCCTAAAACGGCTCTCGATGTTCGACGACTTCGTATTCGTTGATGAGAGAGCGTCTGGTGTCTTTACCCGAACTGCTTCACGCGCTGGATACGGGGATTGCAATAATAATGATGGCAACGCAGCTACGACATGTGAAATCGCCAGCTGCCACGCGTCGTTTGCTCCAGACCTCTGACCTTCTTATTATCACCAACGAAGCACCCGCCTTGATCGATTAATATTCACTGCATCAACCTACCCCGTCCCGCCAGTAGTCCCGCTGCCCGAGTCGGAGGACAGCATCCACTTCTGACCTTGGTGCTCCCGCATGACCACATCATCTTCGACAGATCGGGACCTGCATTCGCCCGATACGAGCTGTTCCATCCTCGACGCGTTCTGGTCATCCGTAGAAGCACGTTGCTCCCGCAAAGACGTGCCACGTTGGCGGGAACAACAGCGGCTTGGGAGCTGCAGGTCCGCGTCAACGCGAAGTTTGACCGCTTCCACGCGTTCTTTTCGGCGCAGCAGCGGAAAGGACATCGCTGCTTGCCTTGCACGCGTCGAAAGCGGGTTGCTCACTGTTGCTTCTGGCGCTCCTTCGCGGAGACACCTTGCTTCATAGAATACATTTTCGACTCACCATGAGTATGGTCGCTTAGCTCAGTTGGTTAGAGCGTGGTGCTAATATTGCTATGACACGCCAAGGTCGCGAGTTCGACCGTATGTATACCTCCCAACCACATCTTACAAACTGCCAGTGCTGACCAACTCCAAGCTCGTAGTGACCACTCCCGAGTCGTTTTTTTTGCTCCCTGACGGTCCACATCTTTTCTCGTTCTCATGGTGGTATCAGTTATCCAAGCAGATGGAACCCGCCATAGTGGATGCTCGGTGAGATTATTAGCCAACGAGAACTAAGGTATAGACAGACGGGAATCGTCAACGCCACAACCACACGACGCACATCAAGTCATTCGTTCATCATCGCCACAAATTCACAAATTTCACACGCCATCTCGTCTGTATCAAACCTTTGCGCTACTCTCAGCTTCTGAAAAATAGATCTCGCGTTGCTCACCCTGTCGCTATGGCGGACCGTCGATCTGATAGCAGGAAACCGAGTATGCAGCGGTGGATGGAAGAGAAATATGTAGATGGGTACAGCGCGGAAATGATCGACGACCACAACAAGGAGGTGAAACAGGTAGCAGCAGCGGTGCGCAGCTTCTACAACCGCGGCGAGAAATTCAGAATCTTCCATGGCTCGACCAACAGCACTCGGAAATCGGCAATGGGGAGAGACCCGAGGAAGGTGGTGGACACGAGCCGGCTGAACAAGGTCTTGCTCGTCAATACCGATGCGGAACCACCGTATGCCCTGGTCCAACCAAATGTGCCCATGGACCGCCTGATCGAGGAGACGTTGAAGTATGGCCTCATTCCGCCGGTCGTCATGGAGTTCCCCGGCATCACTGCAGGAGGCGGTGAGCCATAAAATCCCTCCAAGTCAGTCCTTGGGCTCTGACTGATGATTGCAGGTTATGCTGGCACGTCGGGCGAATCTAGCTCGTTTCGCCACGGGTTCTTCGATCGCACTCTGGATCAAGTAGAAATGGTTCTCGCAAATGGCGAGGTCTTGGTGTGCTCAGAGACGGAGCACCCGGACCTATTTCGCGGCGCTGCTGGGGCCGTTGGCACGCTGGGAGTGACCACATTGGTCAAGCTTCGCCTACGCAAAGCCAAAAAGTTCGTCGAGACGACCTACCATCCGATATCAAAAGGCATACCGGAAGCAACGGTCAAACTACAGGAACTCGCTACTTCCTCAAACGACCTAGACTATCTCGATGGCATCATGTTCTCCAAAACCCACGGCGCGGTCATCACAGGCCGACTGACCGACGAGCCCACCCAAGGGACCCCAGCCCAGCGCTTCTCCGCGCCCAGCGACCCCTGGTTCTACCTGCACGTCCAAACCCGCCTCTCCAACCACGCCGGGCCCACCACCGACGCCATCCCCTTGCCCGACTACCTCTTCCGCTACGACCGCGGCGGCTTCTGGGTCGGCGCGGCATCTTTCAAGTACTTCCCCGGCATGCCCTTCAACGCCTTCACGCGCTGGTGGCTCGACGACTTCCTACACACCCGCATGCTGTATAATGCGCTCCACGCCAGCGGGCAGTCGGAAAGGATGATTGTCCAGGACGTCGCGTTGCCGTACGCCACCGCGGCCGAGTTCGTGGAGTACACTGACCAGCGTCTGGGCATCTACCCGCTTTGGCTGTGTCCGCTTAAGCAGAGTTCGTTGCCGACTATGCACCCGCATCTTGACGAGTATGAGGCTGATGGGACGACGCTGAAGCCGATGCTGAATATTGGGTTATGGGGACTCGGGCCCACGACGCGCGAGGGCTTTGTTGAGGCTAACAGGGATATTGAGAAGAAGCTCCAGGAGCTCGGCGGGATGAAGTGGTTGTATGCGCAGACGTACTATTCGGAGAAGGAGTTCTGGGCGGGTTTCGATAAAGCGTGGTACGATGAGCTACGCGAGAAGTACCATGCTACCTCCTTGCCCACGGTGTACGATAAGGTGAAGGGCGATCAGGGGCGGGATGCGGCGGGGTGGTCGGTGACGCGGGCATTCTGGGATACGTGGCCGATCAGTGGACTGTGGGGCTTGGTGAAAGCCATCGAAACTGGCGACTATGTGCGTGCGAGAAGCGCTTCGTGGAAGACGTGGGTTCCCCGGACATGATGATCGTCAGGCTGGGACACCGAGAGTACGGTTTCACGGCGCTCGAGATATCGCCTACTCCAGGCTCTTGACCTGATACTAGACTTTCCGCTTATGAGTATACTTGCACAGCGACACCCTCCCTACGATCGAGATTCGTCGAATGTGACACCAATCACATCCATAGCGCGACGGGTCTTCAGACTCACCGTAAGAGCCAGAGATCCAGCTTGCTTCTCCACATTGGCGGCGGATACCACCATCAACCATCGAATGGGTACGCTGCAGCCACGTCCGGCCAACACAATCGGTTCAGTCCCGACCCCGTCCAGAGCACGAGGGCCTCCGGAGACGTTCCCCGGGAGTCGGGTTGCCTGCAGGTTTGGAAACCAGGTGTGCGGCAGACTCTCGGGATACTGGCTGCATTTGCAAGGCGAGTGGTAGATGGATGTTACTCTAGACTTTGCAAGTCAATGTGCTGTATTACCCGGAGGTCGTACTATCACCTCGTCCATCCCGCTGATGTCGAGAAGCTTCGTCCGGAAAGCTGGCGAAAAAGCCATTGTGCGCAGGCGATAGATTGCCCGTACGCCTACCCCTTCGGCAACCGCGACGACCCCTGCAGCGCCGCATACAAATCCTCCTGACTCCTATCCAACCCATCCGAAACCGCCACCCCAATCTCCGACCCATCCAGCGACTCACTCACATCGTCCCGCTGCTCCCCGCCTTGCCCCTGCTCGCCGCCAGGCAAAAACAGCGCCTCGGCCAACTGTGCGGTGTGCCACGCCAGATTTCGCTGATGCGCCGTCCGACTACTCTCCGAGGGCCCGGAAGATACAATCGAGCTCAGCTGCCGCAGCATGGAGGGTTTCTGGTGCGCCATGGCCATGGAGAGCATGTCGTAGATGCGACGGCGGTGGAGTTCGTCTGTTGACAGGCCGTGCGCACGGAAACCCAGTCCCAGCGCTGTGTGGCCGTCTACCGTCTTCGCTTCGACGCTCACGCCCTTTTGAAGCAGGAGTTCCACGATATCCGAGCGGCAGCTCCACGCAGCCATGTGCAGGGGTCGCCATCCCCGGGAGTCGCTCTCCTCGAGCTTGGCGCCGCTGTAAATGAGGGTGTTTGCCGCCACGTCGTGGCCGAACTCCAGCGCCAGGTGCAGCGGCCGCGAACCTGCGTGGGGCCAGCGGATTTCGGCCCAGTAGCCTCGTCGGGCGGCCTGGTTCGTGCGTTTTTCGGGTTTGAAGTCCGGCGTGGTGAGCTTTTCTTCGAGACTGATGCCGCGGGTCATGCACTCTGCTAGCAAGGCCCCGTGGCCATATGCGGCTGCGATGTGTATCTGGCATGCAGGATCAGTCCATCACGTACGTTCCCAATGGGACGAGTTGCAGTACTTACAGGTTTCCAACCGTAGGAGTTTGTTGTCTTCAAGGTTGCTCCCTTTTCCACGAGTGCTGTAAAGAGCTTGATATCGCCTTTTCGCACTGCATGATGCACGGGCTCCTGGTCATCGGCATCCTGGATGTTGACGGCCGCATCTTTGTGTGCTATGAGAGCTAGAGCGGTGTCAGTGTGTCCTGCTGCAGCTGCCAGATGGAGAGCGCTCTCATCCGTTTTCTTCGTCTGTGCTTTCCATCTTGATTGCGACACGGAGATGTCAGTGAGTGTATTGGACGATAGAAGCCTTGCGTTGATGGAACAACTTACGGCACTTTGAGGCTCAGCAGTTTCTCAACCATTGGCTGATGGCCGAGCTGGGAAGCAAAGTGAAGGGGAGTGTAGTTCTGTGGACTACGATCCTTCAGGCTGGCTTTCTCGTTCAGCACCAGCTCCATCATGGGTAGACTCCCGCTCTGAGCAGCGTAGCCAGTCAATCTCCAGGATTCTTTCATCTTCTTCGGCTTTACGCCTTTGGCAAGGACGGCCTGCGCTGTAGCCGTGTCCCCAAGCTTTACTGCACTCAAGAATGCTTCGACAAGCGCATCATCATTCGTCTTTAGGTAGGGTATAGCGTTGACCAGACACAGAACGGTCTCAGTATGTCCGCCAGTGACAGCAAGTTGTAGTGGCTGGGAGTTCAGCTTATTGCAGTCCGCGGCGTGAGCCCCGGCATCAAGCAGCATCTGGCACATCTCGGTGTCGCCTTCTTTGGCGGCAAAATGCAGCGCGGTATTACCATCCTTGTCTCTAGCACGCAGCTTCGCTCCGGACTTGAGCAGCAACCTCGCGGCGTCCCATCGTCTGTAGCGCGCAGCCTCCATGATAGGTGTGACACCCGTGGCGGGATCGCTCTCGTTGACATTATAGCCGTCTTTCAGCGCCGATGTTATGTCTGAAAGCCGGTTCTCTCTCACGAATTGAATGACGGATACACCCTGAATACGGGAAAAAGATGACCCGCCCGTGCCTCTACGCCGTGTTCGTGGCGACGCCGCACTGGGAGATGCGGGCGCGACGCGAGACGAACTCGTTTCGTAAGCGGGCGGCCTGTCGATATACGGCTCGACTGGAGGATGATCAAGCTCGACATTGATGTAATCCGATGAGCTTAGAGAACGTAGACTCTCGGTGAGTGGCGTCAATTTCTCAGTCATCGTATGTCTCTCCGTCGTTGAACTCTTTAAAGGCGCTGCGGGCGAGCTTGTGAAGCTCGAGTCGCGATCGACCTGGCCTGCCTGTCCAGACATGATTCTTGCCAGTATTGATAGATCACCGGCGACCGAATGGCGCGACACCGGCTTACGTTGGGCCTCCGGCGGCGGGTACGTGTTGCTTGCTCCAGCTTTCGTATCGTTGTTCCACGGCCGCTGATTGCTTCTGGTCGGAATGTCCGGAGGTGGATAGGTTGAACGGCCAATTGGTTCCTGGCTAGGCTCGCCGAGCATCGTATTGATCTCACGAATTAGGGTATTATGGGATAACTGCCTGTCAGGTGCGGGCCTCACGTGGGAGATGGTGGAGTCGGGAGATACTGTCCGTGGGGCTGCGAGCTCGTCCACGACACGCACACCATTCTGCGCGGCTGATGAACCATTCGAGTGAAGGAAGAGCTCGTTGGAGTGAGTACGCCCGCCAGATCTCTGACGCGCAACATCGGTATTCAAGATGTAAGACCCGATGGTTGAGTACCTCGGCCGCGCAGGCGACTCTTCCGGCAGCTCTTCTTCCGCGGCCATGACCGATTCCATGAAGTTGTTGTAGTCGTCGGAGTGCAATTCGGACGGCGCGGCGCTAGAGTCCTGCAAGACTGACCATCGCTCACTCCTAGGAGACGTCTGTGCTCGTTGCAGTGTTCTTGCGCCAATGGCGAGCTCCCGCACCTCCTGCGCAGCAGTCTGTCCCGAAGGTCTGAATTGGTGTCAGGACAAGCCTCGAGAATTGTGATACGAAGATGCGGCGGCTTACAGTTGACAGACCTGAAGACTGAATTGCATTAGATGACAGCATTCTCGTACATCTGTCAGATCCATCCGTAACCTTCCCTCGTTATGAGCGGACTGCGTACTCGCCCACTGGTCGCCTCGTACCTTAGCGGTATTGGCGCCTGTATGCGAGATAGATACGACATCGTCCTGTAAGCGCTCAAGCGCAGTATTGACGGTCCCAATGGCAACTCCAAGGCTGGCCCAGACTAGGATGTGATCCGTCGGGTCTGATAGAGGTTCAGCGAGGGTCTAAATGTCCACCATAATCACTCCCCTTCGAGCCTTACCCGTGAAATGCAGCCATTCCTGTATCCTCTGCGTCCCTGCCTCGAGGGCCCTGATCTGAGACCTGACGAGACCAAGCGTACTCACAGCGGACTTGTGGCTTTCCGACAACGCATCGATATTGTCGGATATCGCGGCAATCGAGAGCAGGAGACCACCCGGATCCATTGGATCACTTAGTTGCAGCTGCCTGAACAATTGATATGAGCTGTCTTTCTACTGCCGTCCCAGCGAAGGTAGATGCCTAGTGCGTGTCCGACCGGACGAAGACGACCAGAAGGTCCACTGCGGTACTGGGGATCAAAGTGTTGGCCGGACGCAATGGTGCTTCTCTGGGACAACAGTTTGCCTCTGCTGTCCACGACATTATTGAGAAAGCCACCGGGAGGCGAGAATACGGATTCATGATGGAGTCTCGTGGTCAGAGAGTGGCTATTTGTGGCACCGCACAGTCGCAAGGATCAGTGGAGATTATCAGAGCGACTGCGGACTCTTGCCTCAGGCATCACTACCTTACAGTAGAACTATCCCGGTGCGTCTCCCCGTCACCTGTGTGGTCCTTTTGAACAGACACCTCACGAGTACCCGTCGGATCGATATCATGCTGCCGCAGCTTCCTTTCGCTACGCGACAAATACTGGCAGTGCCCACAAGCGACACCAATGCGGTCAGCTTTGAGCACTCGTGGCATCAGGCATCGCACTGCTTCTCTGACCGCACGTTGGGCGCTGTGCTTGATCCGAAAGCATGCGCAGCTATACTGGATGTGCAAACTTCATTGGATGTATGCAATCGTAGCATCGCATCGTAACGCTTCAACGTCTAGACAGCGGGTTGGCATCCTGGTGGGCTCCCGTCAACGGTCTGTTTCGGGAGGCCACTGTAGCGGAACAAGACTCCGTATTCGCGTCCTTCTCGATCCGGCAATGCATGTGGGTAACGACAAACCCAGTGAGGTGGTATACCGTTGGTGACTTGTTTGAGTCCGCCAACGCGAGGTCGACTGTACCCGCTGACCATCCATCGACCTGCTCGGTCGAGACAGGGCGTCTCTCCACAGCCGCACCAGTCGCATGCTCCTATAGTGCTCTCCTATATCCCCGACCCGTCGGCAATGATACAGAGGTGAGTCTTCGTTCTCGTTCCCCTCCACGCTCACCCAAGCAAGCGCTTTGAGAGGGTACCCGGCATGTACTCCACACCGTGTTGGACCGAGGAGGTTCTCTCAGATGCCGACGCACTCGCCGAAATCGGTGCCAATGGACAGGCGCAATGCAGACTCGCGTGTACAACCTCCGAGCCACACGTACATGTAGTGAAATACCTGACTGAAGCTTTTCCTCCGCAAAGCTTCGAGATTAAACATTGAGACGGTGCTCACATCGATACGAAATAACCGTGATTGCTAAATTACCACCACAATGTCCGCCGCACCCTCTTCGAAGCATGAGTACAGCATCGCGTGCATGGGAGCCGATGGCATCGGCCCCGAGGTCATTGGAGCAGGTGTCGAGGTGCTGAAGGCCATGAGCGAGGCTTCCGGAGGCGCTTTCAAATTCCACTTTGAAGATTACGACTGGAGCTCAGAGACGTACAAGAAGCTGGGCAAGTATATCCCAGATGGGGGCCTGGATCGCCTGAAGAAGCACGACGCCATCTTCTTTGGCGCTGTTGGCGCTCCTGGTGAGTATGTGTGTCAAATGTCACGTATTGGCGCCGGTGTTGACACTGGTTCCTAGATGTACCGGACCATATCTCGCTCTGGGGACTCCGACTTGCAATCTGTCAGCCACTACAGCAATACGCAAATGTACGGCCAACGAAAATCCTTCGAGGAACCGAGTCACCTCTGCGAAACGCGAAAACCGGCGACCTCGATTGGGTCATTGTGCGAGAGAACAGTGAAGGCGAGTACGCGGGCCAGGGCGGCCGCTCGCACCAAGGGCAACCGTGGGAAACAGCGACTGAGGTCAGCATTTTCACTCGCCACTGCGTAGAGCGCTTGATGCGTTTTGCGTTTGAAATTGCCCAGAAACGTGCGAAGAAGCATATCACTGTGGTGACGAAATCCAACGCCCAGCGAAACGGTATGGTGATGTGGGACGAAGTTGCAGCTCAAGTAGCGAAGGATTTCCCTAACGTCGAGATGGACAAGATGCTTGTAGATGCCATGACTTGCAGGTAAGTCACATCACCCTCTGCAGCTAAGTCTGTGAAATCCACTAATCTCTACGTCTCCACCTCAGGATGGTGCTGCAGCCGAAGTCCATTGACACCGTTGTGGCAACAAACCTCGTAAGTCCCGGCACCACGTTCTATTTACTCACCACTGACCACGCCACAGCACGCGGACATCCTCAGCGACCTGGCAGCAGCTCTAGCAGGCTCAATTGGCATCGCGCCAACCTCCAATCTAGACCCTACCAGACAACACCCGTCGATGTTCGAGCCCATCCACGGCAGCGCTTTCGACATCACCGGGAAGGGCGTGGCGAACCCCGTGGGTACATTCTGGACCGCTGCTGAAATGCTGCGGTGGCTTGGCGAGGAGACTGCCGCCGACAAGCTGATGGAGTGTATCGAGGAGGTGTGCGGCAACGGTGTTTTGACGCGCGACCTGGGTGGTACTGCGGGTACGAAGGAGGTCACGGAGGCGGTATGCGAAGCTGTTCGAAAGTCGTATGGCGCCTCGAAGGATGCGAAATAGATACCTCATATATGTAGCAATAGAGCTGAAATACACCTGCACGCACAGGATTCGAGGGGACCTCAGTCCGGCCGGGCGGGAGCCCCGTCGGGTGTGAATTTTCGGGAATACCCGCCTGCCAAGCCGACGTCATCTCGAATGGCGCTCTGATGTGCACACGGGCAGTTTGCCAGGACTGTGGCCTTAGATCGTCGATGGCAGCCGTAAGTTGGTTGGCATTTGTTCGGTCGCCACCAAACAGAATCGCGATGCACCAATCTTGCGCCACATATGTGTAGAAGACCCGACTTCGCCACTCCATACGACAACAAACCCAATGAAGCGTCCTCCTGGGACACCAGACGGCAAGCGTGATGATGTGGTAGACACGCTGAGCCAACGCCCAGGACAGGAGCAGCCTCAGGGTGAGAATCTGAATCAGCACCTAGACCAAGACCAAGACCAAGATCACGACCAAAATCAGGACCATGACCATGACCAAGGCCAAGACCAAGACCACGACCACGACCACGACCACGACCTCGCTAGTCTGAGCGGACAACTACCCAGCGGTAGACATGGGTGGAGGGACAGTGTCCTTGGCCAGCCGAAAGGTTGGTCACTAGTACTGCAGTCCTACGCTCGTACTTTGTCATCCTTTGCCTATCCGGCGGGCATCTTCTGGGGCGAGGAACTCGTACTCCTGCACAACAACGCCTGGATAGGGGCGGGCGGAAAGGCATTGCAAGGGCAGAGCCAACGCGGCTATGTTGGCATTGATACTTTTCGCGACTTGTCTGCGGCCCTCCACGGCGGCCAGCCAAGGATGATCTCAAGTCGCGATCTGTTAAGAAGCGGCTCAAAAGACCAGGCTGAGCGGTTCACTGTCCTTATCAGCCCCCTCTTCGCAGACGACGGTCCGGAGGCAAAGGCGGTAGGCTTGCTCACACAGATGCTTCCCAAGCACAACGATGACGCCGAGGAAGAAGCCAAGGACAGGGATACGCCAGGTATCACCAAGGCGAAATTCGACCATTTCGCGAAGGACGGCACCATCGACCGTGTAACTCTGGACGAGCATCCGTTCTTTCATCGGTTTGCAGAGATGCTGCCTTCCGGCCTTGCAATATTGGACCACAAGGTGCTTTGTATATCTATACTGGCGTTGAATTGAACGCTAATGGTATGCACAGGCGCACGCTGTATTCGTCAATCAGCACTTCTATACGTTAACCACCCACAAAGGTGACCACCACTCCTTCACTTCATGGCCGCAAAGCATACACCCAGACGATTATCCACGGGTCATGGCAGCGTACCAGGAAGCGTTTGACTCAGGGAAGCAGTTACGAACGGGAGTTCCGGTCTCTAGGCGACGACAATCCTTGGCGATTGTTGTTGTTGATGCCACTTGGTGATGACAACTTACAGCACGTCAGCCTGCGAGAATACGGAGGCTTCATTTGCAGTTTGGTAGACATAACTTCTGAGAAGAGGGCGGAGATATCCGAGCGCAAGGCTGCACAAGCAGCTGAAGCACGCCGGGGACAGCAGGAACGCTTCATCGACATGATCTCTCACGAAATCCGGAATCCGCTTTCCGCCGTCATGCACTCCACCGAAGATATCGAAGACGCTATCAGCAATGAGGCGCACATCGAGGTTCCTGCCATACGTGAGGCCGTGGAGACTATCAACTTGTGCCTGCAGCACCAGCGGAACATCGTCGATGATGTGCTTTCATACTCTAAGCTGGACGCATCTATGCTGTCTCTGGTGCCGCGAGCATGCCGTCCGACTGAGACGCTGGCCAACACTTTGAAGATGTTCCAGCCAGAGTTTCGGAAGCAAGGATTGCAGTTCGACTTCAAAATTGATCATACCTACGTGGAGTACGAAATCGACTGGGTCATGGCCGACACATCCCGCGTCGGGCAAATCCTCATCAATTTGATCTCTAATGCAATCAAATTCACGGCGAGAGCGAGTGGTAAGAAGTGCATCACAGTTATAGTAGGAGTCAGCATGGTGCGGCCCACGAGCTACCCCCCGAACCTGGTTTTCTTCACCTCAGACGAGGCTCTCCACATGGATCACACCAATGCCAAAGAGTGGGGCGACGGTGAGACAATATACATCATGGTTGCTGTCAAGGATACGGGCATCGGCATCAGCGGTGACGCGCAAAAGCGGCTGTTCGAGCGATTTCGACAGGCAACGCCGAAGACGAGCGACACGTATGGAGGTTCAGGGTTAGGCCTTAACATAAGTCGGAAGCTGTGTCATCTCCACGGAGGCGAGGTCGGAGTCAGCTCGAAAGAGGGATCGGGCAGCACCTTTGGCTTCTTCTTCAGGGCCAAGCGAGCGGATAACCCCGGGTCCTATCAGGGTCGCTCCGAGCAGCATGCGATCGACGAAGAGAAACTCGAGGATCTCATCCAGGCGCAGGGTTATACTGCGGATAAAGCTTCCGAGAACGTTGCTGAAAGCATCAAGAACCCGTCTATAGAGGACACTGTCGCAGCTCCACCTGATCGAAGTCCGCAGAAGGACGATCGGTACGCGCAGACAGGCCACGTGGCCAAACAGGTCGAGCAGTCGGAGCCAGCCTCTTACACGCACCCTAGGCCACCGTCCGCCACCGAACAGAGCCAGCATGCCGAGCCGCCATTGCAGAATCGCAGCGAGGTGTCCGAAATGCCGTCACGTCCCGGCATGGTGCACAGCAATTCCCAAGGGCGGCCAAGGGTCGCCGATGCCGACCAGAAACCCGCAAGATGCCACGTCCTGCTCGTCGAAGACAACATCATCAACCAGCGCATCGTGCATCGGAAGCTGACGGCCAAGGGCTTCGAAGTGACCACCGCCAACAACGGCCGAGAAGCGGTGGACGCGGTCTGCAAAGCGTCCAAGCAGTCCATGGGGGAGAAGAAGAGTGCCTTTGACATCATACTCATGGACCAGGAGATGCCGGTCCTCGACGGCAACGCCGCGACGCGCGAGCTCCGCGAGCTGGCCGACAAGGGCGAGGTGGAGCGGATACCGATCCTGGGCGTCACGGCGAATGTGAGGGCCGAGCAGCAGGACGAAATGGTAAACGCTGGCATGGATGATGTGAGTGCACATCCATGTCCGTCTCGACTGGCAAGTCATGGCTGACATGCGACAGGTGATCAGCAAGCCGTATAAAGTTGACGACTTGATTAGGAAGATTGAGGAGGTGACGGGCAAGAGCGGTAAGTCGGATAGGGATTGAAATGCGATTCATGTTGGACAGGGTGAAGTTTGAGCGTGGCGTCCGATTCCGGGGTATAGCGTGGGTGCTGTGGCGCGACAAGAGGGTGGGAAATGTCACCAGCGGATCAGGTCTGGTGGGTCGGCTCTTCTGATTAACGTTGCACGCTGTGTACGATATGGATCGCTTCCAGGCCGACCGGTGTCCACTGTGTGCATCCTGCTTTAGTGATGCTCCGCTCATTGCAAGTAGAATCGCGAGGAAGATGGTTTGTTACTCGATCACTCGCCTTGCTCAGAGCCTTGCTCAGAGTCGGTATCGAACGATGGCGGCCACGAGGGTGCCAGACACTAGGCTGGATGACACGATAGCAGCTGCACGTCGTGGTGGCTGATCTTGTTGCTGCCCCAGGTGTGTGCAGGTAGCGTACTGCCACGCATGCCGGACAAAAGCTTCTATCAGACATCTTTGCGAGCGCCTCGAACTCCACCTCCGCACGCAGCATGCTGGTCCACTTCTTCTATTCCATGCAGCGACAGGCATCGGCACCACAAGACACAGCCGTCAATGGGGTGATCTCAACTCAAATCCAACTTCCACAGCCCATCACCCACATAATGCCCATTCTCAATCCCGGGCCCTTTTTTCTTCTCCCTCATCTCCTTCGTCCCCATCGTCAACACCCCAACCATACACGCCGTCTCCTTCCCCTCGGCCTCCACAACCACCACCTCCCCGGCTTCCAACTCCTCCCCTCCATTCCCATACTCCTCCCCCGCGTCCTCATCCCCAGGCAGTCGCCCGCCCGGCGACGTCAGTCCGGGAACCATCAGCGTCGCCCCACTGAGCACGAACCGGATCGCGCCGCGGTCTATGCGTATCCGCGGGAAGGCCCAGGGGTACTTGTGGACGACTTTGAGGTGCGGGATCACGGGGTCGTCCATGTGCTGCCAGAAGAGAGGTTCGCCTCCTAGGCAGTAGAGGGAGACTCGATCGGGGATTTTGAGGAGATCAAGTTGCTCTTTTTTGGGTAGGATCTCGTCGAGGTGCGGCTCGAGTTTAGGGTAGGTTTCGAGGACTTTGGCGCGGATGGCGCGTTGGGCGGAGGATTTGACTTTGGAGCGCGAGCCCGGGACGAATCTGAGGAATGTGTTAGCCATTGTTGAGCTGTGAGTTGCGTTGGATACTCACTGACTCTTTCTTGAACATCTTGGGACACTGAGCTTGGTATTTGCTTGTCAACAACTGGAAGAGCTGGACATCTTAGAACTCATACGCCCCACGAGACTGCCCCGCGCCAAGCCTCACACGAGTCAGGGTAGCATCTCAATCGGCCCTTTTGCTATTGCCATGGCAAGAGTGAGGCAGATAAAGTAGCTCAATCCGCACTACGGGCACGACAATGATGGCGAAATGAAGGAACGAAGCTCAAAGTGCGCAGTGGGATCACGCATTGACCTTGGACATTGTGTACGCTGAGTACACCATGTCAATTGCCTCTCCGGAAAGCCTGGAAGTGTCCAATCCGCGCGAGTTTTGTATACAGATGTCATTCCGTCGGGCGCGCTGTCTACAACCCAACCTCATCCACATCCACAGCCATAGCTCCTAAGGTACACTTCGGTGGGCAATGCCGCTCCCAGCACAACCGCGCTCACGCACTCGAGCACCCTTTCTCACTGTACAAACGTCTCGTGTCCTCCGTTCCCAATCACAAGAAGACCGCGAGGCCAAGAGCCGCACCAGCAACGCCACCTAGTGCGTACAATCCGGCTACGGACGGACGTGCGCCAGCGCCAGAGTTGGGGTTGACACCGGCCGGGACTGTTTGCGTGGAGCCTGCGACGATCGTGTAGGTCGTCGCGTACGTGTACACATTGCTGGTCATGATGACACCGGTCTCTTTCGCATTAGTCGTGTGGTAGCCGGTGGTAAGGTAGCTGGTTTTGACGACACTGCAAGGTATTAAGGTGAGTGTGTGGTAGAAGGATGCGTTGTCGCGAGTATCTTACAGCGGACCTGCGAGTGTGTTCCCGAGGCTACCGTGATGTCAGCTTTGACGACTACTGACGCGACGCAACGGCAAGGTACCTTGCAGAGGATGTCAGGGTAGCGGTGTCCAAAGTCGACGTGTCGATTGTCGCTGAGGTCAACGTCGTCACGGCTGCAATCACCGAGTTCGCGGCCGTGGTGTCGGCAGCCGCGACGTAGGCGGCGAGGGAGGTGAGGAGCCAGAGGCTGCGCGTGAACTGCATCTTGGCGGATGGATGGCTGGTGAGATACAGAGTCGAAGGGGCGGATGGGATGAAGTTTGCGAGAGCTTGCGATTGACCCACGATTTGACGCGGAAGTCGGGTAGGAGGATGATGTAATCGCCGCTAGTCCATTCGGTCCGCGGGTGCGCCTCCCTCGTCAATTTGAACTAGAGGAATCCGTGCCTTCCGTCTCTCGGCACGTGCAGCGCCAAGAGCAGTTTGTCAGCATTGAAGACTGAGGTGGGCGTCCAAGGTCAACATTCACTACAACCTGGAATCAAATACTCGACACCTTCATGTACTGCTTACGCTGCTAAAGTACTCGTGATATCCCCTTACGTATCAACTCAGCAATGCCAAATCCTCGAAGGGTGTGTCACAATCCACGAGTCGCTGTTCCACGTCAAGCTATAGCTGACATTGCCATCGCAGTCATGTGGGACTTGCCGCACGCACAAGCTCAAGTGTCTATGGGCCGGGGAAAACGAATCGTCTTGTGTGCGATGCACCAAGAAAGGTCAGCCATGCATCAAACCGGAGATACTTCAGCCTCGCAAGCGCTCGTCCAAAAACATCGACCGAAGCTTGACCTGGACCCAGCCGCTTCTGTACAATGGCAAAACGGCGTCACAGGCATCCGGAAGTGAAAGCTCGAGAGAGCTTGCTGAGCGAGTGAAGCACCTCGAAGAGCTTCTCGCAGAGCTCCAGGGCGCCAAGAGTTCATCATCAAATCCCTCGAATCTGTCCTCAACAGGCCGAAGCCACGCTTCCGACACGACGTCTCCAGATGCTGCTTTACGAGGAAGTACAGTCCAGCAAAATACGGCAGGACCTGTCACGACACAAAATGTGCCGCTGCAGGACGCTGCAGCTGAGGACGACCTTTTCCTCGCGAGCCTTGGCGAACAATTCTCATTAGCAGGTCCCACTTCGTTCGCCGTCGTTGATGAAACGCCTCTTGATCAATACCAAATGTCTGTGGACGATCTCACATCCACGGCCATAGCGTTCGCACAAGAAGCCAGCATGATCCGTGGTCGCTGCTACCTCCCACCAGCCGATGATGCTTACGCTCTGCTGATGGAGTTTCTCTCCGACTTCAACAGCAAGGTCCCTCTGATCGCGCCCCAGCACATCTACGCACATATGCGGCACTGCTACTCTCGTGGCGATGCTCCACGATTATCGTGGATGCTGACTTATCTCACTCTCGGCATCGCTCATCGATTGCGGGCGATGAGTCTTTTCTCCGGACTGGACGACATGACGCAAGCGGATTGGTATCTGAACCAGTCTCTCGTCAAGTTGCCGAGTCTTCTGATACAGGAGCCTTCACTGGAGTTGGTGCAGGCTCTCCTCGCTGTGTCGGTGTTGCTGCAGACCTCGTCTCGCTCACGAAGGGCAGCTTTGTTCGTCTCGAACGCAATGCATATGCTGCAAGCTCTGGGTTATCACGACGGACAGACACTGCAAGGGAACGTGCTTCGCCAGAAGGAGCAGCAGTACGTCTTCTGGATTGCGTTCCAGATGGACACGGATATGAGTCTGGCTACCATGCGGCAAAGCGCGCAAAGTCGTTCGGAGATCGCCGTGGCACTGCCCAACGAGCACGATACCGACTGGTGGGCGGGAACGTCAGCTCCAATCGCCACTGAACCAGATGGACGTTTCAACCTGTTTACTCTCTATACCAGTCTGGCCTTGATCCAGGCCGAAGCGCTGGAGAACCTCTTCTCGGTCCAGTCTCGCAGCTATCCCTTGTCCGTGTTGCAATCCAACCTGCAGGCCATACTCTTACAACTGCAAGCCTGGCGCCGCAGAAGCGTGGTCTTCGGTGCGGAGGTACAGGAGCTTTACATCTCCATGTACCGCTCTGATATCGTCCACCTGATTGTTCTGGAAGCGACGTACTTCCGCACCTTATACCAATTACACGCCGTCTCGGTGCTCGGCACTTTTGGCACGAAGTGGGACGTGTTCTCCGGAGACTCATTGCGGGCGTTGGCTGCGCTCGATATGACAAGCTGCGTAGCGGATGCGAGACGGCTGTTGAGCTTGTCTGCGTTGGTGGCAGGTGCCAATATCTCGACCACGTGGTGAGTACTATCGCATTTTTACAGTATCAACCCCATCGATTGACATCTTTGCAGGATCTCCGTGTTTGCTGTGACCGCGGCCATCTCCACAGTGCTCGGATGGCATATACAAGCCGGCGAGTCATCGGTCTCGGCGCTACGAGACCGTGACCTGCAGCTGTGCCGTGGAGCGCTAGGTCATCTTGAGCTGGCAGCCAAATATGGTGGCGATGGATCTGTGGCCTCGGCGGTCGCCGTCTGCCGAGAGCTTCTTGGACAAGCAGTGGGTGGCGGGCATCTGCAAGTAAGGGAGATAGAGTGTGCGGACCTCCGCCAGAGCTGGGGGTGCGTGTCGTGAGAAGATGATCAGAGTGGCCGGGTCAGCGGAGGATGCAATTCGCCGACGTAGCAGAGTCAACGGTATCAGGTACAGCCTTCACTACGGAGAATTTTCCACGTCGTCCATGATACCAACAACCCTCATCAAAGTCAGACCAAGGGCACTTCGAGACGATATGTCCCATCAAAACTCCTACTTCAAGCGTAATAAGGACCTGGCGGAATACCTTTGTCCTTTGTCTTGCCTGCATGGGAAGGACGTGAGAGTGATGATCGTCCAGCACTGTTTGTAGGTAACCCTTACCATACATGAAACCAGTGAAGTATGGTATGGTGCTTCAGAAACACAAGCCGTCGTCCGGCTCTTTCGCGGAGTGAGGTGTCGGCAAAGTGCGGGCTGCGGGACCGTAATATGGAGCGCACTTCAGGCTAGAAGAAGTATGGCAGCTTCACTCATTATTAATTTCTTTCCCTCTGATCCCACCGACCGATACACCACCTACTACTGTACGTGAGCATCTCCGAGTCTCCCTTGACACCGGGACAACGTTGGCGAGGAGGTGCGTTGTTGTGCAGTGGGAAAGCCAGGTCGAAGGTTGTGCACGGGCACCAAATATTTTTGAAGACACCTCCGGACCGTGGCAGCACAGACTGCCTCACGCCCGACTTCACTCGTCACTTCACTCCGCTCTCGCACGCACAACCTCCCACCGAGCAATATTCGTCCGGGGCATCCGCATCGCATCCGCATACCAGTGAACATACCACGCTTCACAGGCGCCCACGAGATTGCACGCCGAGCTACTCATTACGTGCGGTCAGGTCACCACTCAGTCACGCTCGTCCAGCAAGCGACTTGCAGGTAGCTTGTCTAAAAGGTACGACCTTCACTACACTGGCTGGAGAACAGTCACTGGGTGTTTGCACTGGTCACACGCGATCTGGACCGCACACGGAAGCAAACGGTATCGCTAACAAGCCGCCCTCCCAGACGCGCCTTCCTTTCCTGGGTTCGCATTTCGCACCCCACTCAGATCACTTCGGCAGCCTCACTGTCTGTACTGCTCACTCGCGCGACACTGGTAGCAGTACCCGGAACCCATTGCAATCGTCACTTTATCGACAGGTAAGCGCTTTCAAAGGAGTGTGAGTGCGGAGAGGGTGTGCCGTGGAGCAGTCCGGGCAGGAAAGAGCGAGCAAGGCATAGGAGACTGCGCAGAATATTTGGAACAGCCCACGTGGGCAGACCTCGACGCAGGTCAGTGGCAGTCGTTCGATTCGGGACGGCACACGAGCAGAGGAACGATGGTCGCGAGTAGTGCGAGCCCGAGTGGCTTCTCGTATGCGCAAGCTGCGAAGGGTCGCTCACCAGTGACGAGTACGACGGTGCCGACGCCGTCTGCATCGAGCAATGCGATTAATGGAGCAGCGTCGCCGGCTATCGACTCGTTTTCGGAGCTGAAACCCGGTGGCAACTGGGCGGATGATGTCGAGGCGACCGTTGCTGGGAAAGAGCAGGCTGAAGTACCGAAGCCAGCGGAAGATGTGGCCAAAAGCGTCGCTTCGAGCATAGAAAGCTCCGTGGCACGTGCCAAGTCCGAGGAGAAGACCGAGACCTCAGGCGTCTCATCGCCAGATTTGACGATGTCGGGGAGTGCGACGACTAAGGATGATGACTCGTCAAGAGCGCCGACTCACGGCTCATCATCCGACACGACGTGGGAGACCAAGTCACAGGAGGCGTCCGAGCCCGCGTGGATCGCAGATCGAAAGGAGCGACAGGCTAGCTCACAGAAGAGCGACAATACTGTCAAAGGCGAGAACAAGTCTACAGAGCTTGCACTTCCTTCTCCACCCAAGCCGGCCCTGCAAGAGGCACCTCTGCCTCCGGTGAACATCTGGCTGAAGCGTGCCGAGGCACAGAAGGTCAAGACTGTCATTCCCCAACCATCACCATCGAAGGCTACCGCTGATGCACCAGCTACGCGCCCGGCAGCCGCTAAGGAGAACCAACGACCGCGGGCGGACTCGCGTAAGAAGGCCATGTCTGTGGGCAACATTCCAAGAACCGGTGAAGCACCGTACAGTACCAACAGCGAGCCCCGGAAACCCACTAAAGGCGTCAGCGATGTTCGGGTCACGGATCTTTCACGCGTGCCTCAATCCGCAGCAGTGACAGCAACCACGCCTACCGCGCGTATGAATGCGCAGACAAGATCCAGCTTGCCGAACATCCCCAACGCACCGTCTTTCGCGAAGGAGCACGGCTCATGGCCTACGCCTGAGGTTGCTCAAGACAATGAGCGCAAGGACGTGACCGACAAGGAGAGTGCAGAGAAGCCATCTGATGAAGCCACCCCAAGCTCGAAAGGGCGCAAGAAGCACGAGTGGGAGAAGATGGTCGTGACGCCTACTATTCGTTGGGAGGCGCAGAATGCTCGTGGAGCAGATGGTCAAAGGCCACCCGGAGCGGAACGTGGTGGACGTGGTGGGACCATGCGAGGGCGTGGCAGCTTCCGTGGCGGAGCGTCCGGCGGCCCGAATGGCAGTGCTCGTCCGGCACAACGTGGCAGCGTGTCGCTAGGCGATGAGGAAGTATCTCCCACTTGGGCGCAGCAGCGCGGTCGCACCGACATGGACGATCGGCAGGCCATGCCGCCTCCACCTAAGCCGAATCGCGCCTCTAGCGAAAGCTCCCGGCGCGAGCAGAAGACGGAGCCTCCTCGCGATCGCAGCGTCAAGGGTCAGAGCAGCAATGATGCGCAGCCACAGACAGACGGTGAGAACCTCGCATCGCGGCAGGGCGAGGGCTCGGCGGCAACCAGTACGTGGGTCGACACGCAATCAAATTTGCCGCGTACCAAGTCGCCGAGTCACATCAACAGCGCGGCGAACGAAGGCAAAGAAGAGATCCGCTTCCCAGAGCCTATCCCCAGACGTAGCTCAGTGGGGACGCAGACCGATAACCCTCCACGCAGCGGCCCACCTCCTATCCGGATGGTCGCGTCTGACCCTCGGAAGGAGCAGAGGAGCTTTGATAGCTACAAAGACACGAACATGAATGGGATGTCTCGCGGAGCTGGGAAGCGCGGTGGTCGTGGACGCGGCGGCACACGAGAGTTCACCGCCAACGGACACCAACCAGGCCATGCGTATCAAAACGGGGAGGTGGCGAGCTCGCCCGGATACGGCGTACCTCCATCGCCATCTGCATACCATTCATCACGTGGCCATCATGTTGCGTACCCAGGTCGCGGCGGATTCTCTCGTGGCAATCCGCGCGCACACTCAATACCCGAAAGCTACTACGGTCGCTACAACAACAATGCATACGGACCCTCGCAGCCGCCACCCGGTCAAGCATACACTCCCGGTATGTACGACTACAACGGCTACCCCATGTCCGCCATGCCCTATCAGCCGTACATGGACCACCAATACCTTATGGCTATGGTGAACCTGCAGCTCGAGTACTACTTCTCGATCGACAACTTGCTAAAAGACATGTTCTTGCGCAAGAACATGGACTCGCAGGGCTTCGTCTTCCTGGATCTGGTTGCTAGCTTTAACCGTATCAAGCAACTCACCCAGGACCGGAGTCTGCTGAAGGAAGTCTGTCTGGCATCCGAGACGATCGAGATCCGTGTCGGCGAGGACGGCAAGGAGCGGTTACGGAGGCATGATGGGTATGAGCAGTTCTTGCTTCCCATTGAGCAGCGCGACCCGGCCGCCCAGAACGATGGGCCGAAGCAGTTGCAGCCTCCAGAGAGGTCTCACTTACCGGCTTTCGGTGCGATGCCTGGGCGTGGTCTGGCGAACGCAGGCTTCCCTGGCATGCAACCACGCTATGATCGCCGATCCTACGATGGTGGCTTCCCGGCGATGAATGGTGGCCCGCCGCAGTTTACTGCCTTCGCTGGGGTGCCAGAGGCGCAGCCATACGCCGAGATGACGAACGGCGAGGATACGCGTGGCCGCGCCGAGAAGTCGCCAACGCAGGACGGCCAGACCCCGCCCATGCCACAGCCGGTCCCGAACACGGAGAAGGACGCTGAGCCGGACGCCTTTCCCGACGACCAGGTCACCATTCTCACGGTAATGGTCCGGGTGAAGAAGGACCCGCCATTCTTCTCCGAGGCTACACGGACCTTCTCGAATGGCTCAATCGACTCTAGGAGTATCTTCGCCGAGTTGGAGAAGGCGAAAGAGCCCCAGGCAGCATCGACGCCGAACGGCGACAATACCGCAGCCAACGGTGACAGCCCGGCCCAAGTAGCCGAGTCCAACAAGCCGCGCTCGGCGAAACGCACCCCGGCTTCGGAGATCTATTGGGCGAAGGAGCAGGTGGCGGAGCCCGAGAGTCTGCCCAGCGACATCACCTCCGAGCCCTACACACGTCTGCACTACAAAGCGCTTGAACAGCGCCATCACGCCACACTGGGTACCTGTCCGTACGACCTTGACGTCCTCTACAAGTTCTGGAGCCACTTCCTCCTTCGCAACTTCAACGCGAAGATGTACAGTGAATTCCACCATTACGCCAATGAGGACCGCAAGATTCGTCAGAGCCTCAACGGTCTGTCCGCTTTGATCAAGTTCTACGACCAAGCGCTGCATAGCCACAGCACCATTCGCGATCGTGTGGTAAGGGATTATGTGGAGCTGGTTGAACACGAGCCGGCCGGGTTGGAGGCCGCGGCATTCAGGCAGCTACGTGCGGCGTGGAGGGATGGTGCGCTGAACCTGAAGAACCGGAAGAAGCTGGTGGATGTCGTGGGCACGGTGCTCAAGGGGCGTTTGGAGGGGGCTGGAGTGTCGCCTTGACACTGACTCGACGTTGCACTTGACACTCTGCGGACTCGAGAGCGGGAGCGAGGCCCATTACATAATCATCGGATCATCGGCCATTGAGTGCACTATCCAACGCATACCACCTTTGACCAAACGCACGCGCAAAGACTAGCCCGGCTAGCACCGACCGGCGACCTTCTCATCACTATTTTACGGATACTTCACGACAAAACCAGCAATGCTTGGGCGCACCCTGTAGATATTGCTTCACCCTCTGGAGCGCGTCCAAGCGCAGGCATGCATGGAGTTCGCGGCGCCCACGAATCACTACTGGAGGAAGCGCACGGCGCCTCACATTCGACTCCTTACAAAAGCATGCTTATTGACGTTCTTTCACCACTCATGCATCACTTGCGACCAAGCGCCGCTAGCGGTGAAGCATGGTATCTACTACTGGACTGGCTGGAACTTTGCAGGGCGCTTTACAGCTCTTCTCTCACACCTTCGACAATCGATCGACCCAGCGATGCATACCCAGCTGTGCACTTCTCTATGTGGAGGAGGGATACGGCACCTCACTCACCAATTCTTATCACTTCGCCCAGCGACCGTGGCTGCTCGTCGACACTGCTCATCTCAGCGACGCTTCCTTTACTTGTGCATATCACAGCAGACTATCAACATCAAGTGCTCGTTCGCTCACCACCGGAGCTCTCTCCTGAGCGGACGGCTGGGCTTCGGCACGATGGAACGCTGAGACAGCTACGAACCGGAATGCTGCCGTGGAGATGGACTGTATATGAGGCTTCTCATCGGACTGATGGATGCCCACGGCTGTGGAAATGTGGACTGCTCGTTATTCCACAAGGTCGGGTCTGTCGATCGATGATGGGATGTTATGTTGGGATGACGAGGGTTGGTACGGCACTGTGGAAGGAAAGAGTGTAGATAAGTTGATCAAAACAGAAAAAGTTATATTGCACGCGCACCGCTTTTTTGTTCTCGTGGGTCATGAGATCTTTCGCATTACCGTTACGTCTATGTTCTGTTCGTGAGGTTGTAGCGTGCACACCGATCTTATCATGGGCCTCGATGTTGGTCGTGTCCAGTGGTACCTTATCGACTTGGCTCATTGCCCGCCTGCTCCGCGACCAGCGCCGCGGCCGGCACCGGCTCCGCCCATACCGCCCATGAAGTTTCGTGCCCTGAGTAGACAGTCAGTACAGCACGCGAAGTAAAGTGAGGGGGTGATTAGCCTTACATCTCTGCCAAGTTCGGATCATTCATCATCGCGCTCAAATCCGGCATCCCACCACCGCCGGCTCCAGCCTCAGCACCAGCCGCTCCACCGCCGCCAATCCGACTGGCCATGCTGCGCAGCTGCGGATTATTCATAATGTTGCTCATCATTTCCGGGTTGCTCATCATGTTCTGCGCCATCTGCCGCATCATGGGATTCTGCATAATACTGCTCAGATCCGGCATCCCGCCACCGCCTGCTCCGCCGGCACCTCCGAGCATCGCCGCCAAGCCACCGAGATCAGGCATTCCGCCGCCGCCCCCTGCTCCGCCCGCGCCGCCACTCCCGAGCATCGCCGCCAAACCGCCGAGATCCGGCATCCCGCCCCCACCGGCCCCACCACCTTGTGCAGACCGCATGGCCGCGCTATCGTGATCCTCATCCTCGTCCTCGTCCTCGTCATCCGCGGCCCCCTCCTCCTCAACCCTACGCTTAGCCGTCTCGAACCCCTTCTTCATAGCATCGCTGCCCCCGTTCCTCTCAGCCTCAATCCCCTTCTGATAAGCCTCCATGCTCGCCTTCGCGTCCCCGAGCGCAAAACACGCCAGCCCCAGCCTCGACCACGCCTTCGTGTACTTTGGATCCGTGGCAACGGCCAGCTCGGCGTCGTTCTTCGCCAGCTCGTGCTGGCTATTCGCCGAGTAGGCCGCGGCGCGGTTGGAGAGGTAGATGGGGTTCAGCGGGGCGATTTCCAGGGCTTGCGTGTAGAGGTCTATGGCGGACTTGTAGTCTTTGCGCTGCATGGCTGTGTTGCCGCTGCCTTTGAGCTTCTCGCTGGCGTCCGTTGGGCCGCCTTTTTCGCCGGCTTTGGGGACGGTCGAGGAGGTCGATTTAGAGGCACTCGGCGTAGCACCTGCAGCGAAGCTCCCGCCCTGCGGGCTTGCTGTGTTCTTTCCCTTCATCTTCTCGTACACGCCGTAGACGGCGAGGAGGTTTTGGCCACCGAGGGCGTCTTTCATTGCGGACTGGTCCGCGGGGTCGACGTGGAAGCATTCGGCGATGCAGTTCTGGGCGATCTCGATGCTGTCCGCGTCTTCGGATTGTAGGGTGCCGTCTTTGAGGGAGGTGGAGAGGAAGTCGATGATGGCGAGCGCGAGGCGCTTGCGGGTGTCTGTCGCCTGGAGGGTGGGTCAGTTGAGAAACTATCCTAGGGTGTAGGAGGGCTATGTGCTGTACCATGTCGGCGGTGGTGACCCAATTGGGCAGGTACAGTTAGACGGGTGCACTTCTTGGGATGCTTTCGAGCAATGCTCGTCGCTTGTGAGATGGGATGCAGTGGATGTTATCTGAGGTTGAGTCGGAGTGGTACCTGCGCACCTGGGTGACAAGAGAATATACGCCGGAATGTTCTGGCGACGTCTATTGACGTGGTCCCAACATGGCCGGCCAGGAACCAGAAACAGAAAAGGCTTGGCGCACGTCGTGGTGGGGCAAGGTGAACTTTGTATCCACCCTCACCCGTGGACGAGCCAGATCCGCCTTTTGCAGAGGGCGATATAGACTTTACCAGATGGTCGTATCTTAGTCGTACCACTTCACGCCGCAAAATGAGATGAAGCTACCGTGATGGCTATGCTGACTTCAGACCGGTAGACTGGATGGAGAAACGTTCCAAATCTCCGGCAACGGAACCTAACATTACGCAGCGCGAGAGGACGAACCCATGATGAATGAAAGGCATCACACTCCTATGCGCAAGTCCCATCCGAACGGGCAACCCAGCCTCAGGGTCGACGGACCCATAGTCTTCTACCAAGCTTCTTCGAGGACTGACTATCTCGAGGGCCTGTTCATCACAGTCCCAGGACATGTCCCGGGTTGAGGGTTGATCAAAGGCGGACACATGTTCCACCTTGTCACCAGCAGAGACTCTTGAACGATCGAGTGCGTGATCAGGACTTCAGTGTTATGACCACGTCCTCCGGGCCTTGTCCCACTCACTGGTAAGGGACGCAGCGGTGGCCTCAGATCGAGGGCTTGGCCCGGCAAGTCACTCGAGCCATATATCTCTTGGGAGGACAGAATGGCGAGCCGTCGACGATGGCAGCCAGTGATGAGACATCTGGTGTTGTTGGTACCTTTCCGTCCTGCTGGGTGTCGCACGACGACTGGAGTATAGCAGTCTGACGCAGGATTGCCACTCCTGCCCATGCTCCTTGCAGCAGGGGACTTACGTACGTACACCTGTCGTTTGTTTTCGATCATCAGCCGAATACCCAGAGAGGGTCACTGAGTCGATGTCGACGGCGACCTGCGAACCCGACATGTCTAGTCTACGTCGATACATGTGCAAGGGGTCCCAGACTGGAGTGCCTGGCAGCGCCGCAAACTTGAACGGAGCTGCGGGCCGCAGGTATTTCAGATCCTCGCCTTGAAACGGAGTATTTGAGGAGTAAGACCAAGCGTACATGATGAAGCTCTAGGATGATCGAACATGCCGGATGTGCAGTAGTGAAGGGAAGCCCTGTGCTTCGCCTTGCTCACGTCCACGATCGACAGGCATCAAAGATCTTCAGGCAACCACTGCATACTGACTTCACCTCACCCTTCCCTACATGTTGGCTAGGTCCTGGGATACGACAACGCTGGAGTAGTAGTGTCATCCTACCAGTAAGGTACTTGGGTGTCTCGATATATACGCTCTCACAAAGCCTTGGATACATCTTGTCCGCGTACCATGACATCCAGGAGCGACCCCCCGACCGAATAAGACGACTCACGCGTCTTGAACGGCTTGGCCTTGCAGCGTCGATAAACGCGATAGCAGAACGCGATGGCAAGACATGAGACTGTGGAACCTTACACCAGTCACGTAGTGTTCGCTCCGCAGATCATAACCGACGCCGCTGGTTCGTTATGCGGGAACACACTGGACACAGCCAGGACGTCTATATGTTCCGCTGATCTTGGATCGCACGCGCTTGACTTCTTTTCAGTCCTTCCCGTTACGGCACAACATTCACACATCAATGAGCAGTACTGCGAGGGCGACGCACCCTCTTTGGACCCTGCTGATGGTCTACCCCCGTCCCACTCTACACGGCCTGTAGCTGCAACGCTGAGGCCGAGACACAATGTCAGGACAAGCTCTTTTGGTGGATCAATCGCAACATCGTCTTGAAGAGATGCTCAAGGTAGAAAGTCCGCATACGCTCATGAAGGTTTCACTACGAGAGCCAACGAATGCGCCTGTATTACCACAGGCTGAAAGCAACCTCAATGTCGCACTTTGCACCCTGGAGTTGGCTCCGATTCCTCGAGCGGCACCGAACTCGGTTCAACGATGGACAACGGTATCGCGAAAGACCTCAGCGTCTCGCAGACACGCGATGTCACGGGCTCGATCGATTTGGCGGCATCTCACCAGCTGGAGCGTGGTCTCAAAAGCCGCCACGTCCAGTTCATCGCGCTTGGAGGCGCCATCGGTAGGCATTGGATGTGCATGCTCTCTCCACATGCGCACGCTAACATCCTAACGTAGGTACCGGTCTCTTCGTAGGCTCAGGAGGCATCCTCTCTACCGTTGGACCCGCGCCTCTCTTCATGGCCTACATCACCATGATCTTCGTAGTCTGGGTGGTGATGAATGATCTCGCTGAGATCGCCACCTACCTCCCACTGAAGGGCATATCCGTCCCTTACTTCGTCGAGCGCTTTGTAGAGCCTTCGCTTGCATTCGCAGATGGATGGAACTACTGGTACGCGTACGCTATCCTTGTGGCGGCCGAGGCCACCGCTGGCGCTATTGTGTTGCAATACTGGACTAAAGCCGTGCCGGTCGCAGTCTGGATCACAGTGGTGAGCAGAGGGCTAGCAGGACTAGTGCGACAATACTCTGGACTGACAGTCTGGCAGATCCTTCTTTCAATCCTTGCACTAAACATCTTTGCCATCTCCATCTTTGGAGAAGCTGAGTTCTGGGCTGCATCCATCAAACTCATTACTATCATTGGTCTAGTGAGTTGAGACGACTTGTCTTCATTGCCATCAACTCCAGAATTACTGACTCCCCCACAGGTAATCCTTAGCATCGTCCTCTTCTTCGGCGGTGGACCTTCACATGACAACCTTGGCTTCCGATACTGGTCGCCTCACAACCCGGGCGCCTTCGCCCCCTATCTAGCCTCCAGTACTAACACCACCACCAGTCGCTTCCTCGCCTACTGGACTGCGACCATCCGCGCAGGCTTCGCCTTCATCCTCTCCCCAGAGCTTCTCGCTGTTGCGGCAGGCGAGGCCATAGCGCCCCGTCGCAACCTCCCCAAAGCCGCGCGTCGCTATATCTACCGCCTCGCCCTCTTCTACGGCTTCGGCAGCCTCGCCATCGGCATCCTAGTCCCGCACGATGACTCCCGCCTCCTCTCTCCAGACTCCAACGCTAGCGCCTCACCCTTCGTAAGCCTCACAAGCCCACCCGTCAAACAGTACGGTTCACCGCTGACTTCTTCGCCGTGGATAGGTAATCGGCATCCAAAACGCCGGGATTCACGGCCTGAACCACGTAATCAACGCCGCGATATTAACCTCTGCCTGGTCAGCCGGTAACGCCTTCCTCTACTCCGGCTCTCGAACCCTCTACTCCCTCTCCCTCTCCCACCAAGCCCCCCGCATCTTCTCCCGCACCACTTCCCGCGGAGTACCATACGCAGCGGTCCTAGCGACCTGGCTCGTGGCCTGCCTGGCTTACCTCAACGTCTCAAATTCCGGAGCTAAGGTGTTTATCTGGTTCAGCAATATCTCGACGATTTCGGGGTTTATCGCGTGGATCGTGGCCATGATCACGTATCTCCGGTTCCGGAAAGCGATGCAATGCAAAGGCCTGCTTTACACTCTGCCGTATAGAACACCATTGCAGCCGTACGCTACGTACTTTGTTCTAGGACTCGTCACGATCCTGACACTGACTAATGGGTTTCCCGTCTTCTTCCCGGAAGATTGGAACATCTCGGACTTCCTGGCTGCTTACATCACGCTTCCGGTCTTCTTGGTGCTTTATCTAGGCCACAAGATCTGGTTGAGCGTGCGTCGAGTTGAGGAGACGCAGAAGAGCTCGTGGACAGGCGGTTTCTGGACGTTTGCGCGGAAAGTGGAGGATGTTGACGTTGTGACGGGCAAGCGAGAGATGGACGAGATGGAGGCGCTGGATATACCTCCGGTGCCACGGAACTGGGTGGAAAAGGTATGGTTTTGGCTGGCGTAGTGCACAGCAAGGCAGCACACGGCCTAAAATATACAAGCATTTGGCACATGGCGTTGGCTTCCGTGAATTGCTGGCAACGACTATGCGCGGGTACACGTCCGACATCCGGTACTAGACACGAATACAGCATCCAGCCTAAGCCTTCGCCGCTCCCGCCTTGATGAGCAGGATATCCCCGTCCTCAACCACATACTCCTTTCCCTTCGTCATCACCTTCCCCTGCGCCTTCACCGCCGCCTCATCACCCAACTCCTTCAGCACATTGAAATTATATACCACCGCTTGAATAAAAGTCTTCTCAAAATCACCATGAATCACACCAGCCGCTTGAGGTGCTTTGGTGCCATTCCGAATGGTCCACTGCCGCACTTCGTCGGTGCCGGTGGTGAAGAAGGAGCCCAAGTTGAGGGCTTTGCGCATGGTGGTGATGATTTTGGGGAGGGCGTCTTTGGTGCCGAGCTTTTTGCATTCTTCTTCGGCTTCGGCCTCGGTGTCGAAGCGGGTGAGGCGCTCTTGGAAGCAGACCGAGATGGGGATGATTGGGTCGCCTGTTGCGTGTTCCTTGATCCACTGCAAATCGTCAACATCACTAGCAATCGGTACAGATCAGTTTGGGTTCTACTGTCTGGTCTTACCTCGGCAATCTTTGGAAGATGCTTGTTCTTTTGCCGGATGTAGTCTTTCTCCGATAAGTTGACGAGGTAGACCGTTGGCTTGGCGGAAAGCAGGAATAGAGGGTTGATCACTTCGACCTGATTGTCTAGTCAGCGACCGGCTTCGATACTAAAGCGCGGTTGTGCCAGGTGGCGAAGGTGGGTTTCGTATCAGGTAGGATGGTTTCTCATGCGCCTCGTCCGTAAACGGCAAGGCTTGTCAATGAGCTGGGATTATAGAGATAAGATCTCTGATTCATCCTCGAAAGGGAGGGGGTTGGAGACAACACGATCAGACGTACCTCCTTAGGCGACCAATGCTCATGCCTCACATCCTTACCAGCCTTCAGCACCTCCAAGACCTTCTCCACTGTTGCCTGCTCCTCTTTCAATTTCTTCATCTCCAGCGACTGCCCGCCTCTTCTCGTCTCCTTCACCAGAAGCGCGTGCGCCTTCTCCACGAACTCGGTATCCTTGATGCGGAGTTCCTCGGCAATGATCTCGAGATCACGCACCGGGTCTACATCGCCTTCGACATGGATAATCTCCGCATCGTCGAAGCAGCGGACTACCTGGAACACGGCATCGACGGCGCGGATGTGTGAGAGGAAGGCATTGCCCAGCCCGGCTCCGGTGGAGGCTCCTCGGGTCAGGCCGGCGATGTCATAGACGGTCAAATTGGCGGGAACGATGGATTTGGGTTTGTATGACTGGCAAAGCCAGTCGAAACGGTCGTCCGGGACCACGACTCGGGCCTCTTCCGGGTCAATGGTGGCGTAGGGGAAATTGGCCGGGTTACCGAGGGAGCACTTGGTCAGGGCTTGGAAGAAGGTTGATTTGCCTACGTTGGCGAGGCCGACCTGGAGGTGCTGGTCAGTATGGCGTTGGTGGCACTGCGCGGCGCACGCACATGTTCGTCGGACATACGATGCCACTCTTCAGGCTGTTTCCCGGGCGGCCCAGGTGCACCTTCTCCACCTTCACCTCCTTCTTGGGCGGCATGCTCTTCTTCTTGCTCTTGCTGTTGCTGCTGGCGTAGCCGCGGGTGACTTTGTGTGCTACTACCGCGCCTTGAAGAAGCTGCTGGCGTGGTCCACCACTGGCTGACGAACGTGTAGAGCCGGCTACTGAAATGTGGAAGAGGAGACAAGAAGAGAATAAGCGCGGGTTGCAGCGAATAACAGACAGCGTGAATGGGCGACGACTGTGTCCTGTCGTCTCGGGTCAATGGTGCATGCGCCGTTCTCTGTTTCTGGCAACTTTTCGAGCTCGCACATGCGGTCGATGCAAGCCTGAGGCATCAAGCGCTCTTCGCCTCCACTTCCAGACACACTCCGTCCGTGTATGTGCGACAGTCAGTAGTGGAGTTGACGCTGGATATATACTACTGGATATGATGACCGATGATACAATGATGTTACGACACATCCAACACCCTCGTCTTCCTAATCTCCCGCAACGCCCGCTTCATCCCCTCCAACCTCGCCTTCTCTTTAACCACCGTCTCCTTGGCAAACCGCCTCAGCATAGCCCTCCCAGCCCTCACATGCTCATCCTGCCACACCGCCAGCTCGCTCGCCACAGTCTGCTGTGTATATCTCAACTCGCAGCCCAGACTCTCGAGCTCGCCCCGCGCCTTCCCGGCCTTGTCCCACGCCTCGCTCGCCGCAGAGCGCTTGGCGTCTTCGAACAAGGCGATATTGGGCGCCCAGCGGCTGGAGCGAGAGGCAGAGCTCATGAGGCGGTCGATGCTTCGCTGAGCTTGTCCCATGCTGCCTATGAGGTATGCGGGGCGGTTGAGCGCGACTTGTATGGCGGAGCTCGTTGAGTGCACGGAGTGGAGATTGTAGTACAGGCTTGTCCACGGCGATGCTTCGGTAGGCAGCAAAGTCTTGGTGTACCGCTCGTAAGCCAGGATATATGGCTGAGGCAAGAACAGTAACGTCGATACCTTCGCCGCCGCGAGAGTCTGCGCGTCGAAGAGGTCGTTGCACCGCATCCGATGCCTGTTGACTGCTCGGATGACCTTCCTGGTCGCCTGCGTGACACCGCGGACTTGGTCTTTAGCATACGCAACGAAGTTCTCCACTTCCTGTGTCTCGTCCATCAGCACGGGCTCGAAGTCATCTTTCAGGTTGTCGACTCTGGCCTCGGCTTTCCGCTTGCTGCGCTCGGTCAACATGACCGAGTCCAACTCCGGGACGAGGAAGAACTCCCACACGAGCTCATGGGTGGCGAAGGTGCCGTGTGCCAGGAGGGCGCGGAAGAAGTTATCTAGCCGGAGCTGCACGTCTCGCAGAATAGCACGAGACGGTCGCGATGGCACCAGGAAGGGAGATGGCAAGTTGAAGTGTGATGGCAGCCAAGATGCCGTGCATTCGGTCGACAGCCAATTCGCCAGGCTCTCAAAGTCGGAGATCGAGCGTCGACAGGTTGTCACGGTGATGGAGCCATTATCATTCTGCGCGCCAGACTTGAGCACGAAGCGTATCGTAGCATCCTCGACGAAAAACGAGCGCACGACAGTTGTTGTCCGACCATCTTTGCCCTGGGACGTTGACAGCAAGACAAGATCGTCGATGCGATTCCGCACATCGTCGTCCTTTGCCAGCTCCACCGCAGTCAATCCCCGTATATCCTTCAGCGTCATGTCCACCCGCGGATCCCCGAACAGGGCCCGCACAGTGTCGATCCGTCCATACTTGCTGCCCACCATTAGCGGTGTGAAACGCTTGTCATTCGCTGCATTGACATCCGCATCACAATGCCGCAAGAGCTTGAGCGTCATTTGCGCATCGACGACGATATGTAAGAGCGTGTTGCCCTTGGCATCGACGTGATCGTCGAGGTGAAGGGCCTCGCCATCGCCCTGCATGGCCGTGGCGAGCGATAAGGCAGCGTCTACCATGGAGTAGTACTGCTTATGGTCGTACGAACGGCATATTGCGAATAGTGGCGTTTGCCCGTGCTTGTCCTTTAGGCGCCAAGGCAGCTTCTTGCCGAAGCGTTGTATGAGGTGCGGCTGGTTGAAGAGGTAGTGTGCCATGCACCTGCCTTGAAGGTCTTGCACGCTCAGGTAACGTCGTAGCTGGTCACCAGACGCATGCTTTTCGAGAAAGTCGATGAGTAGATCAGTCAGGCTTCGATTCTCAGACTGTACGGCAGCACTCAGTAGGGTCGTGCTGGCGTTATTCACATCGTCCAAAATGAAGTCTGCTCTGAAATGGGACGGTAGGCTGAAGAGAAACTTCAGGGCATCCCTCTGCCCACCTTCGACAGCCATCATGAGTACAGAACTCCCGTCAGCGTCTTGTGTCTGCGCTAGCTTGTCGCTCGAGAGGTCTCCGTTGCTCGTCGTCGAGTCAACACTTCGCTTCCGAGAGTGCGAGCGCGAGGAATAGCCGGATGACGCCGACTGGCTTCTTGGTAGGGACGCCATCGAGACGCGCTTCTTGGCTTTGGCATCGTGTTGTTCAGGTGGCGGTGTCGGTGGTCTCTGAAATGGAAAAACATGTCCAAGCGAGCCGTTGACAGCAGAGAAGTCGGGTCGGCGATTCTCATCTTGCGTATCGCCCTCGCCTTGTGGTAGGTCAGCTTCAGATATCGAGTCGTCTGAGGATTCATCAGTTATCGCTGTGGGTGACTCTGCGATTGTATCTTCGCCGGGCAGTATGATGCTCGGCTCCAGTATAGCTTCAAGAGCCTGGATGTCTCCCCCTCGGGCAGCTTGCCATAGCAATCTATTCCGTTTGCTGGCTTTCCGCAAACTCGACGATGCACTCGTGAGATGCGCAAGGACGGCCTCCAGCGTAGCGAGAGCGTAGCCTTGTTCTCCGCTCTCCACCTCATCCAGGAAGATGAAGTAGCGCATATATAGCAATCGCGAGTGCAGATGCCGTACTCCACTCCTGATTACAACCACGAGCAGCATCGAGACCAGGATATCAGCGTTGATAGTCAGTACTGACGACTGCTTCTCCGCACCACTATCGCTTGTATTGCTCGTCGCTTGTTCGCTGACTACCTTTTGGGTCGCTAACAAGATCTCAAGCATCTCCTGCGGACTGCTCGCCACTCCTAGCTTTTTGAAAGCCTCAACACCCTTCGCTAATCTTGCAGCAAGTTCTCGCTTCCCTTTCATCCCGTCTTCAATAGGTATACCGACTTGCGCGATATCGATATCGGACATCTTGCGTATCTTCGAGTCGAGATCGCTGTCTTCTGGCCTGCGGGTGGCGCAGACTTTCGGGAACACAGTCTGATCGTGCACTTGCTCAACAACGTAGCGTTCGATCATGCGCTCGACGACAGGCCCAGTAAGCTCTGTGTTGGCGCCGAGAAGCGAGAGCTGCTGCTTGTCGACCTGTTGAAAGAGGTCGATAGCTGCTGTGACGGTGCTCTCCAATGATGTGCGGAGAGCGTCTTCTTCAGGCTCAAGCTCTAGTTGCGTTGGATGAACGGTGCTACTACCCGAGAGTGAGGACTTCACAGACGACATAGAGCTCCTCATGGACGGGGCCGAGTGCTGCGAGCTGACCGATGAACTTCGTGACCGCGGCTTCGGCACGTGCTTCTCGTTCGCAGCCACAAACTCTCGAATGATCTTTTCGAGCCCGCTTTGCATCTGCCGAGAGATCACCGGGAACTGATTGAGGACCTCAGCAAAGTTCTTGACGTCCTTTTTCTTCGGCACTGGCGGTGGGCTACTAGCGGTCGAGATCGCCGTCTCGGATGCCTCGGATAGTAGCTTCCTCCGCTCTTTGCTAGGTTCGTCGCTGACCACGGCTGGGATAGTCGGAGTAGACTGATACGATCCGACCAAAGGCCGCGAGATGTAGTACACCAGCCACTGCTGTCCGTCAGACGTATCCGGATAGTAGATCGCATCCTGCAACAACTGCGCCTGGTTCAGAGTCTTGAAGCCCTTATTGCTGTACGCAAAAGCGTCCTTTAGAACCACCGTCCGGCCATTCACTGTGCTGTACTGCTTCGCTTTGCTTTTGTTTTCCCGCACATTGCCGCCGTCTTTCGCTCCGCCGCCTGCCGGCGGGGCTCCGCCCGGAACTCGCAAGACATGACTTGCGAGGAACTCCTCAGTCGTCGCAAGCTCGGCGTATGAGGTGTTGGTATCTCGGTCCCTTGAGTTCAGGAGTATGTCGGTGGTCGGACACAGTATGATATGGTGGTTGATGGGCGAGCATTGGGACGGAAGGGTGCTCCGGAAAAAGGCACGCAAGAACGGATTGAGCGGTTGCATTCGCGCAGGGTCATCGGATTATGCTGCTGTACGGGTAGAGAGGGAGGCGGCTCTCACACTCTTGGCGTCCGTGTAAGCCACGCTTGGAGTAGGAGCGCAATCAAAGCACACTGTCGTTCCGCAGTGCATCAGCATGCGCACATGGGTAGGGTCGAGAGATGTAAAGAGAAGCGTTTATCCGTTGCCCACCACGCTCTCAATCGCAACCCTCCTGAGCAGCCCAGGGCGGAGTCGTTGGACTGGTTCGCATGTGCCATCGCTGCGCTAGCGGGCGGACCGAGCGGGCCTGACGATCATGGGAAGTCCGCGTGGCCGAGTCAATCTTAGTGCATGTGAGGTCCAGTTTGACTCGCTCTTCCGCGGTGGGGCCTGGGCTTTCTCGACATCTTGAACATCTGCAGTCTCGCACCCTCCACCACTCAACCCCCCGGCGGAACTATACCTCACAGTATCTTCCACTCACCAACAGAATCACTCGCACGCGGAGACTCGAGGAGAAAGATCAACAGGTAAGGTAAGATTGCGCGCACTTTGGGGTGGAAGCGGAGGCGGAGTGAGTGTGACTTGGGTTTACGGTCGTTGGCAGCGGTAGCACCAGAGTGGTGCGAGAGAAAGACTAAAGAATTGATCTACCCAAACAGCGTTGAGACAGAGGAGAAGCGGAAGGACGGACTGAGAGTACGGCATCGATGACATCAAGGCCATCGGGAGAAATGGCCCGCTCACCAGTGCGCAGAGATGACGATCGCCATCGTCGCGACTACCGTGACTCTCGTAACAGGCGCTCTCGCAGCAGGGACAGAGATGTAAGGAGACGCTCGCGCAGCCCAGCCGGCAGGGACCTGACCAGAACGCAGCGCCGGTACGATGATCGCGACTCTGGGTACAGACCCCGGGATAGATCGCGTGACCGCTACCGTGATCGTCCACTGCGAGACTCGCGTGACCGGAAGCGGAGCAGGGAATACAGTAGTCCGGTGAGAGGAGAGCGCCGTGATAGGCGAGGCTACAACGATGACTACGATGACAGTCGTAGAAAGAGAACGAGGCGGGAGTCTTCGCGCTCACCTAGACGGGCCCGCGATGATAGTAGAGATCGCGGTAGCATGAAGTCTTCGAGTGTGAAGGGCAATGAGGTGCGCCTCTTCTCTAACAATACTTCGAGAATACTGCTGATCGAACAGTCCCCTCGTCCTACCGGTGCCGACGACGCAGCAGAAGAGACCAAAAGGGCTAAACTTGCGAAGGTTGAAGCATGGAAGAAGCAGCTGGCTGAGAAAAACAAACTCGGTACGGCAAAGGCTAGTGGCCCAGCATCTCCAGGCGGCAATCTCGGCAACAGCACAGGTCCGGGCTCACCTGCGCTCCAATTCCCGGCCATTACTTCGCCCGTCAACCTTGTACCGAGCTCGCCAATCATCAAAGATAAGAAGCCCGCTTCGCCGGCGCCGTACGCCGGCAAGTTCGACCCCAAAGCCATAGCCAAGCGGGCGGCTGCCAAGCTTGAAAAGAGCAGGGCAGCCCTTGACGGCAACGCAGTCATACCTAAGTCTGCGACTGAAGCATCCGTGAAGACTACCGCATCTCTGGCTAACAATAGCAAGGTGGCTTCTGCAAGCAGCTGGAAAGGTAAGCCACGACCCACTACCACCTCAGGTCGTGACCTACTGACAAGCATTCAAGGCGCCGTCAACCACGTCAGCAACAACGCGAAGATATCCGGTTTCGGCCTTAGCAAAGCCGGAGCTGAGAAGTCTCTCGATAAGCCTAGCAGCGCCAACAAACCCGCTGCAAATCTAGGCGAAGACGAAGAAATCTCACGTCGACTGGAGAAGCTTCCTGACCTGTCTGATGTTGTCGCAACTGGAGATACTGCGCTCGCTAATGGTGCCGATGAGCAGGATGAGGGAGTTGGCGACATTCACTCTGACGAGGAAGACGCTGAAGCGGCCCGTGAGGCTGCCCAGAAGCGGGCCCAGGCCGAGCAGAACGATGTTGCCATGGCCGACGGCGGGGATACTGCTGTGCGCTCTACCGACGTGAGTGGTGATGTCGAGATGGCAGATGAAGATGAAGTTGATCCACTTGACGCCTTCATGAATGACCTAACCGTGCCGGCCGACAATGACATGCCGAACCTCGCAATCGGCAAGTCGGAGAAGAAGGGTGCTCAGGTATTCAACAGCGACGATGAGGGAGATCTCGACGCTGTCGGCAACGGTACAGATGACATCATGGCCATGGCTGCGAAGCGCAAGAGGAAGGACATCCCGGTTGTAAACCACGCCAAGATGCAGTATGAGCCGTTTCGGAAGGCTTTCTACACCGAGCCCATCGAGCTTGCCGAGATGACCGCGGAAGACCTTGACATTCTGCGCTCTGATATGGACAACATCACGGTGCGCGGCAAGGACACGCCAAAGCCCATCTTCAAATGGTCTCAAGGTAGCTTCGGCGCACAAATCTCGGATGTGCTTAGCGAGATGGGCTACGAAAAGCCTACGCCTATCCAGTCGCAGACGTTGCCTGCCATCATGTCCGGTCGCGACACCATCGGCATCGCCAAGACGGGGTCGGGTAAGACTGTTGCGTATCTGCTGCCCATGTTCAGGCACATCAAGGATCAGCCGCCACTTGAGAAGCTCGACGGCCCAATCGGCCTCATCCTGGCTCCGACCCGTGAGCTTGCCACGCAGATCCATCGCGACTGCAAGCCGTATCTAAAAGCCCTCAATCTCCGCGCAGTCTGCGCATACGGTGGCGCCCCGATCAAGGATCAGATAGCTGAACTGAAGCGTGGTGCCGAGGTGGTGGTCGCCACACCAGGGCGCATCATCGACCTGCTCGCTGCTAACTCCGGCCGCGTGACCAATCTGAAGCGTGTCACATACATCGTGCTGGATGAGGCCGACAGAATGTACGACATGGGGTTTGAGCCTCAGATCTCCAAAATCCTCGGCAACATCCGGCCAGATCGGCAGACCGTGTGCTTCTCTGCGACATTTCCGCCGAAGCTCGAGTCGCTGGCAAGAAAAGCGCTCACAAGGCCGCTAGAGATCCTGGTTGGCGGGCGCAGTGTTGTCGCCGCGGAGATTACGCAGATCATTGAAGTCCGCACCGAGGACACGAAGTCTCACCGTATGCTGCAGTTACTTGGCGAGCTACACGATGTCGACGAAGACGCGCGCTCGTTGATTTTCGTCGAGAGGCAGGAGACTGCTGACAAGCTGCTGATGTTCGTCAACAAGAAGGGATATCCTGGCGTCTCGATCCACGGCGGTCGTGAGCAGAATGACCGCGACCAGGCTATTGCGGATTTCAAGAACGGCGCTTCTCCAGTCATGGTCGCAACATCCGTGGCAGCGCGAGGACTAGATGTGAAGCAGCTCAAGTTAGTCATCAATTACGACTCGCCAAACCACAAGGAGGATTATGTGCATCGAGTGGGTCGCACCGGACGAGCCGGCAATACAGGCACGGCTGTCACTTTTGTAACGCCGGAGCAGGATCGGTTCGCGCAGTTCTTGATCGGCACGCTGAAGGACAGCAAGCAAGCCATCCCGGAGGAGTTGCAGAAACTGCATGATGCACACGAGGAGAAGGTGAAGGTCGGCGCTGCGCAGAACACCTCATCTGGGTTCGGTGGGCGCGGAATCGAGCGTCTCAACGTTGCGCGTGACGCAGAGCGCGCGCGAGAGCGGAGAGTGCACAAGACTGGAGACGAGGGCGAGGAGGAAGAAGAAGAGGTCAAAGATGAAAAGACGGACAAGAAGCAAAGCGAGATTGACAAGATGGTCGCAAAGGCTGCTGGGCAGGTCAAAGACCGCGATGCTAAGCCGGAAGAGACGATCGGAGAAGAAAGGGGCTTACCAAGTGCTTTAGTGAATCATCTAGACAAGGCCATGAAGGTCGAGAAGCGGGTTACCCCGCCGCCGACGAGCGCAGGACCGAAGTCGAATGATCCGCTGGCGAAGGTGAACGCGGCGGCGGCGAGCATCAACAGCCGCCTGGGTGCGAGAGGTGAGTACCGACAGACGCTTGATCTACCACAACACTCCATGCTAATCTTCTTCCCAGGTGCCGCTCGCCCCGGCGTCCCCATCGACAACCGCGGCCCCGACGCCGGCCTCTTCCACGCCACGCTCGAAATCAACGATTTCCCTCAGAAAGCGCGCTGGGCCGTCACGAACCGCACCAACGTCGCCAAGATCCTCGACTCGTCCGGCACATCCATCACGTCCAAGGGTGTGTTCTACGACAAGGGCAAGGAGCCTGGGACCGGGGAGCAGCCCAAGCTGTATATCCTGGTCGAGGGTGATACGGAGGTGGCGGTGCAAAGCGCAATGTCGGATCTGACGCGGTTGTTGAAGGAGGGGGCGTTGGCGGCCATGGAGGCGGACAACAAGGCGCCGGTGGGGAGGTATTCGGTCGTATAGACGGCGAGTACGCTGGTGTGAAGGATGGATGGTGCACCGAGCGAGTGCTGTTGCGAGCAATTGCTCTGCGGAGCTCCTGGCTGGGAGCGTTCGGCCATGGCGTCAGTGTTCTCGACAGAGTGCTTCCACTTGAGAGGCGCGGCCATGTGACGCTCCAAAGCTGCAGTGTACCTACTACCGATGGTACTGATCACCTGGTGACCTCGTACTTTGCTGCTACGGGAGACAGTTACATGTATGCTTCCCAAGTACCCCAGGACCACGGATCCAACCTGGCAGAGACGGTCACGTGCACACGACCATGACCGCACTCCCCATCACGTGCCTCGCTTAAATCCAACTTCCCACCTGCACCTCCCATGTCCGCAACTTCCACCAACGCGCGACGCACAGGGCACCCCTCGTCCCCGCCACTTCCAAGATTCTCGTGTTCTGCTGCAACAACAACGCTGGCAACGCTACTACAGCTGCACGACGGTGTAGCCATGTACAGTGGTAGGGGGGGGGCACGTGGTGTCCGATAGGTCAAGCGACCCGGGATCATCGCATGCGAAAGCAGGGTGGGAAGGCGTGAGGACAGCAGGGAAGTAGAGTGCGTTGTTGATATCATACCTGGTCGCTCATCGACGCCTTTCCGTGATCCGTCGCCATGGGCCTGTTAGTAGGGCGCGCTGATTATATATACACGACCGACCCTGTTCGTGTGACGGGAGGGGGCTTGTTCGTCTCCTCTCTCACATGTTTGGCGCGTAACCTTGGTATACTTTGAAGCGCAATCCACGACGTCGTCGACCGACGAGTCTACGGCCTTACAGCATCACGCACGCGACATCTAACACCACACCGCCACGGAAGAACGCGAGGAAGCCCACACGATGCCCTCCTTCCTCAGCCTCCTCGCGCTCCTAAGCGCCTGCTTCTCCCTCCCCACCTCCGCCACCCCGCTAGAACCCCGACAAGCCGTCGTGTTCGTCCTCCCCTCCCCTCCCCATCCCTCCCCCAAACCCAACCCACCCACTAACCCCTCCTCAGACCAATCGTCACAGTCCAAACCGTCACCGTCACCCCCTCAGTCTCCAACGCGGTCACGTCCACAACCACCAAACCCACCTCCTCCGCCGCCTCCATCACCGGCTCCGTGGAACCCATGACCGGTCCGGGAGCGAGCAGCAACGGGCAAACGGGGACCGGAGCGGGAGCGGACGCGAGCACGTACACGACGCTGGACGGGGCAGGGAATACGTTCGTGGAGGTGTATCCCAGCTCGATGGTGACGATTACGGCGAGTGTTAGCACGACGGCTTCGGTACGTGAGCTTCGCCAAGAGCGCGCTGGCTTGCTTCGCGTGGGCGGGAGTCGGGATCGCGTGCATGTGCGCTGACTTGTTTCCAGACGACTAGTACGGCGAGCAGTAGCTCTTCGCCTCCGCCTTCGTCGTCTGCAGCTGCAGCAAGCGCGCCGCCTACCAGCTCGTCCAAGGCGTTTGCCGTGCCGACTGCGTTACCTGGGCAGCTACTGGGCGTAGCGGGACTGGGTGCCGGCTTGTTGGCATTGCTGTGAACGAGTGGATGAAGGCGAGGCGCTTGGATCCGAAAGAGGGCGCTGCATAATGTCTACTACTGGTAATCTTGTGGCGAGAAACGGCAGCTTTGCGCAGTTTTGGAGCTGCCCGCTGCCGGTGGAGCATCTCAGCGACGATCTAGTACGACGACGAGGTCTGATTCTAGTGTTAGCGTAGATACCCATGGCGAGCGCGTCTTGTACGGATATGATGACTTACGGTCAGAAACTCTTTGGCGATGGACAGTTTCCGCTACGCGCGTGTGTAAGGCGCATACATGTAGTCTTTTGGCTCCCAGTGACGGCGGCGAAGGCAGTGAACCTTGTCATTCCCAATCCGGTTGGGATGAGTGTCATGCAGGGACAAAGTAACGGGATGATCGCTTCAAGAGTCGGCTCCAATGCGCAGACGAAGGAGGGTGGCTTGCGGTCGCGCGAAGGTCCCGCCGCCAAAGAAACATACAGGTGCTGTGGGGTCTCCAAGTCCACCCGGACCTGGAGTCCGCTCTGGTGCGCGAGCACTTCACTTCAATCGGCGCACATCCCGTCCTCCATTCTCTCCCAATCCATCACTTCTACCCTTCCCCTTCTTCTCACAAAATGTTACTCGGGTACAACACCCCCATCTCCTCAACGAAACTCTCCTTAATACTCCTCATGCTCACAAACCTACTCATCAAATTCGCGCTCCCGGCCTTATCATTCGTCCCCGACGCCCTCGCACCCCCAAAAGGCTGCTGCGCCACTACCGAACCCGTGGACTTGCAATTGACGTAGAAATTCCCCGCGCTGTTCCGCAGAGCATCCTCCGCTACCCGCAGCGCGGCGCGGTCTTGCGCGAAAACCGCGCCCGTGAGGGCGTACTCGGAGGTCTGGTCTACGAGCGCGCAGGCGGAGAGGAAGGCTTGGTCGCGGTCAGGGGTGGCGTCGTCGTAGATGTGGATGCAGAGGATGGGGCCGAAGAGCTCTTGGCTCATGAGTTTGTGGTGGGGGTTCTTGGTGGCGTAAATGGTGGGTTGGATGTAGTAGCCTTCGGAGCCGTCGTAGGTGCCGCCCACGAGGAGCTCGAGATCGGTGTCTTGGTTTGATTCGTCGATTACTTTGGAAAGCTTGTCGAAGCTTTGCTTGTGGATGACGGGGCCGACGAAGTTTTCCCAGGCTTCTGGCGAGCCAACCTTCAGCTTCTTCGTCTCTTCGATTAGCCGTGGCTTGGTCTGCTCCCAGCGACTCTTTGGGAAGTAGCCGCGAGAGGTGGCGGAGCACTTTTGCCCTTGGTACTCGAAAGCGCCGCGGACCGTGTTGAAGACGACGTTCTCCACGTCCGCGCTATGGTGCACGAGATGGTAATTCTTCCCGCCCGTCTCGCCCACGATCCGAGGGTAGCCTTGGTACTTGCCCTCCGCTACACCGTTCGCAATCTGACCGTACAGCGATCGGAAGACGGTCGTAGAGCCGGTGTAATGCAGCGCAGCAAATTGTCTATGCGCCAATACCGTCTTGGTAATCTCCACTGGGTCACCGGGTACGAATTGTATCACGTCCTTCGGCAGCCCAGCTTCGAGCAGTATCTGATACACCAACCAGTTCGACGCCATTGCCGATGGCGAAGGCTTCCACAGCACCACATTTCCCATTATCGCAGGCGCGGCCGGTAGATTGCCTCCAATGGCCGTGAAGTTGAAGGGTGTGATGGCGTAGACGAATCCCTCCAGCGGCCTGTACTCCACCCTATTCCATTGTCCTGCCGGGTTGTGTACCGGCTGATGGCTATACACGTCTTGCGCGTATTTTACGCCAAATCGCAGGAAGTCACACAGTTCCGCTGCCGCATCTATCTCGGCCTGCCATGCGTTCTTCCCCTGTCCCAGCATCGTCGCGGCGAGGACGTCGTATCTGTACTTTCCCGCTACTAGATCCGCAGCCTTCAGGAACACAGCCGCGCGGTCGGCAAAGGACCAGCTCTCCCAGGAATTCTTGGCTTTCAGAGCGCTCTCTATCGCGGTTTCGATATCGGAGGTAGAGGCGTTGGACCACTTGGCCAGGTGCTCTTTGTGGTTGCTAGGTATAGGTTGCGTGGACATTTTGCTGGTCTTTCTCTCCTTGCCGGCGACGACGATTGGTACCTCGAGAGGCTTTCTGGAATGGAGGTCGCGGAGTGCGGTGGTGAGCTTCTCGCGGTCGGCTGAGCCTTTCTCAAAGCTCCTCTGCGAGTGGTCAGCCTGGTATGAGGATGCTGTATCGTTTGTCTCGTCGTACCATTGACTCGTTCTTGACCTCGGGGATCCTGAAGCTGGCCATTGTAGCCACGCCTCGTTGCGCAGCTCTTGAGCCAGAGGGTGCTACGGTCGATGGCATGCATGCTCTCGCCGAGGACCGCGTCCATGATCGTACTCCTGTGCAGGCCATTATGAGGATCCGCGTCTCCTCGACCAGTCAAATAGTGTGCAATGCGCCCAACAATTGTTGTTGACATTCATGTAGATGTATGTAGCTTTTGTTTGCTCCAGCTCTCGGCTTACCGCGGCTCAAGCAAGGGACCATCGTGAGGTGGGGCACCGGCGGTCGTTATATCACTTTAGCCGATTCAAACGCCGAGAAGGACTTTACCGCACTCTCTCCGCCGACAGCTTTGCAGGCGTCTCCCGTGAAAAGGCTCAGTCTTGGCAAAACTCGAGCAGCCGTTAGCTCCCGTCTACTAACGTCCAATCTTGACACTGCATTGGCTGCAGTCCTCGCGATGTGCACGCCGAGTGTCCACACGCTGACCGCAGAGATGCGGTTACCGACGACGGGCTTCTACGACACACCTGCGTGGTTTGCCGAGATGGAACAACAGCTCAGCGCATCTCAACCATCATCTTCCCAGGCTCTTCAAGCAATTTCTTGACCCTTTCAGCGCACCTCGCGCATTCGGCTCCATCAACGATGCGATGATCCGCGCTCCAACTGAAGACCAGTTCTTCGACTTTGATCAGGTCGCCTTGTTCGTTGAATGCTGGGACGATCTTGCTCCTCCCGATACCCAGGATAGCGACCTGTGGCTCGCTGATGACAGCGGACACGACACCGCCGCCGATATTCCCGATGTTCGAGATGGTGAAAGAAGCTCCACCGAAGTCCGACGGCGCTAGCTTGTTGTCTCTTGCTTTCTCGGACAGCTGTCGCAACTGTGCGGCTATATCGCCGATGCTGAGATCCTGCACGTTACGTATTACAGGTACCAGCAGTCCAGATGGCGTGTCGATCGCTACGCCAAAGTTGTGCGCGCTTTTATACATAAGCTGCGGCTTAGCCGGGTCCGTGGAGTCCAGCGATGAGTTGAGGAGCGGGTGGTGCTGGAATGCCAGGCTCACAGCTTTCAGAATGAACGGGAGTTGGGTCAGCCTCTGATCTGGGGAGCTTGCGGAGATGTTGAGCGTCTTGCGCAGTGCGGTCAGCGACGAGACGTCTGTGGCGCAAGTGTAGAGGAAGTGCGGGATGTTGAGTGACCGGGTCATCATCTTTAACATCTGCGTCTGGACCGGCGTCAATGGCACCTTTCGGTCCACTTCTCTAGCCTTCTGCATTGGTGTGTGTACCGTGGGCTGCTGCTGTGTGCTTTGCGCGACATGCCGATGCACGTCCTCCTTCAGGACCCGACCGTCTTTGCCAGTGCCTCGCACGTCTGTGATGGCCACCTTCATCTCCTTCGTCAAGTGCCGCACAGCAGGCGTAGCAAGCGAGCTATGGTCCTGCTTCCCGCTGGATCGTCGCCTCTCCGGTTGTGGCTGCGACCCTGGATTTTTAACCGCCGGCTCAGCAACATCCACTCCAGCCGCACCCTCTACTCGTATCTCACGCTCCCCTATACTCTCCTCCACCCCCCGTACAGCACTCCCAGCACCCTCCTCGTCTCCTCCCCCCGCCAACTTCGCCTCATCCTCCTCCGTGATCTCACTCTGGATATCAATATCCACCAACGGCTTCCCCGTGATAGCCATATCATCCGGGTCATAATGGAGCTTCTTGATCACGCCGTCGAAGGGACTCGTGATCTCGACGCTGGCTTTATCGGACTGGACCTCGCATAGCTTGTCGAACTGCTCGACGCGTGCGCCGGGCTGCACGAACCATTGGATGAGCTGGCATTCGGTGATACCTTCGCCGATGTCTGCGAGGAGGAAGGGTTTGACGATGTTGAGATGGTGGGTTGTATGGAGTGAACGGTACGGGATGGATTGGAGGAGTTGAGTTTGTAACCGGGTGGATGCAGTAAGGTCTAGAGGACGACAAGCCCGGAGAAGAAGGGCACGCATGGCAAAGACTGTGTTGCCCACCTACAGAGGGAGCGAGGAACAATAGTGCCCATATCATCTTTGAGCGAGAGAGGTTGTTTGTCAAGGGAATGTTGATTTTGGATTCTTGAGCCGAGGTGCAGGAGCGCGGATATCGACGGCTTAGACCCACGTCATCATCACGACCGCATCACCAAACATGACATCAGCAACACGAACGTTGCTGGTTGATGTGAACATTGATGAATTCAACGTTGGATTCCGTTTTGTACACTCAGCACCACGCACAAGACTATACAGCAAACACCGAATAAACGATTCCCTCTAATTGCAACCCATCCAAATCAGCAACAATGCCTCGCGCAGTAGCACCCCCACCATCCAACGAATTCGAGATCCGTCTCACGAAGCCCTTCTCCGGTAAGTCTCGACCCCGAACACAAGGACATCGTACACCACTAACCAACCCCCCCAGGCCCTCCCAAACACACAATAGAAGTAATAGGCTCCCCCAACCGCTCCGCCTCAATCCGCACCACCACGCACACCTCCCCGACCCAAACCAGCCACAAAACCGGCGACGTCCCCGCCGACGACGTGCAGGAGCTGCTCCGCCTCGTCTCGGAACTCCGTGGCTTCCCCTCGCACCCTTCGAAGGATATCTACGAGAAGGATGTGAAGGTTGACTTCAACACGTTTGAGATTCAATGGGGCAATGGGGAGGAGGAGAGTAGTCCGGATTCCGTGAAGGAGATTGCCGGGGAGCAGAAGGAGGATTTTGGGAGGATTGCGGAGAGTATTGAGGCGTTGGCTAGGCATGTATCTTGCTGAGGTTGTGGAGGATGTGGCGTTTTGCTGACTGGTGTGTGGTTGTAGGACGTTTGCTAAGAAGGACGCTGCTGTGTGATGGGCTATGCCGTGACTGGGTGCTATCTGGTGATCAGGGACTGTTTGGTCATGCTGTACGATTCAAAGACGATCAATGGTTCTTGTGTACATACGAACTGGGAATGCGGGGTTTGGGCATGAACACGCCGTCTCTGCGGTGTCTGGAAGGGTCCCATTGTCACGATTGGCATGTTATACATCTTAAGCTCACACGTGAGTTGAAAAAGGAAGTATATATCGTATTGTTCGTGTGCGCAAGCTTCATAGACACGTTCCATCTCATCCAACAACTCCACAAGCACTGCTCAGCTACATCTTCCCAACCTCCCTCATGGCAACGCCACCACTCTCCGCATGCTCAACACCGATTTTCTCCGGCTCCCCTCCAACGCCCTCCTCATCATTCCCACTGTTCTTGACACCAATCGTGGCTTCGCCCAGTCTATCAGCGGGAATGCGGTAGTAATCCACGAAATTGACACAGAGCGGGTACGTCCAAGCGACGATGAAGAATCCCAGCGGCACGCTCATGGCGATGGCGGTGCTGTTGTGCATGTCCGCTACCGCGCCGAGGATCGGTGGAACGATCTGGAACCAAACCATGTTAGCGATGTCCCATCAGCAGCTCGAGGATCATGACACCGCTTACCGCACCACCGCAGACACCGCCGACGATGACCCCGGAACCCCGCTTGCTGTACTTGCCCAGCCCACGCATACCCAACGCCACAATCGTCGGGAAGCAGATGGACTCGAAGAACAACGTGATGTACAACATCGCCATGCCCGTGTTACCCCTCTGCGTAATCGCCGGCGAGATAAAGACAATACAGCCCGTCAAATAGACCAAGAAAACCCACCGCGGCTTCACAAATTTCATAATGCCCACACCCGTAAAGCGACCCATAGCGAAGGCGCCCTGAGCACCAGCGAGGAATTGCGCGGCGAGCGACGCGCTGGTATTGGGCCGGGTCTCGGTGACGTAGTTGATGAAGTAGCCGGCGATGGCGACTTGGGCGCCGGTGTAGCAGAACTCTGCGAAGGCTGCGTGGAAGAGGCGATATTGCTTCGAGAAGGGTAAATTATCTGTGCCGGCGTGGGTTTCTTCGGCTTGAAAGGCCATGTCTGCGTCGGTGATTTCGGGGATTGGAGAGCTGGGGTTTTCATCAGTGGGTTGAGGTGGAGGATGGGGCGGGGGACTGACAAATAGAATACTATGGCTAGAGAGAAGACGAAGACTGCGATTGCGAGGTACACCCATTGGACGTTTGTGAGGGAGGCGTTCGCGCCGCTCTCGGTGTTCTTGAAGAAGACGTACGATCCCAGCACTGGAGCTATGACCGTCCCCACGCCGTTGAAAGCCTGGGAGATGTTGATTCGCAACTCTGCGTACCGTGGCGGACCACAGATGGTGATATACGGGTTGGCGGCAGTCTCCAGACTCCCGAGACCGTTACCGATAATGAAGATGGCCGCGCAGAAACCGCCAAACGAACGGTGTAGAATACAGGGCCATGCGACCAGAGCTCCAACACCGTACAGGCAGAGACCCCAGATGAAGACCGGCTTGAAGCCATAGTGTCTCAGGATCCAGTTCGCGTGGCCAAGGGACGCGAGAGGGTAGGCGCCGAAGTAGGCCGCTTGCAGACCAGCGGAGCGAGCACGGTTAATGCCGAGGGAGACTTGGAAATGCTTGTTGAGTGTGTCGAGGAGCCCGTATGAGAAACCCTGCGCGTGATTAATTGGGCTGTTTGACGGATATACAGGCTGGGGAACGCTCACCCAGAGGAAGAACAGGATAGTGACCAAGCAAAGTGGGTATATAGACGCTCTTAGCGACAGTTCTGCGGCGTTGGTCCTCGTTGTGTTGCCTTGCTTGAGCGACATGCGCTTGAAGATGGCCATAATGCTCCAAGCACTGCAGCTGTTACCGTGAGTGTCTAGGGACTTCTGATGGAAGATGAGGACGAAGAGGTCAAGGCGAGGGCAGGACGGATCGACATAATATTGAGTACCAACACTCTGCAATCATGCTCGTGTTTGAGAGCGGTGGGGCTTGCCCCGACAGCCGTGGCATCACACTCTGGGTATGCCGTTGCCCACGCGCCAACAGATGACGCAGCTGATGCAAGGTGCGCAGATGATTCCTTGACGACATGGACCAATCCTGCAGCGACGAGGTCGATCAGTAGTGATGGGTGCTGCAACGGCAGCGTTGCATGGGATGTGGAGGAGGAGGCGGAGAGCGGGGTTTGACCCAAACGTGGGGCGCTTCGGTACATGTCCGATGAGGACCCGAAGACGACGATAAGATCGACGGCGGTGTTCCAGCGAGGCCTGTGGTATTGATGTGGTCTTGTAATTGATCGAAGGGCTTTCGAATAATTGACATCGACATGTGGGAGGCGGTCTCGCCGACCAAAGCCTGCCAGCAAGTCCAGTAACGAAGTGTTCAAGTTTCGCGACAGATCCCACTGCCTGGCATCGATGCAGGTGTCCTCCGGATATGCGTCCCGGCTGTAACGGGAGCTGCGGGTGTGTCAGGCTCCATGAGTTCCCGGGATCATCTTTCGGGTGGCAGCGCAAGAGTCGTAAGAGAGGAGTAGAGCGTCGAACCGCGGTTGCCACTTCTACGAATGTTTTCTACGCCCCAGCGTTTCATAGCTAGGAGAGCCAATGACTGGAGGGTGTCAGTCGCGCGTGGGGTAAAAGAGATGGACGAGCGAATACCCCGTTGCTTGCCCACGTACAAGATTAGTCTCACTATCTTCCCTCCGTTCGGACTGGCTGCTAGTACAGTCGGTGCCGAGCATTGCGTGCGGCCGGTGCCTTCGATATAGCTGTTGCAGGCCCGTCATGAGCTTTTGGAGTAGTACAGGTCTGTGTTGCCTGCCGCCGGTGCTGTCTCGCACAAGCTGAGCACTTCTCACGTCCCTAAAACTTCTGCCTCCCCAAAGTCGGCCTCCACTCCAACGGATGCGTCTCCTCCGTAGCGCTCTCATCCTGCCTCCAGACCTTGATCGTCTTATCCGCCTCCCCCGTCACAAGCCTCAAACCCGTCAAATCAAACATCGAACTCATGATCCCTGCCTCGGCATCCAGACTTCCCGGCTGCGCGACCGAGTCCTCGTACTGATATCGGTGTCCCGTCTTCCAGTCCCAGAAAGCAATACTTCCGTTATCGCCGCCAGAGAAGAGGACGTTATCCTCGTTGACGGAGAGGCTATTGATGACAGAGTTCTGGCCTTCGAAATTCTGCATGAATTGGCCTTCGGGACAGAGCCATTGCTTGATCTGACCCGGAGAAGCGGAGGCGAACGTGTATTCTGTCGGATGCGTGGTAAGGCTCCGGACGCCTTTCTTGTGATGCGTGAGGACGCCCATGGTCTTGCCTGCTGCGAGGTCATACATGCGGATTGTGGAGTCGAGGGACGAAGAGATGATCTGCGGATCCGTGGCTTGGGTCACGATGCTCGAGACCGTTGCCTTGTGGCCGGAGAGGACGTGGATGTTGGCGCGTGTGCGCATGTCCCAGACGCGGACTACGCCGTCCCGGCCGCCGGTACAGAGCACGTCAAGAGTAGGGTGAAGAGACAGGGTGTAGACGCCCGACAGATGACCATGGTAGTGCCGGATCACCTTGTTTGTTTCGAGGTCCCAGCACTTGACCATCTTGTCCTCTGCACAGGAGAACAGGTACGGATGTCGAGGTGACACGGCCAGCCCACGGACTGTGGAGATGTGGCCTGTGAGTGTGAGTTTGAGCGTGCCGGAAGCGAGGTCCCAGATCTTGATTGTGCGGTCGCCGGCACCGGATGCAAACCACTGATTTCCTGGCTCCATGGCGAGGGCGCGCACCCAACCTAAATGACCCGATATTACACGGAAGAGTTTCCAGGGAGCATGCCATTGCGGTTTCTGCTGACGTACAGTATCGCGGCGTACGAGGCTAGTCGAAGGTGTGTTGCGTTGAGGCGTAGGTCCATTCGCATTTGGTGGAAGCTTGCTACCAGCTGTGCCTTGTATGCGAGTCAATGCGGTGGATGTCCCATTCGCCTGTGGCTGCTGTCCAGATCGTCCTTCGCTCGCAGCCTCGATCATCTTGGCCATCTGAGGGTCGCTCGCTTGCTCATCCACCTTCGGTTTCTTTCTTCGCGCTGCTAGCCCTGCTGTCGCATTCATCTGCTTCGCCGCAAGCGCAGCCGGTAGTTCTCGTACGTCCGCATATTCACTCCGTATTCGAGCAGCTACGCTCGCTCTTTGTGCTCGATCAAATGGTGATGGGTCCGGAGGCGCGACACTGGGCTGTGGAGGTTTCTGCAGTGCTGATGGCTGGCCATAGTCTGCCGCGAATACCTCTCGCGTGCGCTTTGCTGATCGGCGAACTGCTTCTGCTGCGCGGGCTGTGACCTCTGGTGCAATGTCTGAAGCTGAGGGGCTTGTCGAGGACGTAGGCACGACGTCTGCCATATTCGTGTCGGCGAGTCTCCTTCGTTCGAGGTCTGGTCCGGGGCTATGGAGAGGAGGTGCTCGTAGTGAAGTTGACATATCTGGTGCATTCGCGATGCTGAAGTTGACCATGTACATGACTCGCGCACTGCAGAAACTCCACGCTCGGAGGTCTGCCGGTCTTATTATGTTCAAGCATCTATCAGACTTCATATTCATTTCGTCTGGCCTTGAAGCATCGCAATGAGTGTCATACAGTGAACTGCAATGCACTACCTCCACCCTCGCTCCCGCACAACGGGCACCCTCTTCACTGGAACCCTCGCCGTCTCCTTTCTGGTCGTCGCGTTGCCACACTTGTTGCCATGTCCGGTAGACCGACGGCAATACGCTGACACGATCGAAATGCCCGACGGAACGATCAAGCGACGCCGGAGACGAGCTCCAGATACGATGCCAGAAGAGACTACGTTGGCGGAGGAGGTTGATACAGTGCAGAGCGAGGGCAGGCCGAAGCGGGAATGTCCGGTGCCTAAACCCGGGGGCCTGGTGAGGCAGATGATGGGACTGGAGCAGAAGGCGAGGGAGCCAGTGCCGCAGGTCATCGTGCAGAGTTTGCGGGCGCATGGCAAGACGAGGCAGGGAGGTGGTGATGACGCAGACGGGCCATGAGCGACAACACTAAAGTCTTTCGCGGACAGTCAAGCGGGACTGATGGCAACGGGGCATTTGTTGCGGCCCTCGCGACGACGCGATTGATCGCAGCAGCCTCTTGACAGCGATTGAGCACGTCTGGGCTTACACCCTGAAAGACATTACAAGCCGACTTCGATCGGGATCAACTCACGACCACGCCAACGAAGACACGAGCCTGCCACTCCTCATCCAGACAACGGCTTGGGCTGAAGAACCGGTCTTCCGGGACAAGTAGCGTCGACCATTTTACTGCCCCACGCTGGCCTCGACACAGACTCGTCGCCCACGCCAGGTATACCCTTTCGACAGCACAGCGAACCACGTTGGAAGAACACGTGGTAGGCACCCTGCATGGTGAGAGCTGGGACCTCTAGCCCGACAGTTTAGTTGCAGCTCCGTTTGCGGCTCGAATACTCGTACAATTGCGGCAATGAATTGCACTCAGCCCAAGCGATCAGAACAAGTCTTCGTTGACGGCTTCAGAGAAGGATAGGCGATCAGCGCGCCGATGGCAGGGCTACGCTTACGCCCACGATACCGGCCTTCCGGCGTCTGTTGCGCGCGGCTCGAGATCGCCACCTCACCAGGTCGTGAGAGGTGTCGAAAGCCGGAGCTTGTGCGTGGAGTTGCGGATGGGATCACGACGCCCGACGAACTGGTAGCATGTGGAGCAAGACAGCTTTGCCCTGCTTGAGTCTTGGCCTGGGTCACACTCTGCCTGCTGGCTACAGCTGGCTTAATATACCGTATAAAGCTAGTGCAAAAATGACGTGAGATTGTGCCGCGCCATCGAGAAACGCAATCGCGTCGACTAAATTTCGTCGGCTGCCTTGTCGAGCTGAGAATATCACACTGCTACGTAGCGACTTGGGCGGTCGGGGAGCTGAACTAAGGGTTACGGTAGAGCAGGAAGCGGGAGGGCGGTCGTTTGATACCGGGTGAACAGGTGTCGGTTGCCATTGATGGAGTTCCGTTTGCACGGTGGTGCCAAGTCGGTGTTGGGTAACGCGAGTCCAACGTATCGCTGCGCAATACAGCTACTTCCCGGTCCTACCTTTGGTTTGCAGACACCGCTGCTGACGGGCAAGACCAACATCGCGCTCCTGGAGTCCCGGACCAGAAATTGCCAAGTCGCGTCGCCGTCGCCGTCCCCTCGTCATTCCCCTCGCCATGCCATGCCACGCCAGTTCACTCACCATTGACCCCTCAACCAACCGTCATCCCTCCAATTAAATCCTCATTCTCATCCTCTTCCTCCTCGATCTTCTCCCTCACCTCCCTAACCATCCCCTCCACCCGTCCCAGCTTCTCCAGCAACTGCATCCACCCCTGCCCCGGCCTCTTCTCGTCCACCTCCGCACTTCCCGGCCCAACATCCTGCGGGAACCACGTGGCGAGATCATGCAGCCAGTCAGCCCGCTCTCCCACCGGCAAGCGCTCGTTACCGGCGAGCATAGCGTCCCACGCCTTGCGGAAGACAATTAGACTCCAGCGCGGTTCGGAGGTGATCGTAGTGGCGAAGCCCTTGTCACGGGACTGGTATGTTCGGTCCTGGAAGCGGGAGAGTTCGAGGGTGTAGTCGGAGTTGAAGATGGTGTACTGGTAGCTTGTACGCTGTTGGAAGGACGTAAGATTCGCGAAGGGGTTGAAGCGCACGAAGGTTTCATTCTTGGCGGCCTTGGCTGCGGCGTCTGGGTCGATGGTTAGGTTCCGCGAGAAGGCGAGGAGCTGGGGCGAGAGTTTGGTTTCGTCGATGACTTGGGACGAGGCTAGGATGTCGAATTGCCATGCGGAGCTGGTGCGCAGGTCGCAGAGGGAAATTTCGAGCAGAGAGGTGAGTGCGTTTGTGTCGCGTTCGAGTCGGGTCCACTTCTTTGAGAAGATCTCGAAGTAGGTCTTGTTTGCATCCTCGTCGTACGCCTCATGCCACTCTACCGTCAGGCGGTAATCGCCGGCGATGTCGCTGAACACGAATGCCACAGCGTAGACCGGCTTCACGCTAGTGAGAGTGTGGACAGTGGCGTCTGACGGAGTGACGAGATCAGTGGTCTCTTGCAGGGCCGGAAGCAAAGCCTGCTCTGTCGCTGTGTCGCCGAGCCTGCCACCGGTCAGTAACGAATGCGAACGATCATTTCAACTTACGACTCACTCTTGCGTGACCTCGCCGCTAAATTGGGACATCTGCAACATGTTTTCGTACTCATCGAGGTCGTAGACGCCATCTTTGGTTTTCATGTATTGAATAGCTAGGAACGTGCCAAGTCGTATGCGCATTTGCACATGGCCGCGATAGTAGTGCAGTCTTGCCAGTGTTGTGAGGATCGCATTGCGCAGACGCTCAACAGACGACCGTGTCTGCTTTTGGGCGTCCTGTTGCGTCTTGTCGTGATGCCCGAATCCATCGCCTCGCGGAGCTTTGCGACTCTTGGTTTCCTTTGCGTCTTCGAGCAGTTCGAGCGATGAGGTAGCCGGCGCGTTGTGACTTTCAAGGTACACGAACAACGGTATCTGCTCTGCATCCGGCCAGTGCAGCAGGTATAGCCGTACTGGATTATATTGACGCGCGGCGATCTGGAAGCACGTTTGTCGGATGCGTTGCAGGCTAGCCTTCACCTCGGTCTGCTTTCCCATCACACGGAACAAGTTCAGCGCTGCAATGAAGACGATATAGCATGAGCAATCCATGCGAATTGGATCGAAAGCTTCATGACTAGCACCCAAGATCTCTTCCGGTCGGTACTCCTTCATCGGCCAATGGAAGGACCCAATCGCGCCAAAGGGTAAGTCCATTGGCGGGTGACGCCGAAAGCGCTGCTTTCTCACCTCCCGCTCCCAGGCTTGTTCGGCTCGCTCGCGAAGCTTCGGAGTAAGTGAGACGACTTTGGAAAAGTTTGCTGATCGGGCGGACTTCTTATTACCGTGGCCGCTTTCTTCGATCCAGTGGGCGATGGCAGCTTTGGTGGCGGCCACCGCGTCCGTCTCTCCCCAGATGCCAAAGCTTCTGCTACCGCCGTGACCACGGGCGTGCTCGCTGTAGATGTACGTGCCGTGCTGTCGAGCAAGTGTCTCGTGATACTTGTTGAAACTGTCGGTCTTGTCTCTAAGTAGCAGATCATCTGGGATCCATACGCTGTCAGCTGGGGGCCGATGCGCACGCCACAGAGCCTCAGCATCATTGTCACAGTGCTCTATCAGTCTCAGAGCTTGCCGGTCTCTCGCCTCTGTATGCTTCGGGCGGCTCTTCGAGTTCCACTTGCGTGGCAAGGTCTTTGGGAGATTGTTGGGAGGGTCCCGCCTCCGCAGCGGCTCGACGACCTGCCATCCACTCGAAGTAGGTCCTTGTTGCTGCTCGTCCTTGTTAAAGGCAGCCCAGGTCCGAGCCTTGTTCCGGTCGTAGTTCTCCATGTTGTTACGTGGCGAGTTTTCCGGAGTGAAAAGTCTTACAAGGTGGAAGTGGGAAGTGGGAAGTGCGACGCTGTTGAAAGACGGCCCGGGGTGGTTTGAGGAAAGGAAGGAACGGGATAGCACAAGTGCTTCACGTCATGTCCGCCGTACATGTCTGGTATCCTCATGTTGCCTGACTGTACCTTGTGGACGGTACGTCCAGTATACATGCGATATCTGGCCACCCGGCATCGAGGGAATTGCGCTGCCACTCCACTCATATTCAGTGATCTTTCCCTTCCCTCGTGGGCATTCGCGTAGAGATGGAACTGCTTTTCGATTCCTACATGTACTTTGGATACCACGGTTACGGCGTCGAACCATCGTTCCAAGGGAAGGATCGGAACGTATTCAATGACTATGTTGCCGCACTCTCTGTGATGGCAGGACTAGGTCCTGATAGACAAGGAAAGCTCAAATGAAGGGTACCTTGCCTTGAAATGATTGTGCTATGCTATGCCGTGAATGATGGCAAGGCAGGCACGACGGAGTCGGTCGCGGTTGCCAAAGCAGTCGCGAACAGGAAAGCTTAAATAGAGTGCGTGCAGGGATTCGCGTCAACTGCCGAGGCAGGCACGCGTCACCCGCGCTTCGGTTGTGCATGTGGGAGGAGGAAGAACACCACCACATGCAGTCAGTAAGAGCGCATTACACAGACACGATGCCTGGCAAAAGGAAACGCACCAAATTGGAGGAGGCGCGGCATTACCTCTCCGGCGGTGGTGTGCTCCGGGAAGACTCGGACGATGAGCTGGGCCGGGAGGACCACCCGTGGGAGTGGATGTATGGCGAGAAGGAGGGCAGCAGCGATGGCGCGAGGAGCATCGTCGGTGCGCGTATGGGAAGATTCGAGTGCCGTATCGGCGACATCGTTCTCCTCAAAGCGCCGGCCAGCAACGAAGCCTGGGTCGCCATCATCTGGAACTTCTCCGATGCCGAGACCGAGGATGAGGACGTCGATGTGGTCACCGAGAAGCAAGCCGGCATGTTGTGGTTCTCCTCCGACAAGGAGATCAGGAGTAAGAAGAAGCGCACGGATTATCTGCCCAACGAGCTCTACATTACCCCGACCTTCGACAACAATGCTTTGACGACGATCAACGGGAAGGCGACTATTCTTTCACAGGAGGGGTTTGGGAGGCGGTATCCAGGTGGCAAGATCCCCAAGAACTCGGCCGACCACGGCAAGGTCTTCGTCTGTCGCAGAGGCGTCAATAGTAGGACCGCCACTTACACAGACGAGTTCCAGTGGGAGGATGTCTATCGTGGAAAGGATGATATGGAGAGCTTGCTGGACCTGGTGGAGACCAATACGACCAAGACTCGGAAGCGAAAAGCACTGAAGAGTATCAAGGAACACGACTTGGACGAGTTCGTAGTGGGCGATGGAGAAGGAGACCCACAGACACCGCGCAAGCGAAGAAAGCTCGCTTCCGGCACGCCCACTCCCAGTAAAGCGAAGCAACTTACTCCGCGCAAGTTCGCCACTCCCACCGGCCGCAAGATCATTACGAAGAAGCCGCTCGAGTTTACGCCTCTTGGCACGAGACTACTTTCTCCCTCCCAAACCCAGTCCTCGCCGTACCAGATCGCACGCTCCACGCTACACGTCTCAGCAGTCCCGCACGTGCTTCCATGCCGTGAGTCGGAGTTCGAGACCGTCTATTCGCACCTCGAAGCCGCCATCACAGCCGGCACAGGAGCCTGTATCTACATCTCCGGCACGCCCGGCACAGGCAAGACCGCCACAGTCCTCGAAGTCGTGGCAAGCCTCCAGAGCGCAGTAGCAGAAGAGAAACTCGACGACTTCTGCTTCGTCGAGATCAACGGCATGAAAGTCACCGATCCCCACCAATCCTACAGCCTCCTCTGGGAAGCACTAAAGGGCGACCGCGTCAGCTCCGCCCACGCCCTCGAACTCCTCGAGCGCGACTTCACCACTCCAAGTCCCAGACGCGTGCCCTGCGTGGTCCTCATGGACGAGCTCGACCAACTCGTCACGCGCAACCAGGGCGTCATGTACAACTTCTTCAACTGGCCGCAGCTCCGGCACTCACGCCTGATCGTGCTAGCCGTGGCCAACACCATGGATCTCCCGGAACGCACCCTCTCCAACAAAATCAGCTCCAGACTGGGTCTCACGCGGATTACTTTCCCGGGCTACACCCACACGCAACTCATGGCCATCATCCAGTCCCGCCTCGAAGGCGTCGGGACCGTCATCGTCGACCCAGACGCCGTGCAATTCGCCAGCCGCAAAGTCGCCGCCGTGTCCGGGGACGCGCGGCGCGCTCTCGATATCTGCCGGCGAGCGGTGGAGCTCGCGGAGCAAGAAACCCTTTCTCCCGCCAACACTACACACTACGGCCAAGAAAACCAGGCCCCGGATACCCCGTCCAAGACATCTGGCCGCCAGAAACCGCCTCCCTTGGCGATGGGATCTACGGCACAGCAGCAGAAGAAAGGGGGGATAGTGACGACAGCGACCATCAAACGCGCCATCAACGAAGCGACTTCCACTCCTCTCGCCGCTAGTCTCCGCGCGTTGCCACTGGCTAGTAAAGTCTTCCTCGCTGCGCTCTTGGCTCGGCTTAGACGCACCGGGATCGCCGAGGCCACTCTCGCGGACGTCGTGGATGAGGCGCGGCGGATGGCTGTATCTGGGACGGGGTCGGGGAATAAGTTGGTGGAGCGGTGGCTTCTGCTTCTCCCTCCCACTACTGCTGTAGCCGGTTTCCCCGTGTCGGAGGGCGGCGGGTATGGATTAGTCGGCACGCCTTCGAAGCGGGGATGTCAGGCAGGAGGGGCAGGAAAGAAAGAGCTCGACCGACCCGGCGCGCGTGTGTTGGGGCTTGGGCTCGCGGCGAGGGAACTGGCTGAGGCGGGGATCGTGGGGCTGGAGAATCGACATGGGGATCGAGTGGGCAGGGTGCGGTTGGGGGTTAGCGAGGACGACGTCAGGGGCGCGCTGAGGGAGGATGGGGAATGTGTTGGTTTGGGGGTGGGCGGGTGAATGTGTTCAGCGACATAGCTGCGTAGAGCCGTATCTCACGTGGAGTATGCACGATGTTCGAATTCGGCGTTCGGCTGTAGCGTCTATGATGTTGTTTCCAAGCATGCTCGCGACGTAGAAGCCCGACTTCCCATCATCCAGTCAAGGTAGTGTGAAGCCCTTTCGACAGAAGCCCAGGCGCGTCTTCCAACCCCCTTCACGCGTGCCAACCCTCCTAGAACCCGCTCCCCAACACGGCAGCTCTCCGTGCCCTATCATAGTACACTCCACCACTATCCCCTACTCCGCCAGTAATCTACGCCTAGACCGCACCCCCGAACATCCCCGCAATCCCCGTGGGCAAGAGCGAGGGCCTCGCCGCCCCCCTCGGTACCGTCGCGAACGTCGTGGGGATGAAGCCGATGATTCCCGAGGCCGTCGTCGTCAGGGAGGGCGCGGCGAGGCCTCCGAGGGGGTTACTTGCGAAGTTTCCACCGGTGCTGAAGCCGGTGCTGCCGAAGCCGGTGCTGGGGAGACCACTGCCGCCCGACGTGAAACCGGCGAATCCGGCAGTGGCGGAACCTGCGCCGCTGAAACCTCCGCCACCAAAAGCTTTGCCACCGCCCGTGGAGTCAGTGGCAAATGCACCAGTGGCGAAACCTCCGCCGCCTCTGAACGCCCCACCGCCGCCCGTGCCTCCCCGCGCATACGCGGCAAAGCCGCCGACACCACTGCCGGTCTTATCGTCCGCCAGCGTTGTCAGGCTCGCCCGAGCCGCTACCGTACTCATCTCGCCCTCCTAAAGCGAGAGACCGTACTTGAGCAACAGCGTCGAAGACAAACTATCCAACGCCATAACCGCGGGCGCCATCCCGGCCTTCTCCCCCGGCGTCTTCGGAACAACTTTCGCCGCTTTGCCAGGAAACACGGTGACGGCGTTCTTGATGACCGCCTTCCCAGCTCCGCCGAACAACTGCAAGATCCTGGGCACGAAATCCGTGATAGACGCTTTGAGAATGACAAAATGCGTCATCTGCGTCTGCGCAGCCGACAGATTCAGAATCCGGGCCGTGCTCTCCCACCACAGCGTATTAGGCGCTGGATTCCGATTCCGACTCTTGCTGAAATCCCGCAGTGTAACAGCCGAGAACCCCGCGGCGAGCCCCGTGACGCGACGGAAGTACTCCTCCCCTTCTCCCTCCTGGACGCGGATCCCGAAAAGCTGAGGGCAGAGGAAATGGTACTTGGCCCAGAGCAAGTCGATGAGACTGTGCTCTCGCCACTGGTAGTCCGGGCGCGCGAAGACTTGCACGAGGATGATGCCGATGGGGTCGCAGACCTCGGTGTCGACGCCGCCTTCGGCTATGAGTTGCCGGATGGTGCGTTTGGCGAATTGGTGGAGGAGGTAGAGGAGGATGGCTGGGTATTGGGCGTCGGCGGGTGTGGCTTGAGCGAGGGTGGCGGGGTCGGCGGAGGGGAGATATTCGCGGATGTCGACTGTGGGGCCGGGGATGGTGAGGGCTTGCTTGAAGATGGCTTCGATCTTAGTGAGCTGTGCAAGAATATGTTAGTTCAGGTGCTGGATTCGAAGGTAGCTGGTGAGACATACGTAGGTTTTGTTGGCCACCTTGTCCGTCTTGTTTATCATGCCCACCTGCGTATTGATGCTACGCTTGAGCTCGCCCAGGTTCTTGAAGCCGGCGTCTTTGCATTGCTTCTCGGTCTCTGTGCGGAAATCCTTCAGTCTGCGCCAAAGAGTGAGATAGCGCTGATGCACAGCTTTCCGTTGCTCGGCGCTTGAGACTAGTCCAGAGGTCACTGCAGACGCCAGCGCAGGCTGTTGCTGCTCTTTCGCAGGCGCCTTGCTATTTGTGACGGAGGTCACGCCATTCGACTTCGGTTGCAGCTGTATAGGCGGTGGATCCGGGTTCTGTGCCTTCGTCAACTCTCGCTCCCGTGATGCGGCCTCCTCTCGCGTCTTGCGATCTGCATCCTCCTTCTCCTGCGCAGTCTTCCTCGACCTCTCCGCCTTGTCCCGCTCCAACCGTTGCCTCTCCTCCTCCGCCTGCCGCTCCGAATCCTCCTTCTCCCGCTTTCGCGCCTCTTGCTGCTTGCGCTGCTCCTGTGTGCGCCGGGCGTCCGCAAGCCGTTCCTCCTCCCGCTCAGCCTCTTCCGCAGCCAATCTCCTCTTCTGCTCTTCGAACGTCTTCCTCTCTACCTCCTCGCGTCTCCTCTGCTGACGCCAAATCTCCAAGTCCACCCGCTCTCGTGCCCTCTCGGCTGACTGTCTGACAGCTTCATGATGCGCGAGTGCTTCGTCCAGAGCGATTCGATGCAATCGCTCCTGCTCCGCGGTCTGCACGTCCAGTGAGCGCTTGAAGCTGCGATCATCGTCCAACACGACCCGGCCAAATTCTTCCCAAAGCTGCCGCGATGGGCTGTCGTTACTATTGGTGCTGCTGTCGCGGCGGGAAACGCGGCGGTGCCTGTTCACGCGTCCGTTCCTCGAGTCAGAGAGCCGTTGCCGTGAAGGACTTGATCTCGGTGTTGACCTAGAGTGTTCTGAGGCACCAAATGGGGAGCTCATGGTGCGGTGCCGTGGCTGGAAGGTCGAGGATGGATGGGCACAAGGGCAGGGTATGTTGCCAAGCGAGCAGTCACTGTCGATGTTGACGACGGCGGGAAGGGACCAAATCGGGACGGTAACGCGACGTCCGGGGAAACATTGCTGTTGAGTGCCGAGAGAGGAGCTGGTGTAGAGTGTGAGGAGGTAGGATTGTCGCGTAAGAAGATGTTCCTCATTGAACAATGGAATGTCCATTTGCGACTGTGACCTCAGGCAGCAACCTTGACCCCGGAAATGGGCGGGCCGATGCCCTCGAACTCCACTCGGCCCCCACGCTCCACCTTACTCCAGACTAAAAGCAACCTTCGCACAGTGTTGTGAAGAACGTCATCCTCCAACAATCACTGCGACCGTCTGGAACACGGGTGGAGACTCGTTGCGTCCGGTACTTCTCTTCTCGTTGTATATACCTAAGACACTGTAATGTATTCCTAGTCACCGCCGCCATTGGCCCTGTTATTCGTCACCACCGTCAACATGCCGACACCGAGCGAAGTCACGACTCTACCTTCACCTCCCGCCGAAGCCTCATCATCGCGCGCAAGCTTCACCAGCTGTCCACCGGAAGAGGAGCGAGACCATAATGCGCCCCGCGAAAGTAGGATAGACTCTCCGCTACCGACCGGCGCAGAAACGGAGGCGGAAGCAGCGGAGAGCGAGCACACGACCATCCAGCAACAACAGCCTACTCCGGAGCCGGAGGCACGACTAGGCGCTCCAGAGAGCGTGGTCGAGTCTCGCGCGTACCATGAGAAAGGCGAGCACATTGAGGATGCGGGGATTGCTACAGAAGCTCCGAGTACTGCGGCGAGTTCGGGGGATGCGCCAGCGGAGAGCGAAGCACGGCCAGCGCATTCCTCTTCGGATGCCACCTCACCGTCAACCGAACCGCTCTACATGAGGTTCCCAAACGAACGGACACGAGTAAGATCCCACCCTCAAAACCCACGTACCGAGTCTCATCCCAACTCACCGACCCCAGCTCCCTCCCCACTCCACCTCCTCCTTCCTCCAACCCGGCAGCAAATTCCGCGGAACCCAACAATCCGACCGCCAAATCTACGACGTCCAAGTCGAAATCAAAGACATCAACATGCCCGCCTCGTCCCTCTCGGGCTACCTCCGCATCCAAGGCCTCACCGACGACCACCCCACCCTGACCACTTTCTTCGAAGGCGAGATCATCGGCCCCAAGCACCTCTTCAAAACCACCCACGCCTCCTGGGGCAGCAGCGAGAAAGTCGACCTGCAGCACTGGGCCCGCTTCCCCGCGTGGCGACCTTTAGCCAAAAGCGCCGCCGCAGCCGCAGCAGCCGCCAACAAAAACCCAACCCCATCCTCGACCTCCTCCTCCTCCTCCTCCTCCTCCTCGTCGAATTTCACGTTGAAAAACTACCAGCAACGAGAACACCTCTTCATGCGCTGGAAAGAGTACTTCCTCGTCCCCGACCACCGCGTCAAAACCATCACGGGAGCCAGTTTCGAAGGGTTCTACTACATCTGTTTCAACCAGTGCAGCGGGTCCGTGAGCGGCATCTACTACCATGCCAAGAGCGAGAAGTATCAGCAGTTGGAGCTCGAGCATGTGGGGGATGGGGGCTGTGTCGGGGCGGTGGAGTTTCGGTGACGATTTGCCGAGGGGACGAGGTAGGCGGGCGTGTGTGGGTGGTCTTTTGCTGTTGAAGGGGGGTTTGATAGCGTTTTCTGTCGCGTTTTCTGGCGCACTGGGTGTGGGTGCAGGTGAGGTGCGGGGAGCATATGCGTGCGCTTTTTTCGGACGGGGGTGGAGGGTGTATAGCGGTCGCGGCATGTCGCCTTGTGTATACGGTCGAGTGAGATGAGTTGAGCAGCAAGTTCCACGTAACGTGGCGATGTATTGTCGAAGGAGCCGCGCAGGCACAGCATTGAGCACGTCTCACACGATTGGAGTCTTGGCATGCACGACGCTCTCCCGCGGACGAAAAGTGAACCTCCCATCGAGTTTATCAAGGACGGCGCTGCGCTCGTGAGAAGGTCGTTAAGCATCTGGTGGGGAGTTTGTACACGTCTACACCACAGCAGTAGCCACAGCCATGACGTTTGGATTTGATCTTTCAACCATTCATCCAAGCCATGACCCGACTCGTGCCGAAACTGGCCGCGAATCGCAATCCCGTCGACCCCATAGGGAAGTACGAGACGAGGTACCAGACTAGTGCTACTGTTTGCACGATCGACGAGATGAGGGTCAGGATGGTACTTTGGGGCTGTTGTCGACGATGCTGTATTAGTGGAGGGACGCGGTAAGGGCGGTAAAGTGCGGTAGCTTGCGGTGAAGAACGGGTTGGAATGGGGGTGGCGATCGATCGCGAGGAGGATCAGAAGGAGGGGGAGTACTCACCCCGAGCGCGAAGTAGAGTGTCAGGCCGATACTGCCAAAGTACGTCGCAGTGAACGGGAGTCGCTCTGCCGAGATCAGGTGGCGGGCTACAGGGTACGGAGATCAGCGCGGATCCCGAGGAGGAGCCAGCTCCGCTGTGAAAGTCTACCAGTGACGAAGGAAGAGTACGGGATGGCGATCCTGAGGGTGGAAGTGACGTACCGTATACCATTGGGCCCATCATGACGGCCCACGACACCAGGAAGAGCGCGGAGGCCATCGACCATCTGTGGGATCGTTAGCGCGAATGCAGCTTGGAAATAGGCGACGGTGCGGTAGCTTCATCGAAGACTATCAGGATGGTGCATGTTGGAGTTGGAGTCGAGACAAGATGCGCCAGACGATGATGTGCATGATGCAGCGGGCGGCTTGCATGACCCCCGGAAACGAGCTGTGTGGTCAGGCGGGCGCTCCCACTGCGTTTCCGCATGAGCGTCGTGTGGCGAAATCTTGGCCGTTGCGTTCTAATCAAGGTCGTATGGCTGCAGTGGCCAATAGCCTGGTCCGCTCTCGATGATGCGTCCATTGTTCTGGCTCGAGCAGGATACGAGATGTCTCACATACGCCAGTATCTTGTTGTGGATGATGACCATCATGTGCAGTGATGGAGAGGGAAGGGGTGTGATGGAAGCTCGCCAGTACTCACAAGATGGCGAATTTGCGCGGTCGCAAGCTCAGAATAGGCAGCAGCGTGAAGCAGACAATGAAGAGGGCGACGGCTGCCAAGTTGAGGCCTCCGAAGAGTAACAATCGATCCCATCGTGAGACTGCAGGTGACGGCGTTAGCGATGTCTCGGGGATGTCGTCCGGTAGGCAGTGGATTACTGGTCATTGTGGAGGCGACAGAATCCAGTGCACTTCCTAGCAGAACGCAGGCACGTTGCAGTAGTCACATATGACTCGCAGGAGCTATCGTAGGGTGCAGTGTCTTGCATTGCTCGCAATGGGGTGCCGATTCCGCGAGCAGATACCGTAGCTTACGCACCCCCACGCCGTTCGTATGACCGCGGAAGCAGGAAAGAGTGCGGCGCAAGATGGAAGGCGCAAGCAGTTGGTGGTGACTCACGTGCAAAGAACCCCTCCTCCTCTTCGCGCCTGGTCCTCGCAGGTAACGGCGCCCCAGGCCCTTCACCCTCCCGTGTCGGGAGCCGTACGAACCCCTCGTCGCTGAAAGGATTGAGCCTTTGCAGTCTGCCTAGTAGGGGACTTTGCTGAGCGGTGTTGACAGGCACTTCGCTGCGTGACCAGCCCAAGCTATTCATGCTGTCTCGGAAAGATGACGAGGCCATTTTAGCGGTCGAGGATGGTGTCCTGTTGGTGGCGCGTTTGTTTGTGGGAGTGGTAGAAGGCCGAGATGTCCAGCAGCATATGACAGCGAGATTGATGAATGGATCTGGAAATGGTGTCGCCTAGCGATCGAGGCGGGACATGCTACGCCTTGCCGCGTCAGCCGATTGGATGCCTGGATCGAGGTCCCTTTCTCTTTCTCGCCGTTGCCGCCGTTTTGTTGGATGGGGTGCTGGACGGAGGGGCTGTTCGTGTGGGTGTGCTGCGTTCCAGCTCAGCCAAACGGAAACACTTGCACACGAGCTTTGGTCCGGTAAGGTTTCTGTCACCGCAGCGGAAAGGCTCGGCGCCCGGGCCGGGGCGAGATCCACCAGTTCGTCGATCTTGAGGTGCTCAAGTGGTGTGGCGCACGACGAGAGGTCCAAGACATCGAATCACCACCTCAGCACAGCTTGAGCGACGGCAGCGGATACCGACATGGCGGAAGCTGTTCAATCTCTATGTGTGCTATCCTGATCCGTCCACCCCAACCACACAAACTCGCCACCGCCGCCCCAGCAAGGCTCCACGCTAGGGGCCTGTCTTGTCTTGTCATGCATGCCATCAACCTCACCTCACTTTCGCTCCTTCCCAACATGTTCGGGACAAAGAGTTGTTACCGGGCAGTCGAGCTGAATGAGTCACCTCATCACTGCTCGTGCTCGATAGCGCAACAGAGTGAAACGCTTGACCATCTGCCACTTGTAGCATGATGCCGCCTCTCCTATCATACATGTATGTATCTGAGGCCATTTCTCTGGCTCCGCCCCCGTTGCCGTCCTTCTTATTATCCTTCTCCTGTACTCCTCCTCACCCTCCGCATATCTCTCCCTCTTCTTCTGCATCATCAATCGATCCCACTACTTTAGGTTCTACATTATTGCCTACCTGCTCCAATCGGCAGCGTGCGGGTCCCGAACCAGCATCCTGCCCTGCTCCCCCCGCAAAACCCACAGTTCTCGGCGCGGGGTCGGACCGAGATCTGCGGTGAGGCTGCAACTTTCAGTTCCGGGAGGCTCGAATATTGGCCGCCTTCTTCCCTCCGACTGGTAAAGTATTCAGTCATATCAGAGTTCAGAGCCCGGATTTGGCAGAGTCAGCTTATTCATTCGCCACGTACCACTTTGAGCGACACACTAATAAATCCCTTTGACAGCTCCTCACGATCTGTACCACCCACCCGACCGCCGCCGCCTGTCACCCGCTTTCGTGACGTCGCACCAGCGCACCCCGCCAGTTCTTTCAACATCTGTACCTCGACTCCCGCTTTCACAGGAGCCGTCTTTAAGCGGCGCGAAGGTGCCAGCCCGACCACCAAATCTTGCGCAAGCCACCATCGACTTCGCGACACGACACCATCTCCACCTCACGATATTCGACTGGAGCATCCGCGACCGCCGACAGCGCCGCCGCAGCTACCCGGGTCAACGAGCAAGCGTCACCAATCGAATACCCAACACAGCGCCAACGACCTCCATCTCGCCTTTGAAGTCCCGCACCAGGTAGGTACGTACAAACTTCGTCCCTCGTGGCTCTCCCTTTCAACCGGTGCGAGTGCAATGCAAGCGCTGCGGCGACACCTTTTAGCCGCACTGGCTCGCAGCCAGGAGATCGGGATCGCTCACGAGCATCTCGCAACTCCTGCGATGTCTTCTTTGGTCGCCGTACGGAGTCGCTGCGCATGGTGGCTACGTTGAGACGGCTTGGCGCATCGGTGTGGACCTAGCAGTGGGAGCGAATCCTCAACCTGCTGCAGCTTGCCGAGCGATTCCAATGCGCTGCGATTCTCATATGAAGCTTTGCTAACTCCCCAGAGCCGCTGCAGTACCACCTCCGCCCTCTTCATACCGCCAAGAACAGGACGTCAGACCGCGTGGTCCTCTCTCCTGCCGTGCGATCTCGAAGCCTTCCCAAACCATCGGACCCCCGCGCACACTACTGCCGCACCACTCCAGACGACGCTGCAGCATTGAAAGACAAACAAGTGTACGGCGGAGCGCACGTCTCCGGCTTGCACGTTGCCCGGCGGTGGAGCATACACCTGGTCAACTGCTGGTGGCCGCAAGCACACATCGCCTTGCATCACGCCGCAGTTGCTGGCGAAGCAGTGGGAAGCCGAGTTCGCACGCAAGACCGGCTGCTACAACGTATGCGCTAGCTCTGATTGAGGGCTGACTGCTGGCTGTAAGTGCTCCTCCTTCCTTCTCTCTCGTCCAAGATTGTTATTTCACTCTCCCAGCTATTCCTATTCTTCCTCCATTAAAGCGCTCGATGGTCTTTCAAATGTTCTTAATACTCCTCGATCGTGCGAGATGTGTCTGATTGGCGCAAGATGGAGTCGCTCATCCATATGTCGCGCATTCACGCGCAAAGCCGACCTATGCCGAAAACTGCGCCAAGGCTGACATGTGCCCGCATAGCGAAGCTGTATCTCAACTCGACCACGCATCAACCGGTCGAAACTCACACGAAGCACGCGCAACACCACTCACCCCTTACACTCGACGCTGACGAGCACGGTATACCAATGGCGAACGGCGAGGCCTACATCAAGTCCGAGCCGAACGAGTTCGGGTTCGATCCGAATCAATTCATGCAGATGAATCACGGCCAAAACTTCCACAACAGCAGCGCCACCGGGGGCATGAACATCAACCCGGCGAGTCTCGCGAACGGCAATTCGCAAAGCTATGGCAGCATGAGTAACGGGTTTCACGGCGGCAACTCGGGCATCGCCGATGACGAGCTGCTCGACCTACAGCTGGATCACGGCTTCAACCCTGGCATGTCCAACTACGCAAGTCATCAGGCTATGCAACAGCAGAACGCTGGCATGTACTCGCACACACCTGCCGGCGCTCCGATCCAGTCACCCTTCACGCACAACTTCAACTTCGCCCAATTCAGAGGTACTGGCCAGCAGCAGCGACAGTTTGCTGGCGGCCACAGTATGCCGCAGCAAACCAGCAGTTTCCGGCCACCTCACATGCAGCACCTAGATCGTAAGATCTCAAACTCGAGGTCGCCAGCGACACCAAGCATACAAACAGGCGAAGACTTCCAGCACCCTGGTATGCAACAAATTCAACACCGACGACAGCAAGGATCCATGGGCGGTACCGGCTGGGATAGCACACCAAGCCATCACAGCTGGAACGAAATGGAGTCATCACCCTTTGCCTCACCTGCCAATGGACAGCCTATGCATGCGCAAATCACCGAAGTGCTGAAGAACAACACACACCACCACAAGGTTGCCTCCTCACTTCCAGCAAGAATGGAGGGGAACGGTGTACCAGGTGTGCAGACTCAAGAGGCCAAGCGGCGCAGACGGCGAGAATCTCACAACGCTGTCGAGCGCAGGCGGCGCGACAACATCAACGAGCGCATCCACGACCTCGGCACGCTTGTCCCTCAGCACAGACTCGAAGACGAAAAGGTGCGCAAACACCTTCAAACAAACGCGCCGCTGTCACCCACCATCACCAACGCGGGCATGTCCCCGCCGAACGCGACCTCGCTTCTAGCCGGCGGACAAGGCCGCCGCGCAACCGGCTCTGGCAGCATCACCCAAGGCCTCCCCGCCGATGACAAGGAAAAGGGCCCCAACAAAGGCGACATCCTCAACGGCTCCGTAGCCTGGGCGCGCGACCTAATGTGGTACACGCACTTCAAACTTCACCAGGAGCAAGAAGCCAAAGACCTCGTCCAACAGCTCGGCGGCGTCTGGCCCTTCGAGCAAAGCGACGATGAGAAACGCATGCACAGCGAAATCTGCGAGGTCCTGAACCGCTACGCCCTGCTCGGCGGGTTTCCCGGCTACTCGCGCGCGCCCGGGTCCGGGCTCCGCGTCCCGGGTTTCACGAACGTCGCGGGGGACACCGTGAATGGGGATGGGCTGGTGACAGGCGGCGGCGGGAGTGGAAGTGGGTTCCTAGGGAACCATCTCCCGCAGTCGCTGAGTCCGGGGTTTCAGTCGGGAGGGAGCGGGATGAGTAGTGGGCAGATGTCGGGGTATCAGCAGCATCAGCAGCCGCAGTATTGGAGTAGTGAGTTGAAGGAGGAGGACGAGTGGACTACTATGGAGATGCATTGAGGCTGCCTGTGGGTCCAGTCCCGGTACGCGGCGCTGGTGTGCGCGCTCGGTTGGCTGCCCGGAACTCGAAGCGGCGGAGGTGGTACCAGTACCTCGACACCTCGACCGACTTCTGGGACCCCAACCGATCCCAGCTTGAGCACATCGGAACTCGGGACATATAGATGAAACGACACACACACACACACGACCTATTGATACCCCACCCCCTTACTTCGGCAGACCCTAGCAGCCCTTGGCAAAACTCCAGCACACCAGCAACCACACATCTCCACTACACCTCAGCACCATTTACCGGCGTTGCACACGGGATCGGAAGGAGATATGATATGATTGGCGGCGATACCTGCGATACTTCAGCGAAATGATACCACCTTGAACTTCCTGGTTGGCCTTTCTCTTACTCTGCTTGTCTTGTCCTGCTTGTAGTGCTCCGTGCTCGCTCGGCTCGTCAGGCGCAAGATTGCATGCCTGCTGATCGGGAGGGAGGGAGGGAGTGACGGGATGGATGGATGGATGGATGGAGGCACACGGGGCGGAAGGGAGTCCTTGCCCCAGCTGGGACATGTCCACAGACGTCTCCAGCCGTGTGTGTGCACGGGCGAACAGGCGGGGTGTGGCGGTTTGAAATACGACTTGCTCTGTCGATGTACCTGCTTGTGTTTTTTTTTGTCACGACGTGGAACCTACCTACTTAGATTGAGATTTAGCCCTTTACAACGAGAGTACATCAGGACCGCCTCAAGATGCCTGCTGACTGACTTGCTGGCTTGCTTGCATGTGAGCGTTTCGCGATTGCGTGCTCAAGAGCTCCAGCACGAGAATGTGATTGCGAGGCAGAGTCGCTGCGAGGTGGCCGCCTGGCTTGCTACATGCTGAGTAGGCTATGGCTAGAGTAGCTGCTGGAATGACGATCATTTCTGCCTCCTCCTCGTATGACCCGTTCTCGCCGTGTCTGACCTGTTCCAGTGTCTGCTTACTCCGCCGAGACGGCGCACGCGGACACTTGCACACTGGCGTACGTCTTCGCGTCTGCACGGCCACCAAACGTCTTCACCACCGACCAAATCTCGCAGCACAGGCACAGATCCTTTCTGCGATGGGTGACTGGGAGCCGACGTGATCTGGCGGACGTTTTGGGAGCAAATTTTGTTCGCCACCCATTGGTGGAAGATCCGTGGCGGACATACTGCAGATCCTGAGGAGGATGTACGCGCCGCCTAGTCCTCACGGTAAAGATCCTCTTTGCAGCGACGGCAACCTGGCGTGATGTGTTGAGTAACGAGGCCTTAGAGCGAGGGAAGTCCGCCACCCGTCGGTAAAATGCCGCGAGAGTCCAGGACGTCTAGTTGTGAGGTGAAGATTTCCCCTTGCGCAGAGTCGCCTCGAAGCTGTCGCCTGCGGAAAAGTCTGTGTCGGTTCGCTGGGCTAAGATACCATGGCTGCCACCATCAACGCGGAGATGGGCGTGGTGACTAGGCGAGGCATTCATTTGCCGGCTGCCTCAGCCGGTTTCTCAGCAGATGTCGCCAGAAGATCTGATCGGCCAGTCGACGCATCGCTCTTCAGCGGCGGCTGCTGCTCGGGCTCCTGGTAGCCCAGATTCCGCATTGAGTCCTGCGCCATCAGATTCCTGCATCCCCTCACGTTAGCAAGCACAGACATTATGAGCCCTCGCAAGTCGCCAGTTTCGAGTACACAGTAATCACTGGATCAGTGCACTGACCGATCCATCCGACACTGCAGGTACCCCTTGCTCAACTGCCTGCACTCGTCGTCGTTGATCCCGCGGTGACTTCGTAAGCACCGGAGGTACTGTTTCATGATCGGCTGGCACTCGGCTTCGTGGTCGAGAGGGAAGGAGCCGCGTTCGGGCGGATTGGGCTTGGAGATGATTTGGCGGCCGCCAGGGCTGCCGAAAGTGGACATCCTTTGCTGTGCTGCGATTTTCGTTTGATGTGAGATGGCGACGGAAGTTGGGAGAAAGTGGAAGTGAGATGAGGTTCTGAACAGCAGGTGCCTCAGGCATTCGAAGTCCTGTAACCTGACGAGAACGATGGATGCTTTCAACGTTGGATCAAGCCTTCACCAGAACGACGACATGCGTGCGAGACTGACTCCATGACCGGACGAGTGTCTTCAATCCTCCAAGACGTGAAGCGCGCTGGTTGTATGGGTCGACTCGCGCAAGGTGCGGCCTCGAAAAGCCATCGAGTCCAAATGCGCCAGTCTAGACCGAACTAGACGTGACAGACAGATGGATAAAAGGTAGGACCTGGAAATACAAGTACATGTGGGTCGCTTCAGGGTGATACGGCTCTGACACCTTCGCAAAGCCTGCTCGCAGCCCCTCGGCTTTTGATCTGGAGTTCACACCGCCGTCGTTGTTTCGCACTGGAGGCTCGCCGTGACATCTTACCAACACAACCAGCTCCGATGGGAAAAGTGCACCCTCAATGCCACTGTGCGACCACGTTCGACTCTGAACAAAGCCATTGCAGGATCCACCGAATCACGAGTAGGAGTCCGAAACGTCTGGCTTGCACTTGTTGGACGCACTAGACTCGACATCCGCGTTCAACGACCACCGCGATAGTACACACGGTCACACCGAGGCAAGGGTATACGCCGTCCACCGTCTTTCGAACCGTTGTCGTTATGCCACAACAAAGGAGATCGTTATGCAGACTTGACCAAGAGGGGGTTTGACACCGCCCGTTGGGTGAGACCTACTCGGTCTGGCTAAGCAAACTACGATGGCTACGCCGTCATCGCAGACCATGGCGGCGCCTCGCTTTCTTCTTCCGCCACTGTGCAACACCATGAGCGCTTTCGGACGCACTTGTGGACTTGGGAGAGTATGTGTATCGCAGTCGACGGTAAGAATCAAGTTTTCCCAAAGACCGAGGGAGCCACTGCGCTTATATCTCACAGAGACATCTCCGCCCACTTGACACACATCCCAACTTCCGTTCCACGGAACCAAAGCGAAAGCATGAAGGCCCAGTTCCTCACCCTCGTCACTGTTCTCCTCCCCTTCGCCACCGCCCTACCATTTGATACCACCAACACAACGACAACCAACAGCACATCTGATTTCGCCTCTTCTCCAGCTACCTCGCCATACCCTAATCCATATTACACCGGGTATCCATTGTTCTCCACCGGCGTCTTTCCCACCGGTGTCTTCCCCACAGGCTACCCAACAATGCCAAACAACACATCCACCCCAGCAGGTCCAAACGCCACCACACCCACCGAAACAGACTATTCGCCCTCAGCGATGCTACCGACCAGCACGGAAAGCACTTGCTCGCCGAACGGAGAGCTCTTGTGCAACGGGCCCAATGAGTTCGGATTGTGCAACTGGGGACGAGTGGTATGGCAGCCAGTGGCGCCGGGGACGGCGTGTGTCGATGGGGCGATTACGTGGGCGAGTGGTTATCCGCATGCGTAGGTGGATGGGTAGCTATTTGTGAGATGGGTTCGGGGGGCGGCAGCTCAGCGGAGCCAGTTGATAATGAGATGGTCCGGTGGAGTGCGCTCGAGGTGCGGTGTTGGGCAGGAGACATCGGTGTCTGCGTTGGACCTCGTATCACCTTGCTGGCAAGTCGACGCCGCTCGATATGGGCCAAGGAGACGTTGGAAGCGAAAGTGCCCTTGAGTAATTCATCAATACAGTTCATCGAAGGCTATGTAGTATCCCTATTCATACATGAGTGGAGTCGAATCATCTTGCATACGCTGGGACACGAGTACAATGGTGCTCCGTGGGCCCAGGATGCAGAAGACTCCGTTGTTGCCCACCCGCCTTTTCCGTCGCTGTACAGTTTGTGGAGCGCACTAGACACCACTCTGTGTCCGTAAGCTGAAGCGCCGACGCCATGCTTACCAGACCGGCAAACGGACAAATGTCCACGCACGCCAGTCCTGAGCCTTCACTCATTTGTGCAGTCCGCGGCTCGACTAAACGCAGGAGCTGAGCATCTTCCCGACTGTAGCAGCGGGAGCCCGGCGAAGCTTTAGCACACCCAGCCACCCGGTGACCACCGTCGTACTGGTGGCCTCTCATATATAGTCCCTTCCACTCTTCTGCAACTCGATAAACTTCCACCCCCTTGTCTCCGGATTCGCAACATCCTCCGGCACCCGCGTGACTCCAATCGCATACGTGACTTGCTGCACCTTATCCTCCATCCCCGCCGCCAACTCCCCGCTCTTCTTATTCCGGTACACGTGCACCTCCTGCGTCCGACACATCAACACAAACACCGGGATCTCGCCCGGCTCTAAGATCCTGGCGGACAGAATATCGACGTTCCGGATATCAAGGATCTTGCCGTCGGACTTCAGGCCCGCGGTGGTGTACTGATGCATCAGCGCGGAATACACCTGGAATTGCGCGGCCGAGAGCCAGAGTTTCAGCGTCTCGACATCGCCCGTCACGTATGCTTCGAGGACTTCAGGGAGGATATAAGTCCGCATCTCGGTGAGGAAGGGTTCGAGTTGGAAACTGGGATCCATCTCCCGGAACTTCTTGATCACCATCGCTGTTTCGTTCTCGGCGAAGAAGCCGGCGATGCGATCGGTGACGCTGCGCGCGGTGGTGATGAGCGGGTTCTCGGACTCGCGGTAGGTGCTGCCGAGGCCGAAGAAACGTTGCATGACGGGGGAGTTGTCGCGGAAGGACTTCCAGGATTCTTTCCATGCGGAGTCTTTGTGGAGAGTAACGTTTGTGCCGGCTTCCGGATCTTCTTCCAGGGGTTCGAGGGGTTGTGTGCTGCGGCCCATCTTCTTCTCGTACTCCTCGCGGCGGCGTCGGCGTTCTTCGCGTTCGGTCCAGCCACCGTAGCGAGTTGAGGCGCCGTCGTCAATCGTCTCTTTTACGCTCTTGTAAGCTTCTGTCTGGCGAACGGGTCGCGTAGCTTTCTCCACGCCGGATCCGACTGCCACTGCGCCGTGTCTGATGCCTTTCACGACCGGGGTCTGCCATGTCCATGCTGCGCTTCTACCGATCGCACCTGCTGTGCCCAAGAACGCCTTCCCAGTTGCCGAGCTAGTCACCTCCGCAGCTTTAGAGTACGCACTCTTCGCTCGTAGCACGTTTGGATTGGACGTGAAGTCATGGATCTTGCCGCTCAACTGCTTGTTGCTCTCCTCCCACTCCTTGCTCGCCTTGAACTCGGCCTGCAGCGTCTCGGTGAAGACCTGCCAAGGGGTCTTGCTGCCATGCGGTGGAGGAGCTGTCTCGTCCTTGCTCTTCTCTTTTGCAGGCTCGCCTTCCTCGCCGCCTTCCGTCTGCTCTCCGTCCTTCTCATCTTGCTTCCGTTGCCGCGCCTCCTCCTTTGCCCACTGTCGTTCAGCTTCTGCTCTTGCACCAGCAAACGCCGCCTCGGCCTCGTCTGCCGCCGAAGGCTCCTGCTGCTTCGGTGCTTCGGGCTGTGGCGTTGACTCGGGTGCTGACTCCTCCGCCGGCTTTGCTGACTCTTCTGCCTTCTTTTGCCTGGCTCGCTCTTTCCGCATCTCCTGGAAGGATATGTGTCTTATGGAAATGGCAGGTGTGGATAAGGATGACGGGAGAAAGTGTGATCGCAGGGCGAAGGGGGCCGATATCGAGGGTGCCGCATGTTGGCGGCGTCGTGGCGAAGCGTCGCTATAGCGCCGTAGATCAAGTCCTATCCGTCGATATGCTGCAGTTCGTCCGTAGGAGATGGTCGGTCGTAAGCGAAGCGTTGTGCTTGTGCCGCTTCCTGCTCGTGACGAGAGGCTGCGAAGGGACGCTGTACTCATGCTATGCGGTAGAACAATGAACACATGTACGACAGACAAGATCAAGTCGGAGCAAGCTGGACGGATGTGTTGCAGGGTGGGAGTCGTGGTCGGCGCAAACACTCTGGAAAGTGGAAAGGCGAAAGTCAGGCGGCGGAAGCGGAGGTGAAGAGGCAGGGATGATAACTCCGATCGCCAGACCACCTCCTCCACTTTTCAACCACAGCACGCAATATCAGGAGACTGCGAGAGTGCAATGGCGACCCCCTCATCGTCTCGAACCTTCGCCTCCGCCATCTGCCACTCCTGTCGCCAACGCCTCCTCCCCCCACCCCGCCGCTTCTTCCGCATCTCCCCTACCCACCGCGCAGCAGATGGCACCACCGACCGCACCGCCCTCGGCAACCTCAGTAGCAACATAGCGCGCAGCCCAAGCCGGGCAGCCAACAGCGTCGGCAACTATACCAAAACCAGTTCGAGCTTCCTGAGCGTTATCGACTCCGGTGGAGAGTTCAACCCGGACGACGAGATGACAAGTCTCCTGACCGACTCCTTCGGCGGCAACCTCAACGCCGCGAACGCGGATAAACCGCACCGCTTGCATGTCTACGCTACCAAGCACAATACCCATCTCACCCTGGTGCAACCTTCACGCCCGGCCTCGCAAACGCCGTCATCAATGGGAATAACGGGCACCACCGCGTCTGCATCTGATCAGAAGAAGATTGTTGATGTGCTTCTCTCGCTCTCGACTGGCCATGTTGGATTTCGGAAAGCAGGGAGGGGGAGCTACGACGCGGCGTATCAGCTCGCGGCTTTCACTTTCAAGCAGATTGTGGAGAAGGGGATTTTGAATGAGATCAAGTACATGGAAGTGGTGTTTAGGGGCTTTGGTGCGGGCAGAGAGGCGGTGACGAAGGTTTTGTTGGGCACTGAAGGCCGCAGGTTGAGGGGAAAGATCACGAAGGTGGGGGATGCGACGAGGTTGAAGCTGGGCGGGTCGAGGAGCAAGAAGCCTCGGAGACTGGGTTGATGGAGATGGTTCCTTGCAGTTCCTGCGTGTCTCGGATGCTTGGGGAATGCATCTGCTGGAGGAGATCGGGACAAGTCTAGGCACAAGAGGTCCCTGTTTGTACAACGTCTCTGGAGCATACCTGGACCGTATCAAAACCGTGTTTGCGACAGTTCAACATTGACTTGAGGACAGCCAGTGATGCTACTCCCACTCGAAAGCGTACCACCGCGTTGCACGGTCGCCTCCACGCGGCAAACTCAAGATCCAAATCGACGTCCAACATCATGGCTCGACCGGCAACTCATCTAGCGGGCTCGTGTTGTACCCACGATATGGGCTATGTCTAGTGTGACTCATCGTACGACTGGAGGGTCCTTCAGACTGCCCTAGATACAGCCCAAGTCCGGATTCGGTACACCATGACCTTCGGACTTGTGGAATGACTCTTGGGAGTGGTGGAGGTTCTCAGTCACTGCTCTGCATGTTTGCATCCAGAGAGCGACGTTCCGAAGACGACCTGGCCGCAGAATTCGAGCAATAACGACCCTTACACCAACAGCAGCTCGAAGCACTCTTGCGGTCAAGCGGCGTGCAGGGAGTCGGAACGAAGGCAAGCTGGTCTGCTCGGGTCTTGTGTCCACTAGACCGGTGTGTTTGTAATCTTGCTGGTCTAAGGTAGCTATCATCGCTAAGCTCTATTCGAATCTCTTCTGCTTCGCGATCATCTTTGCAAATTACACAGTCCACATGTGTGTGGCAAGATCAGGATTCGAGGCGCGCTACCGTGGAAATCGAGCATATCCATTGGTGTCACGGTGGGACCCTCCGTTCCTTTTCGCGGTCCCTTTCACTCTTTGTGCTCCGCGCATCCTTACGATCAACATGACCTCGCTACGAGCAGGCCAAAAGAGGCACGATCTGCGGTACCTCTTGAAAATAAGCTTCCCGCTCACATGTAAGCACGGCAACGAAATGCATGCGAGCTCGACCGGTCTTCAGCTTTGCGTTTAGGCCCCGAGTACATCTACACGCAGAGCAGCCCGGTGAAGTCAGAAGAGGAAGTTACCCGCCCTTTGGTCGGAGGCCAATATGCTCTGCTCGACACCATCTGTGTCCACGTTTCACGGTCCTCATCCGACAATCACGCCTGACCAGCCATGCGGCTCTTACACACATCAGACTACACACTCAAGGAGTTCTTCGACGAGCCACGCCCCGATCAATACGCAATCCTGTCCCATCGCTGGCGCGACGAGATCAAGTACGTTGATCTCAGAAGAACTCCGTTGATGTGCCACGACGCCGCCGCTTCGAAGAGCAAGCTCTTGGGAGCCTGTGAACAAGCGAGACAAGACCACCTGCAATGGCTGTGGGCCGATAGTGAGTTGTGAGAACAGATCGGCACCAGTAGACTCATACTGATGCTCAGCGACCAGCTGTGTGCATCGATAAATCGAGTTCTCAGGAGCTGTCCACGGCATTGAACTCCATGTTCAAATACTATCAGAATGCTACCTGCTGCTACACCTTTCTCGACGATGTCGTGAAGGCCGGCGGCATCAATAAAAGCACGTTGAACGCTGGGGAAGCATCAGAGTGGTTCTCGAGAGGCTGGTAGGCTCGTTGGGAATGACCACACCTCTCTTGCACGTCCTGCTGACCTATCGCCCCCGTAGGACGCTGCAAGAGCTTCTTGCGCCTCGTAATATGAAAGTGTACGATCGGGAGTGGAAGTTGATCGGAACAAAGGGCGGGCTCGCTTCCCAACTCAGCCAGATCACCAAGATCGGTATCGACTATTTGACCGGTAAGGCTCAGCTCGAGCAAGCCAGCATCGCTTGCAAGCTGAGCTGGATGGCGGGCAGACGTACCGGCAAGGTCGAGGATATCGCCTACAGCCTCATCGGCATCTTCAATGTCTTCATGACGCCCCAGTATGGCGAAGGTACCAACGCCTTCATCCGGCTGCAAGAAGCCATCCTCAAGTCATCCACGGGCTTCGACGAGACTCTGTTCGCCTGGACCGCGCCACAGGACGGGAGACTCCAATGTTACGGTGGCCAGTCTTGGACGCCACCAAACGATAGATGGGGCCTCCTCGCGCCCTCACCAGACTGCTTCAAAGACTCCGGAGACCTCGTCCGCAATTTCAAACCCAGGCCGGGCGCCGGTTTCCAGCTCACACACCAAGGCGTGATCTTCGAGCTGCCCTACATGGACACGAGAAGCAAATGGGGCTACGATTTCAAGGACATCAGCCTGGCGCTGAAGTGTTCCAGGGGTGGTCTGCAGATCGTTCTCGAGCTGTGGAGAGCTTCGAAGGACGATGTCGTGTGGGAGCGGATGCAGTGTCATAGCTTGGGCAAGCCGGCGAAGGAGAAGAAGGGTTCGCTGCTTGTTAATGATAAGGCAAATCAGATTATGGCGAGGCAGATTACGGTGGCACAGCCGAGGCAGCCTTGATGGGACGCTTGGAGGTTGTAGATGCTCGCTGACTCTGGTCTTGCGCTGGACTAGACTTTGTTCACACCACCGAATGCCGAGCGCGCTCTTGCAACCGGAGTGAGATTTTGCCGGATGACACACCAACCCACCTGTCTCGCTGCTTTCAGTAGCATACCGTCCTGTATGCCATCGTCCCACGCAGGCATCCATCTTCGGTTCGCCATTATCTCCGGCTATGATCGCACCAATTATCTAGTCGTCCAGGCAAATACCTATACCGCTTGAGACAGAGCTTGCTGCAGTCTTGGCATGCTGCACTGATCCACCATACGATGCCGGATCGTACGTTTACGCTTGTTTGGAGACCCTGTCGGTGCGAGGGCTCGGACTATCGTTATTCGGCAGATGTTCAGCCATCGCCGAACATGAGTCTTACATTGAACGCCGGTCGTCCCGGAATACGGACCTGCCTCGTGGCGACTTCAAGGTGTGATCACCAGAGCGACTTGGTCTGCGGCTCCTTAGGTCTCTGAAAGTCACACCCATCGGGGGCAGCGTAACCAAGGTCCCCTCAGTCACCGCTCTCGTCCGTTTAGCCGTCCCGCAGTGCCCTCGCGATCTCCGCTACGTCCTTGGGTCCAGCCCTACAACATCCTCCGATCAGCCTCGCACCCGCATCCCGCCAATACGCAACGCGAGTGGCAAGTTCATTTTCAGCTGCACCACGTTCGCCCCTCCACGTCTTCGTCTCCGCATCCCAGATCTCGCCCGAGTTCGGATAGCACAACAGCGGAAACGCATTGCTCGGAGCCGGCAAATCCACGAGACAAGCCTGGAGATTCTGCAGAGCAGCAGTACACAGCCGCATAGGCACGCAATTGACGCCAAACGCCACGATCTGCTCCGAGCCCGCTGCCAGCCGGAGTACATCGACCATCGGCGTGCCGTCGCTGAGGTGCTCGGCGTCGCGCAACGTGCAGCTGATCCAGGCAATCGCGGTGGGGAAGTCGGACTTCAGCAAAGCTATCACGGCTTCGATCTCCGGTAAGCTGGGCATGGTCTCGATGGCGAGAAGATCTGCTCCTTGGTCCACGAGTGCTGCTATCCGCGGACGGTGGAAGGTCTGGAACTCATGGACAGTTCGCTGGTAGTCGCCACGATACTCGGATCCGTCGGACAGGTAAGCGCCGTAGGGTCCAATACTACCCGCTACTAGAAGCTTCCTTCCCTCTTCGATCTTCCCGGTTTCGTAGGCTTCGCGTCTGGCTTCCTGGGCTAGCTTGACGCTTTTCCTGACCAGATCCATCGCCTCCTTCTCGTCTATACTAAGGTGGTCCTTGAGTCCTTGGGTACTTGTCTGGTAAGATGAGGTGATGGCGATGTCTGCTCCGGCCAGATAGTAGTCCAAGTGCACTACCTGTATCGTCGTAGGGTTGTCTCTCAACGCCTTCCCGGACCACAGAGGGTGGTTCAGATCAAGGCCTTTTGTTTCGAGTTCTGTTGCAAGGGCGCCGTCGACGACCAAGGTTCCTCTCTGCTGGAGCAGAGAGCGGAACTCCTTGGGTGTCAACATCCTGGTTGCGCGAGATCGAATTCAACAGAGCGACTTCAGGTAGTCCGGCACGGTATTACTGGTTTGGGTTGGGTGTTATGGGCGATGCGACTGGGTAAATTGCGTAGTCGTGATGATCTTGACTCAGTAACTGCAGCTCTTCGTTTCATGCCGTATGCATCCTGTTCGAAACTGTTCGCAAGTGTAGTAGTCAGTTCTAAATGCTTTCTACAATCCTGCTCTGCGCATGTGGTCAAAAACAGACTGGACGTTGACTCCACGAATTTTGACGCCAGACTGATGCCTTAGGCAGCAGGGCTGCAGAGAACAGTCGCCGACGACAGGTTTACATACAAGTTTGCTACATGTTCGGGGCCAATTGCACGCGTCGTCTTGCCTCACAGCGTAGCCGCAGATGCGTTCCGCCGATGCGCCTTGCTAGGAGCATGCTGCGTGTCCTTCAGCGTCTTCTTGCTACACTCCAAAAACAATTCATCCCAATCCCCTTTCTCCCTGACAGCCTCGGATTGCACGCCGCTCTGTCGAACCCCATTGACGATCTTTCCGTCCACGGAAGACTCGAGGCCTTCACCAAACTGGGGGCCGTTATCGTTGTGAGGGAGGTCGAAGGTACCAATACTAGTTGTGATGCCGTGGCTAATGTTGCTGATGCCCAAGCCGGTACCCGCCAATCCATTCACGGCGTGCTCTCCCACGCCATCGCCATTTGCGCCATTACTCCATCGTGTCTCATTAGCGCCTTCTCAGCTTTGTTGTGTTTCCTTCGCCTGCTGCATCGCGAGGTCGTTGTTCTCGGGTGCCTGCCGGTAGAGGACGATTTCGGATTGCTTGAAGTACCTTCGTGCATCCTCGTCAATCAACACGAGCGACAGGTAGTACCGCGTGCTGAACTTCTTGTTGACGTCGCGGAACGTGGGTGTCAGGTCGAAGCCGCCAAGGAATAGCCGGATGGGTATCGTTTCACCTCGACTGGGCGAGCCATCCATGATCTCGAAGCGGACGAGGGTCTCGCTTTCATTGTACTGATTGGGTGGGACGCCGGTGGTCTCTCGTCGAATTATAGACAGGTCCATATGCCTTATCTTCAGCCTCACGAGTAGGAAGTAGATGCGGCCCACAATCACATCTTTGAGGTGGTACTTGCTCTTGCTGTACTCGAACTCGATGTGCAAGCAGTCTTCGATACCAACATCCATCTTGATCACACTGTTGCTCTCCGGAGGTTGCCGATAGCTGTATACCCAAAGATCCTTCTCCCGCACCACGTCTGCCATCCGTCTACTCACCGTCACGCGCAGAAAGTAGCGGAGCTTGACATTTATGCCGTGATAGCTTTCGTATTGCTTCTCCACGTTCTTGAAAGCGAATGGCAGCGTGACGGGATGCTGCAGTTCGCCGGGGCTTGCCAGCTCGGTCTGCAGGGAGAGAAACTCATGATGTGTGCCACGGTCGAAGAACATTTCTATGGTACCGACGAACTGCACTTTGATGCCTGTGTGCTCCAACCGTTTGCCATCCTTGGGTCGAATGGTGACTGCTCCTTTGACCGTCTCGCCATCCAGGTAGAGGGGTGCCTTCTCCTTCCGGGTCTTGTCGAGCTTGACGTCTACGGTCGATCGCTCGTCCGTATCTTGCAGCACGATGTCGATATCGAGGGGCGTGCCGAAGGAGAAGAGTGACATGACGGCGGTGATGTTGTGAAGGCCACGAGAGGCTCAGCGTCGCATGCGCATGTTCGTGGTATCCAATGTGCCCGCCGCAGGATTGGAAACGGCTGTCCGTGCCTGAGGCGTGAACAGCTTGGAACGCGATGTTGGCGCGTCCCCTCATATCCGAGTCCGCCTCACGTTCTACCATTTCTATACATTCATCTTCTCACGGCCCCATGAGATTACGATGACATTTCTACCATAGATATGCGTTAACGGAGTATGTCACGAAGTCACAGTGCATCAATATCACCACCCTGCTCGCCGGATAGCGAAGAGCAAGCGGAGACGATCACGCGAAAGCGGAAGAGAGACGATGCAAGGAGCATCGAATTGGACAGACGGCCGTTCACGATACGAGTGAGTTCCGCAGAGGAACGAGAGGGTCGGCCTGTCTCCTAACATCGCCTCAGCCCGACGCGAGCGAGCCGTTTGCGGCGCCCCAAGTCTTGACGCCCATTTGCCTTATTCCACGCGCGAGGTTACCGCTCGCCTATCTCGACGCATCAGTAGGCAGCAACCGACGTTTCTCGGCCAGGATACGATCTTTGGAAAACCTCGAGGCATTGGGAGGCTTGCCAAGCGTGCTGATCGCAGAAGATGAGAGAGAGAAGAGATTGTATGCTATTGAGCGCGCAGAGCGGCGGACCTACGCACTCTGCAGACTTGGACAGACGGTGGACCAAAAAGATCTGGAGCTAGCTGCCGGTGTTGTTCCACTGCAAAATGAGAAGCCTACGAAGAGGCACGCATTGCAACGGGTTGGAAAGGACCAGCCGTGGTGGAGTCGAGCTGCTCTGGACGTGTCCTTGAGCCTAGATGTGAACTGTGGCGACAAGCAACTTCCCGAGCTGGCGATGGCGGGTCATGCGCCGTTCCAGGTACCTCATGCGTTGGAGGGGGAGACGCTCCCTGAGATACAGTCCTGTGGCGACAAAGGCCATCTCGAAATGCCAATGGCCGGTCCTACGAGCGCTTTGGACGTCTTTCAGGAGCTGGCCAAGCAGTATCAGGATGCGCTGTACCTTTCGCGAACCTCACTGGCCTACTTCACTAAGGGTCCACTCTCACGAGCCCGGGCAGCTTTCTCAACGTCAGCAGACTCTGGATTACAAACCATTGAACTCGCTTCCTTCATTCGTGAAGCAATCCTGACCGCAACCACACTCGACAAGAAGTACAAAGATGCTGTAGGCGGGGTGGTCACGGAACTCTCGCCCCTTGGTCTCGAGACGCCGGCGCAGACTACGAAGCCGAAGAAGAAGCGGAAGTGGAAAGCGAAGCGTGACAAGTCTGGTCTGTTCTCGGGCGAGAAGGAGTACGTGGAGAAGTGGTGGCGGTCACAAGACGACGGTGGTCTTGGTATCACAGCCTCTGCCGAGACGTTGGACGCGGCGTTGAAGCGGCGAATACCTCGTATGCGAAGTCGGGAGACATATCTGCAAGTCATACTGACTCTCGAAGCGTTGGCGATCGAAGTGGGTATGTCCTCGCAACTCGATACGCAAGCACTTGAATGCTCCTTGACAGCGGACTCACAGGACGCGGAGCTGCAGCATGACGAGTCGCAGGCGATGGAGGAGACCAAGAAGCCGAACTCAAAAAAGCCTCAAGATCTGTCAGCTCTACTTGACGTCCTCCTTGAGCGACTGTGTATCTGGCATTCTCTTGACTTTCGGTCACCCGCTAAGAAGGTTCGTGACAGCAACGGGGACACCAGCGACGAGCTCAATAGCTTTTGCGTTGAGGTCGTCATTCCCTTCTACATGTCACGATGCCCGCAACATGCGGCTGCTGTAAACAAGAAGCTTGGCGGGCCGAGTGCACCTACACCCGTCAAGCGCAAGGCCACACGCTCTCGGAGGCCGGGTGAGCCTGCTACGAGACATGCACCGGAACAAAGGCCTAGAAAGCCGCTGTCACGCGTCGCAACAGACACGCTCGCGCAGACGCAGATAAAGCACCCACCTGCCTTACACCGGTCCGCTACGGATTCCGATCTCTTACAGCAGCAGCTTAAACGCGAAATCAGCGAAGTTCCGTCACCCCTTTCGAGCATACCAACTGTAGCCGCCACCACTAAGCAGCCGCCGCAACCGCGCAAGCGCACCAGTCTCATGCATTCCATGTCGTTCAACCGGCGTGAAGTCGACTTCTCGGCAATGCTACAAGCGAACGAAGCTCGCACGCGCAAGAGAGCGGACGTGGACCAGAAGTTACAGGATGCGATCACGACGCTTAGAAAGCCAAACAGGGCGCTTGCCGTCAAAGAAGTGGCGGCAAGTGCTGATCTCAGCTTTGCGGAAGCCACCGCGAAAGGTAGGACGGCCGCGACGAAAGCGAAGGTCGCCGTGACATGTGCGGTGCATGTCACTGCCACGCCAGGAGGTAGGCGGAGCGTCAAAGCAACGCCTGCCGCCGGTCGACGACTTGCGGCAATGGGCGCGGATCACGAGAGGTCGAGTGGGGCATCGTACGTGCCTTCCTCGTCTGCGAGACTGCTTGCTCCACCGCCCGCACGTGGTGTAGATGAGCCGCCGGCGTCGACCTTTGCAGTACCGCAGACCGGCCATCGACCTCGATACTCCGCACCAGCACACGCCACGGGTATTGAGGACACGCCTTCCCGTGGGTTCGCAAAATACATGCCGCAAGGTCTCGCGCACCATCCTGGTACGGCCGGCGTACCGCCCCTTGCGACCCGCCATGCGCTGCAGATCCAGCAGACTCCCGTGAAGCCTTCGAGGAGTCTGTCGCTTGTTCCACCTGTGGCGGAGGCACTGGTGGAGACTTCACCGAATGCTGTGAACACCATTGCATGTCTGCCGACTAGCAAGGTGATGGATGAGTCAATGTACGACGCCCTTGGGTGGGAGGAAGACGAGTATGAACCACTCACTTGAGAGCGAGGGAGGCCGCATCGTGTGGGAATGCGCGATCAAGCGCTCATGATAACGATAAACGTCCTACGCGACTGACGTGTAGCGTTCAGCTCAATTTATCACTATGCACTCCTGTTTTCTACCTTTGCCGGCGTCACGGACGAATTGATCTCAACATGTAGTCTGGTTGTGACTGACTCTGCGCACACAACCTACCAGGTAGGCGATGCTCTAAAGCTTTTCCCATCCTCGTTTCTTCGCCAGCTGCGTCTCCTGTCTCAACGCAAGGTCGCACAAGATCTCCTCGCTTCCTCCGCCGACGACATACATCCTGAGCTAGACAACGGAGCACTGTGGTCAGCCAACGTGTTTATGGCATCCAGACATTGTCAAACTCACATCCCGACTCATCTGCTCGACCGCCGCCCCCGGCCCACCTCTCTGATACCCCGCCCCCCCCAAAACCTGCTGCGCCTCCCGATTCGCCATCTCCAGAATCCGCCCCCCTTGCACCTTCGCCAGCGCAATCCTCCCCGCTACCTCGGGCTCCTGCCACCCTTTCGCCGACTGCTGGACCGCGTAGGCAATCTGCTCCAGCCAGGCCCAGTGGCTCTCGATGTATCGCGCGAGCGTGGAGAATTTCGTCGCGATGATTTGGTTTGCGATGAGGGGCTGCCCGAAGGTCTCGCGCGTGTGGGCGTATTCGAAGGCGACGGTGAGGCAGGTCCGGGCTTTGCGGTTGCAGCTAACGGCCATGATGTATCTGCTCCATGGTCAGTCTTTTTCAGTCTGCTTTCTGGGATAGGGATATGCTGCACGTGCCTCTCGCGGTTGAAGTTGACCATGATCGTGCGGAAGCCTTGGCCTTCAATCCCGAGGAGGTTCTCTACAGGTACTTTGACTTCGTCTAATTCGACCAAGGATGCTCCTCCTGCGTTTTGGCCACTGTTGGGTATACGTCTCCACGATAGACCCGGAGAATCCATAGCTATCACGAGTACTGATATCCCTCCCAAACCCGCCCCACCCGTCCGCACGGCAGTAGTCATGCACGTGGCCCATGGGGCGCCAGTAATCCATTTCTTCCAACCGTTGACTGTGTAGAACTTGCCGTCTGGAGATTTGATAGCAGTCGTCTGGATGTTTGCCACATCAGAGCCACCCGAAGGTTCCGTGATGCCCAGACAGAAGCTAGTCTCCCAGGACGCCAGACCGGGCAACCACTTGCGTTTCTGCTCGTCGGTGCCGTGATGGATGACAGGCGGGATACCAATTACAGACGCTCCGCCCAAGGAGGTCATAACACCGCCTTCCACTCTGGAGGTCTCATCGGTAGAGATGAGGGTATGAAAGACGTCGAGCTCGTCGACTGGTATGCCGGCCGGGTCTGAAGCATGTTTGGAGCGGTAGGGATGCGGCACATCTGCGAAGCAGAACCCGGACCGCGCCCATTTCAGTGCCTCATCGCGGGGCGCCTCGCCTTTGGCTTCCCAGTCCAGAGAGTAGGGCAAGATGTTCTCGTTGATATAAGCCCTCAACGAGTCCCTCAGCTTCCTGTGGGAGTCGTTGTAGTAAGGCGAGGGTATGCCCTGGGACCAGGCCGGCTCACTCCAGGGAGCTAGACTTCCGAAGGGCTTCGAAGACATGGTGATCGGAGATCCAAAGAGGGAGGTTCAAAGGGCAGTGGGTCGTGAGAGCATTCGACACGGAGTCAGCGTACTTACGTTGACTTCACTTTCCTAGTCGACCCATGAAGCATAACATGCTCGGGCTGGAGACGGTCTGATACTATGATTGTACGAGAGTCCATGGACCATGGCACATGATTGGAGTACAGCTCAGTTGCGGTTTTCGGCTTCGATGCCCGAGGTAAGATTATTGACGTGAGGTGGTGCTTGGTGCTTACGTGCGTAAGACATCCAAATTTGCTATTAGTCAACGACAATAATCTTTGCAATGTGCTCGTTGAAGGTGCGGCCGAGCAGAGTCATGCCAGCGATAATGATGAAAATGGTCGGGGTGCGGAAATGCCAGATCGTACATTGTAGAAGGTGGCACAAGAAACAGACTACTGTGCACTATGTGCTTGCTATGGCAGTCGAATATGACTAGCTGGTAGCTTCCGATGGTAACTTGATGAAGAGCCTCCAGGACGGTTGCGATCTCCGGCGTGTAAAGCTCAGTGGTTCAGGCTCCTCACGAGTCTTCGTCGGAGGAGTAGGCACCGAGCCCCAGCGTAGGAACTGAGGGCTGAGCTGTTTTCGGCGGAACTGCAGACGTCGGCTCCTTCGACACCACTGACCCCTTGAAATCCTTTATCTTAGGCACATGCTCCTCCATAGCTTCTGCATGCTTACTCGCTTGTTGCTCCTTTAAGGCTGGAACAGGAGGCGACACTCTGGAGACGGCGTCTTCTTTGCCAACGCTTGACACGCGGCGTACCTTCAGTCCGCCGGGGCCGTCTTTCTCGCGCCCTTTCTTCCGCTTGCGCGACCCGCCCGACCATGCCTCCGTCGGCGCAGGAGCTTCTAAATCTTCATCCAACGCTGCAGCTTTCTCGGCCTCTTCCTGCTGCTTCCGGAACGCCTCCAGTTGCTCCTCAGTCTCTCTCTTCACTTCAGCCTCCTTCGTCTTCGAGGCCGAGGAGACTGCAGCCAGGAAGTCGACTTCATCCTCGTCCAGAGACCGGAATTGGTTCCGTAATCGCGCGGCTTCTTCGAAGGCCTCCTGCTTTGCGGCTTCACGGCACCCCTGACTCGTCAGCTGCGCGTCGTTACATCTGTAGGATTGACCGGTACGGGGTCACCTTTGTTGGCCTGCAGCGTGTCGAACAACGACGGCCCGCTGCCCTGCTGGCTCGCTATCGCTTTCTGCTGCTTCGTGGCTTCAATTTGAAGCTGGGCTTTGGACCAAGCCTCATCGCGCTCTGTTGTGGGCTGCCCGTCGTCGCCGGCGGACACGAAGCGTGACATGGCTCGCGACCCTCGTCTGGCGAAGAGTCAAGTGCCGCCGCTCGAGCGGTGTTGATTCCGGGTTTCTCGGCCTCTGATATACCGAGGCCAGGGTCTTGAGGCTGAGAAGGACCCTGGAGCTTTCGGGATGTGGACACGTGCCTGGCAATTATTCTGACGCACATGTGATGCCGAGTCCGGTTAAAGGAGTCTGGTGCCACATGTGCACCAATGGAGGGGTCGTTTTGCCTTGGTGGGGCTTGACGGGGTGTGTTTTCTGGCAGAATACAGGTACGCGCAGGATACATATGCATGTAGGAAAATTATTGGTACGTCTTATCTGTTCTGTCTCGCTACATCATCTTCGTCCAAACAATCCAATCCAACCCACATTGAAATCGAACTTACCATCAACAACCACAAACCCAGCACCCATCTTACCATCACAATGACTCAGTGGACGAAGGAGACCTTCACCCTCAACACGGTAAGCATGATCGCCACCGAGTGTGCTGCACCGCTGATTGCAATTTAGGGCGCCAAAATCCCGGCGGTCGGTCTAGGAACATGGCAATCGAAGCCGGATGAGGTTCGCAAGGCTGTCGCCGCTGCTCTCAAGGCTGGGTACAGACATATCGACACGGCCCTTGCCTACGGCAACGAGAACGAGGTCGGACAAGGTATCAAGGACTCTGGCGTGCCGCGTGAAGAGATCTGGGTCACCACCAAGCTCGACAACCCGTGGCACAAGCGTGTGGAGGAGGGTATCACCTCTTCGCTCAAGTCCCTCGACATGGACTACGTGGACCTCTACCTCATCCACTGGCCCTCTTCCTCCGACCCAGAAGACCTCAAGAAGCACCTCCCGGACTGGGACTACGTCAAGACCTGGGCGGAGATGCAGAAGGTGCACTCGTCCGGCCGCGCGAAGAACATTGGCGTATCCAACTTCAGCATCAAGCACTTCGACAAGCTTCTGAACGACGAGAGTTGCAAGACCACGCCCGCCGTCAACCAGATTGAGCTGCACCCCAACAACCCGTCGCCGAAGCTCATTGACTTCTGCAAGTCCAAGGGCATCCACTGCACCGCCTACTCCTGCCTTGGATCGACCAACAGCCCGCTTGCGAAGGACGAGACCCTGGCGAAGATCGCGAAGGAGAAGAAGCTGTCGGTCGCTCAGGTCCTGTAAGTCAAGCACACCATAAGCTGATATCGCTACCGAAGATCGGGCTGACATCGAGATACAGCCTTGTGTGGGGCCTCCAGCGTGGCACCAGCGTCATCCCCAAGAGCGTCACCGAGGGCCGCATCCAGTCCAACTTCGAGCTCGACGGCGTGAAGTTGTCGGATGCTGAGATGAAGGAGCTGTCGAGCCTGCCGGACCGCTTCAAGGTCTGCGGCGACTCGTGGCTTCCAGTGAAGGTAAGTCAAGGCGCGCAGATGGTGTATAGACCTTCATAGCTAACCGCCATCCAGGTCTTCTTCGGTGATGACGAGTAAGAGATTGTACGAGACTCTGGTTTCGCCGGTCGCAACGAGTCAATGACCGTATGTAGCCGCACCGTGGAATTGACACTATACATGTAGAGAAGAGATGGTATCATGATGAGCATGAATCGATATACATCAAACAGGGCACACATGTGAGTCCTGTGTCCAACAATTGCCTACTCAATACCTGTAATGATCTCAAATATGATGTTGTTTCCCATGTCCCGTCGTCTTCTGATCTTCGCCTTGGCGTGGCGATACCAAGGCTCGGCAGTGACGGCCACCTGCGCGCTGATTCGATGCAGTAAATGATCGTGTGCGCGCATGACGACGCGCCGGTGTTTTCGAAGTCTCGGTGTGTTTTGGTAAGGTATTCTTGCGCCAGTCGCACTTGCCCTGCTGCGCCATCCGTCGCCTGCTGGTGACATTCTTGGACTCTGAGGTAGGGAAAGCAGACTTCACGTACGTTCCACATTCAAACACCCTCCTTCGTCACCAAACGCTCTACTCTTCATTCCACCTTTGGCCGCCACTCCTTCACTACCTGCGCCACTCACATTCCCTTACGATCGCTGAACAACTACAAGACTACTGATCCCACCCGAAGGGCTACGACAACCTGACGCACACCATTGCACACCCAACTGGGAATCCCGCACAATAATGGCCCGACCGCCTATCGCCCTCATCCTCTCCTACGTCCTCGACTGGCTCGTCATCATAGTCATCGCGGCCATCGCCGGCGGACTCAACTTCGTCAAGCCCAACCACCGCCCCTTCTCCCTCCTCGACCTCGACATCTCCTACCCGTACATCGGCGAGACCATCTCCACCGGCACGCTCGCCGTCGTCTCGCTCATAGCGCCCGCGATTATTATTTTGATCGTCGTCGGCGCCCTGGTCCCGGGTCCTCGCGTTAGTCGCACGTTGGGCCGCGGACAGGCATTCCGGGTGAAGCTGTGGGAGTTTGAGAAAGGGTGGGCGGGTCTTGCGCTTGCGGTTGCTTCGGCTTTCTTCATCACGCAGGGATCTAAGAACTTGTTCGGAAAACCGCGCCCGGACTTCCTGGGGAGATGCCAGCCAGATCTTACGAACATCGCGGCGCATGTGGTTGGTGGATTGGGACAAGACATCAGTTCGCGCTGGACACTCGTCAACTCGGGCATCTGCACCCAAGCGAACACTGCGGTGCTGAATGATGGGTTCAGGTCCTTCCCGAGCGGCCACTCGTCGTTCTCGTGGGCCGGCCTGCTCTACCTCTCGCTCTTCCTCTGCTCCAAATTCTCCATCGCCATCCCATACCTGCCTCTGCAGCCAACCACCGCGGACTCGATCACGCGGCAACGCAACGAGCACGAGCTTCTACCTCTACACCAAAATCGCGGCGTGTCTGGTGATAGCAACATCCACGACACCACCGGCGAGGCCGCGCTCGTCGGCAAAAAACCCGCCCACAGCCCGGTCACCATCCGCAACTACGCAGCCTCGCCGCCGAACTACACCATCATTCTGGCCTTCTTCCCGGTCGCGGTCGCCATTTACATCAGCTCGACGCGGTACTCGCAGTTCTACCACCACGGTTTCGACGTCATTTCCGGCTCGCTGATCGGAATTGCGACAGCCATTCTCGCGTTCCGGTGGTACCACCTGCCGCTGTCGAGAGGGCAGGGCTGGGCTTGGGGGCCGAGAAGCGTGAACAGGGCGTTTGGGATTGGGGTTGGGACTGGAGGGTATGTGGATCATGCGGAGGCGGGGAGTGACAGGATTGCGGGAAATGGTGATGTTGAGGGGGCAAGAGTGTGATCGCATAAAGGCAATACGTGTACTTTTACGGGGTAAGGGGTAATGGTCGCGAGGCGGCTTTGATGCTTGGTGTTCGGCGCAGACGATAGATCGGGCGTCCAGGGACGGTTAGGAGCGAGACGGAACGCTCGCTCGTCGCGTTGCTGCGGAGAGTGCGGTGGCGTTCATATCAATGCGCCTGGTGTATCATATCCAAACAGGGGCGGTGGCATACTGGGTATGGCCAGTAGATGGTAATAGTCGGCGTTTATAAGCGACAGGACGAAGGGACGCATGCTCGGGACGACTGAGAGCGGACGGGAGCTTGGCAAGTGTAGTCAGACTACCTTACACTTACAACACCACCAATACGAGTCCCCCTCTTCGGCGCCATTCTGAAGCGCGACGTGTGCCCGGTGGTCGTAGATGGGCAAGGAAGATTTTGTCGGGAAGAACGAAGGTCATGGTTCGCACGTGACCGTGCCTCACATCAATAGGAAGAGGCGAAGCTATTGTCACCCGCAAAGTCTTGGCACCTTCGTACCTTCCGCTTATTGAGGGTCGGTCTTGCACTAAACCGCCACAATAGCAAGCCCCTCAGGTAGCACACTGACAATAGTATCGGCCAACACTGGGCAGTCAATAAGTATCTCACCCTTTCCTCTCTCTCTATGTCTATCACAGTGTCTCTCCATCACTCCTCTCCCTTCGTCGTGAAGAGCTTCTTTCGCAATCCCTTGTGAAGGCGACCGGGTTTACATCTTACCTTTCTCTACTGTACGAGTCCCACCCACTGCGCTCTTGTCTTGTACGAAAGAAAGACGCAAGGTACCATCAACATCTTCACCCGGCCGGCATACGTGCCCCCAGTACTCTCGGACACATCACCTCGCCGTTACACCCACACCAAGAACTACAACTCCACGCGGCACACCATGGACTCCATCCAACACATCTGCAACAAACTCACCGCCGAACGCGCCCACCACCGCCAGTCCCTCTCCACCGCCAGCACGCCTCCGCCACCCTACACCTCCTCCGACACAACAAACGCCGGCAACGACTCCGACTCCGACAACTCGGACGACGAGACCGACGACACCCCGGCACCCCACAAGCCCACCACAATGTCCTCCTCCCCGCCACCACTAACCCTAACGATAAACGCCGCACACCAGATCCAAGGCTCCAACAATCTGGTCCCGACTTCGCCGTCGATACTAGCGGACGCGAGGAATTTCAGCGCCTTGCTGCTGGCGGCTGTGCAGCAACTCAACGCTTCTGCTGCTGAGGGTGGTAAGAAGGGTGTTAGAGTCGATTTGACGATTAATTGCGGGGTGACTGTCGTGGGGGATCGGAATGTTATCGGCAATGTTGGGTTGAGGGCGAGAGGGCTGGGAGGGGCGGGGCAGGGGAGTGGAGTTGTGGGGGCCGCGGCGGCGACGGCGGGTGGTGAGGGTGGGGGGATTACGGGGGCTGGGGCGAAGAGGAAGGCTGAGGAGGATGTCGTTGATGAGGGAGAGCCGGAGGCGAAGAGGATCTGTTCTGCTTGAGAGGGGGTGAGGGTGTCTGTCTTGAAGTGGTGTTGGCGGGAATCTGTACAGTCACGGCCGGGAGGACGACGAACATGAGTGGGATGGTAGAATTTGCTATTGTGCGGGGCGAAACACCTCTGTGGCGGTGCAGAGGTGGACGTGTTCGACTTCTGCTGGGTGAACTGTGCGCTGTCCGGATAGCGGCCCTTACAGTTGTGTTTGTCTCCGACGCAAGTCTAGAAACCAGCATTGCGTGCAAAAGACTGTTAGACTATGCCCGTCCAAAGTCTGCGACTGAGACTGTCCCACCATTTCGCCATCGCTAACCCACAAAAACCCCCTCCATCTCACCCCCCCCACCTCACTTTCACATCGTCTGCATCCGCTCCACCGCCCGACTGAACGACCAAGCCAACAACGGCGACCCCACACTAGCCACGCCCTCCTAAAGCGCAGCCTGTGCGGCCTCCCCCTCTACCGGCCTCCCGCTCAAACGTTTCCCATACCCCGTACTCAAATAACTCCCCACGCCCGCCGCGCCCGGATAATTCCCTCCACTCCCACTATGCCCCTCAGCCGCCAACCTCCGCTCCCGGTACTTCCGCCCGTTGATGATATTCTGCAGCCGCTTCCGCTCCCGCGGCTCGGTCACTTGCGTCCAGTCCAAGTCCTCGCCCGGTTCGGCGTAGTTGATGATGTCCGCCATGGTGCTGGCGCTGATTTGGCCCTGGCCGCTCGAGGCGCCCGTGTAGAGGTGCGCGGAGGGGTTTACGTCGATGGGGGGTTTGAGGGGTGGGCTGGAGGGGGCGTGGGCCGGGTAGGAGGAGAGGTCGGAGTGGAGGTGGGTTGTTGGCTGGCGGGGTTGGGCGGGGGCGAGGATGGCGGGGCCGGTTGTGGGGTTGTAGGTGGGGGGTGGGGGGGCTTCGCGGGAGGAGGAATTGCGCTCGGTGGCGAAGAGGTTGCGGTTCCAGGGTGGGAGGCGGTTGTCGCGTTCGTGGAGGAGGCCGCAGTTGTTGCAGAGCGTCTGTGTACTCGGTCAGTGAAGTGCTGTTGCGTAGGTTGGAGTGTGTACTTACGCGAGGGCCATGAGGGCCGTCACGCACGCCCCAGATGGCGGCACCCCATACCTGGCAGTGGCTACATCGCCAATACTGCCTCTCACCCTCCGTCAGCTGCCCAGACGTGCCGCCGAAGCCTGCGATGTCTGGCGTGTCGCGTCCGGCAGGCGACAAGCTCCGGAATCGCCGCTTCTTCTTCGATCGCTCGCCTCGGCCCATGCGCTCATCGTCGCCACCTGCATTCGCTTGCTGTGACCCGAGACCCACGGTGAAGTAGTCGTTAGTCTGCGGCATGGTGTAGTTCGTCGTGAACCGGGCCGTCTCTCGGCGTGCTCTTCGCAACTGCCGCTCCCGGTCACCTTCCCGCTTCTCGATCTCATCCTTGCTGAGAACCTCAATCTTCGGCTCCCAGTCCAGACCGAGACCATCTTCGTCGAACCTCCAACCTGCACCCACGCCTAAGGCTGGTTCTGCAGTACCGTGGAACTCACAGGCCTCGTTCTCGACCATACCCCACCCATCGACGCCGCTACCGACGACACCTGCGAGACTGCCGCCATTGTCGATCATATCTTTCTTCAAGCGAAGGCTAGCCTCATAGATCGCATGTGCCATGCTGGGTACCCATTCGCCAGACAACCCGAGGTCCGCGCAGGTTTGCTTGGCGAAGATCTCCGGGAAGCCAGGAGGGTGTAGGAGCGACCATTCGAACTTGTCTGTATACAGTCTGTTCTGCATGTTGATGGAGAGATTCAGCACGCAGCGATGGGAGTCTGGCGGGTTGAGAGCGGAAGAAGATGAGGGATCTCTCGGGAGGGCCTGCGCTGTCACTGCCAAAGCGGGTGTGGTTGCACCGTTGCCAAAGGGAGTTGACATGCCACTCGTGACATGCCCATTTGCTAGCGGCAGCCTCAGAAGGCTACCAGCTGGAGTGTCGCGCTGTGCCGGTTCGATCGAGTCATCGCGGGACAGTGCAGGTTGAACGGAGGGTGTCGGAGCGTTCGTAGGTGGTGCCGCGTTTGTTGCACTGCGCTGAAAGAGCGGATGTAGCGCGGTCGATGCATGCTCCTCCAGCTGCTGCCGTATCGAATTCGCTATTTCCAATGTGATGGCCGGCTTTCGAAGGACCGGAAAGTCGAGTTCGTCGACAAAAGTCTTGGCGAATTGATCGGGTGTGATGAGTGCCTCGTGCAGATTCCACAGAAAGCTATCCTTGAGCCTGAATTGTGGCGTAGGTTCGGGAACTTTGTATGCGGGTAGGTTCTCGTCGATGCCAAAGTCTTTTGCATTATGAGGGGTCGGTAACGCAGCCTCCGGGCGGAACGGTGCAACATCGAGGTCGATGCGTATTGGGACCAACGTGGTTGGCAGCGCAGACTGCACGTGCACTTGCCGCTCCGTCAACACTCTCTTCGGCTTGCCCATCCATTCGCGCCATATACCCTGCACGTCGACAGGTGCATGCGCCTCCTTGCCCAGCGGTTTCTGTTTTATCTTCTCTGCATTTGCATCCACCTCCCGCCGTGGCTGCGTGCGTAAGCCCGTATGTCTCCGCGGCGCATCCGAGTCATCAATACTATCGTCCTCGAACTCCTCGGCGTAGTTGATGGCTGTGGTGCCGCGCTTCGTCGTCCGGACCTGAGGAAGGACTGTTTGCGGTTGCACGGGGGTAAGGAGGGAGTTGCCATAAGTTCGTATCCGGGGCGCGTAGCTGCTCACGAAGCTCTGCGGCGCGTTGATGCGGTTTACATTGGCCATCGGTGCTTCTGGTTCAAACTTCAATCAAGAGTCCTGCGGTAGTAGAGCTGCTTCACGGTCGCGGAAGGGATGTGCTCGGGATGGCAATCGCGAAGGTCGATATGGGTGTCATGAGGGTCGCGTAAACTCGGCGAACATCATGAGCAGTGTTTAAGAAGAAGATGGTGGCGGGGTGGTGGGTTCCGAGCATGGGCACGTTCGGTGGTGGGCTGCTTGCTTTGCGCGTCTTGGGAAGACGTGGAGCGTCGGCGACTACCTTATGAGCGAGAAATGCACGCCAGCAATTTGGAGGACGGATGCACCCGACGGTCCTGAGGCATTAGTCACGTGACCGTATACTCAACCCTTCCCTCGCGTCCTCCACGTCACTCGAAGTTTTGAAGAACAGTCCAGCACAAGGCAGGTGTACATACCTTAACCCCTGACGAAAGCCAGAGTCACCATTCAGTGCACCGAGCCACTCTGACTACACGCATCTTTATACTGAAGTGTGCGGCTTCGACGGTGCCTTTGCAACGCCAATTGGCTTGCCCACAGGCGCTGGATCTGTCACGCCCTTGTTTCATGTCTGCAGCATCTCCAGTCGCGACAACCGCCCAGACGCTGGCCTACGGACGCATCACTTCTACACGTCCTACCGCCACGCTCACTCGATTCTAACCGTTGCGGGCAATGCTGAGGCTGCACAGACTTGACGCTTGACCGAAGCTTGTCCATCTGAGACGCGCTCACATCGGCGTCACGACCAATCGACAATGTCTACTGGGAGAAGGTTGTCTGGAATGTCGTTAAGCATCGGTGTGTGTCCCCAGTCGCTGGCTTGAACACCGCGGCCATATGGGCCCGACGCGAGCCCACAGGACCTGACTGGTTTCGAAGAAGTCTTTCGACACGTCTTCGTGAGCCTGGAAAGTATAAGAACGTCGAGACCGGTACAGTACTTCTGCTTTCTCTCACTGCTGGACACATCTCATTCTTTCACTTGAACAGGACTTCTGCGAAGTATAAGACATTCTCTAGACATCTATACATTTGAGCATCCTTTTTCAAGGTCAAACTCTGCAGGCCAGAGACACATCCAGCTTCCATACCGCACGCACTTTACTTTCAATCCAACACGACCACCATCAGCAACATGCCGCTAAGCACCATCTCTGCCCTGGCTTTCACCCTCGCCGCCAGTTTCGCCACGATCGGAAACGCGCACTTGATGCTCGATACCCCCGTGCCATATGGCAAGGATTCTCTCGACAACTCTCCACTGGTCAACGCCAAACCGGGTTCGTCTGGCGCAAACTACCCTTGCAAGCTCCGCAGCGGAGGGTACGACATCACCAGCGAGAACCACATCACCGCCGGCGAAGACCAAGTCCTCTCCTTCGTCGGGTCTGCTTCTCACGGAGGCGGAACCTGTCAGCTCGGGCTTTCAACGTCGCGATCGCCAGGCCCGACTGACGACTTCAAGGCGTTCCAGATCTATGAGGGTGGCTGCCCGATCAACGGCGACGGAAACGATGGAACCAGTAACTTTTCATACACCATCCCGGCAGGCATCAAGAACGGCCAGTACTCACTTGCCTGGACTTGGTACAATCGGGTCGGTAACCGAGAGATTTACATGAATTGCGCTCCGGTGACCGTTACTGGCGGATCAGATACCACAGACTTCTATGACTCTCTGCCCAACATGTACGTCATCAATCTGCCGAAATCAGAATGTTCCACCGTGGAGAGTAGCAATCAGCTCATTCCCAATCCTGGGAACGCGGCTATGAAGAAAGACTCCACCTACTCGGCCGTGGCTGCCAGTGGTCCATCCTGCGCAGCCTCTGCAGCCGCCATGACCAAGGGCATCTCAGGCGGCTCGAACAGCAGTCCGACCACAAGCGCGCCGTCCGGATCAGCGACTGCTCTGGCATCATCTGCGCCCGCAAGCTACGGCGGCTCCATTCCCAGCAGTATGAGTTCTGCAGCAGCAAGTGCAGCCAGCTCGCCAAGCGGCGGCGAGATTGGCAACTCGGCCTCTGGGAGTGCCCCTACGAGCTTCCTAACAATATCCTCAGCCGCTGCCACTCAGCCTGCAGCCTCTGCGGCATACCCCACCTTGACGCCGTCCAGTGCAGGCATTTCTGCGCCAACGGGCTACCCGGCTGCCGCAAATGGCTCGTCGAGCGGCTCGTCCAGCTCCTCCAGCAGCGGCTCCTCCAGCGGCTCCCCCAGCAGTGACGGCATCTCCTGTTCTTCGGATGGTAAGCAGTATGGCCAGGTAGTCGCCGGCTCAACGGTCTGGCGGGATGTTGCGGCCGGTACATCATGCTCGAACGGCCAGATTGTCAAGCGTTCCCTCACGAGGCATGCGCATGTCAGGCGTGCGGGCCACGTCTGAACTGCTCTGGCAATGATCACGACTTGGATGTACAGTTGCATGACCGAGCTTGAGCGCAAGTGGAAGGTCTCGCTCGCATTGCACATGGGCGGTGTAGTTACAGCATCCGCTTGGAGTGCGGGAGGAATGGCATCGGCCATGCTACGGCGAGAACGCGCGTTCGCCAGGGTACATAGAGTAGATATGGGGACGAACGACACCCGCGTGTGGTATACGGTATACGCCAAGCACTGCGCCTCTTTCAGAACTCGTCGCCCGTCGTCTCATTCGTCGGTTCGTCTAGGGCACGTGACATGGGAATCTACGACTTCACTGTCCTTTCAGCTAGGCGGCAAGATACTTACATGCCTCAACATTCGTGAGTTCGTACAGATGCGACGCCTCGGACCCATTGTGCTCGGTGGTTGGCCATGCACAAGCAAGTGACCGCGGGCGAACAGCGAGTGGTGTCCAGACGGTTCGCACCGAAGACTAGGACAGGGTGTATAACATGTAAGATACGAAGGGTGAGTCTGGCGATTCTTGATCGACGCCAAGAAAGGGAATTACCGTGCTGATCTTGTGCCCTGGCGAGGTAGATCAAATGCGATGAGGTACGTAGGTTTGAGTTTACGATCGTGACAGCAGTGCCTGACATTGACGTACGCAGGCCAAACCTTCTTGCAGACGATGCACCGGCACTGGACGGAAATGCGATGGATACATCCGGACAGACCTTCCCAACAAGGGTATCTCTAGCCCTCCGCTCGCCCTCTGCACCAATCCTACGTCCAACGCTCTCGAGCGAAGGACCTTCGACTTCTTCCGCTTCCGAACCCTAGATTGCGTTTCTGGATACTTCGTCGACCCGCAGTGGGATCGTTTGGTCCTACAATGCTGCGAGAGCGAGCCAGTAGTGAGACACGCGGTCAATGCGTTCGCTGCTCTGCACGAAGAGCGTTTCCACCGAGATGCCAGCATCAAGGACGCCTCTGGAGCCTTGCAAGTGCAGGGGTCTTTCCCAGCGTTGCAGTACAGCAAAGCGTTACAAGGGCTGCAGTCGATACTGCGCGGGCAGAACGTTTCGGTTGACCTCATCATGATGTGCATCCTGCTCATGGTGCATTTCGAATCACTCCGGGAGTGCTATGTACCGGCACTCGTGCACATTGAACACGCAATACAGCTTCTGCACTCCAGTGGATCGTTTGATCCGTCTAAGATCGACCCGAGCCTTCTAAGAGCGCTGATGCGGCTGGACATTCAAGGCTCGTTGTATTTGGGAGCCCGTGTTCCTGGCTTAGCTTTCTACACCATCGCGCTCGACAACACGTTGCCAGCCGAGATCCACGATTTAATGCAAGCTCGCGACCTCCTAAATACCTGGATCTCCCGTCTCTTCCACTTCATGCGAGTGTACGCGGACGAATACAAGTTCGATCGGGTTGGCATGGCGCCACTGGAAGTCATTGCTCGATCCCAAGAGCTTGCCCGGACGTTCGCCGAAATCGACCGTCTTCTCTGGGACTTCATGCACCAGCCGACTTTGAAGCTCAACATCCGAGAGCAACATGGACTCGCCGTATTACGAAGTAGAGCAAAAGTCAATCGAATCGTCGCGGCATGCTCTATCTACGCCGAGACGACGATATACGACGCCTATCTGACGGAGTTCGACGAGATCCTCAACATCTGCACATACGTCATGGGCAGCGACAACGCCGATCGCCGCTTGTTCTCCGTCTCGCTGGACGAAGGTCTGCTCTCTCCACTTCACTTCATCGCACTCCACTGCCGCGATAGCCGCATACGCCGCAGCGCGCTGGCACATCTCCAGCGGCTGCCCACCAAGGCAGGCATATGGCATGTCGAAGCCATCACACGCACGACACAGATGTGCGTGGAATTTGAGGAGAAGTGGTCTGGGAAGCCATCCCCGCAGTGCCAGGATATCCCGGAGTGGAGACGCCTGCACATGGCCGTGTTCGACGGATGGGTGCTGCAACGCGTCCAGCCGGCAGTGAAGGCCCGGTACCGATTGCGACCGAATGGGATGGACGGGGAGTGGATGGAGATCGAGAAGAAGCTTGAGTGGGAACCAGGGGTGCAGTCCGATGTCGAGCAGCTATCGGATACCTTTGATCTCCTCGCCAAGATCGAAGATGGCGGTGCTTTGGGGAAGACCCCGGCTGATCCTGTCGGATATACTGAGATGCACTACAGGCTACAAGAGAAGATGGATGTTGGGATTGCGGAGGAGCCAGATCAGAGCTTGTCCGCCGGGATCGCAGCTGTGTTGCGTCAAACACATGCTGCGACGGCTGCCTCGGGTCCTAGGCTTGGGCGTAATTACCTCAATCGCCATCGCCTGAAGCTTGAATTAGCCTAGCTGACGGGTGCATGGAGAGTGGACGCGTGTCTCGTTGGAACATCAGTCGCAAACAGTAATCAACATCGTCCAGACATCGATCCATCGATCCCCAAAACTTCTCTCACAATCACCTCCGCCGTCAAGGCCACGGCGGATCCTCCAACCTCCGAAACACAACCACATACTTCCGCCCCCCATTCCTCTCCACCTTCTTCCCCTCCTCCGTCTCCCGCCTCATCGTCTCCAAGCACTCGTCCCCCTCTAGCTCCTCCTCCCCGACCCGCTCAAAACTAGCATGTCCCTCAAAATGCTCCACAATCCACAAATGCAAATCCTCCACATCCGTAATCGTATACACCTTTCCCCCCGCTGCCAACACAAACGCATACTCCGAATTCAACGTCCCGCTCACAATCCTCGCCTTGTGCTTCCGGGCTTTGAAATGGGGATCCGGAAAACAGAGGAAAATCTTCCTCAGTTGCCCTTTGACGAAGAAGTTGGGCAGGAATTTCATGCTGTTGGCCCGGATGCAGGAGACGTTCTGGTAGAGGCAGTCGGAGGAGGCGTGTTGGAGGCGCAGGGCTTTGGCTTTTTCCTGCACGAATTCTGTTACGGAGGTGCGGATTTCGAGGCCGAGGATGAGGGTCGAGGGCATTTTGGGGGCGAGGGCGAAGAGGAGGCCGCCGAAGCCGCAGCCTATGTCTGCTACTTCTACTGATTTGGAGATCTGCGTGATGGGGGCCTGGTTGTTGGGTTCGGGTGTGGTTGTCTTCGGGTCGTTGTTTGGAGTACTGGAGGGTGGCGTTATGGCGAATGCTGGGTAATGCTGGGACCAGTCCATTGCGGCTGGAGAGGATGGGCTACGGTGGCGTTAGTCTTGCTCTCTTCGAAATAACTAGATTGCAGAGCAGACTTACTACATGAGGTCGTGATCCGAGAAAGGATTGGCGTGGGCTCTCTGGCGGTAGAATTTCTTCTGTGGCATCTGTCCTTCTTCCTGCTTGGACTCATCGCGCTTTTGGCGCTTCTTGGGTGGGCCAGCCATCTATAGGGTGAGATTTTACAGTTGCAGTTCGGCAGCATTCACATGTCATTTGGATGGTTGTGCAGAGCAAAAGGACGCTGTATGTCTGCCTGAGGTTGGATGTATGGCCTGTGAAGGTGAGGTACTCCTACCAGGGCACGACCACGTTTGCATCACTTGCACGCACATCATATTGACTTGCACTTGAGTCTGACAAGTAGTCATCGCCGCAGAAGCACAAGTTGAACGCAGTGTACTGTTACCACTTTGCGTGTGTGGTACAGGCTGCTACTGCTATCTCCATCGGACCGCATGATCATCGTAACAGCGTAAACAACGCCCATGTTACAACACTGCGGTCATTATCATGATCTGGCCACATTGCCAACCCCTACAGACTCCCCGTCCTTCGAGCAGGCAGTGTTCAAACGCCTCCCCTCCATCACTGTGCCAGACCGCTGACTCGCATATTACTCCCTGGTGCGCAAACCACTTTTCGCACCCCGCCAAATGCAAAACGACCGGTGCATATCGCGAGTCGAGCATATCCAGAAACGCCGACGAAATCCCTGGGTATATATTAGAAGGTAAAAAGACAAGCGACCAGGCGGCCAAGCTCAAGAGCTAGAGGCCGGACTATTAACGATGGCGGCGGCAGCAGCAGCAGCACCCCGGCTCAACTTCCCCTTCCGGAAGAAATCCTCTGGGCCATGATTCGCAAACGAGTAATTCTTCGGCGTCGTCTCGACGGGTCTCCGAGGCGTCGCCGCGCGCTTCATATCCGCTGGAGGGCTGTACTCGTGCACGAGGAGTTCCGTGGCGCGTTGGGAGGGCTGCTTGGGGACTTGGACCGTGACTTGTAGGGCGGGAGATGGGGTCGCGGTTGAGAACATGCCGACCATGCTTTCGAAGTGGTCTGCTTTTGGTGGTGGAGGGGTGTGGTGGGTTGGTTGCTGCGGTGGGGTGGGAGCGTGGGTTCGTTGGGGGAGGAAGGGTGGGGGAGCCATTAGTTCTAGCTGGCCTTGCGCGTTGACCATGGGGACACCGTGGGCGTACTGTAGCGGTAGATTGTTCATGTCACTGGAGACGGGAGGCATGTGCTGATGTTGCGGCAGGTTTTGCATGCTTGGCGTCTGGAAGTGCTGCTCGTACATGGCGGTGGTCATGACGTGATGTTGTTGTGGCTGCGCGAACGGCTGCGACTGCTGGAGCGCCCCGTGTGGCTGCTGCAAATGCGATTGCATGTATTGGTGTGCGAGTGTGTTCGACGGGAAGGACTGCTGACTGGCTGGCGCCGATTGTGGTGGCGTGTTCTCGGTGATGACGTTGTTGCCAACGCGCTGCTGGACGAAACCCTGCTGATGGTACCTCGGAGTATGAGGTGGCGATGTGAAGTTTTGCGCGAGTACAGCGACCGGTGCGTACATCATCCCATGCTCGAAGTCAGTTTCGGTGATGCTAGGCTGGCGACTGACGTGGCCGGAGCTTTGCCAGGTCGACTGTGTTCGTGCTTGATCATACCGCGGGAACTCATCCGGCGACAATGGCGTTGGTGGAGCGAGGCTACCCGCCGAGCTGGCAGAGACATGACGCATCCCCTTTGGTGAATTTGCAGCGTCGGCGAATGACCATGCTAGTGGCGACCGCTGAGGTGCACCAGGCATAGGCTTCTGTATGCGCCCCTGAGCGACGCCGCCAAGAACATTGGATGACCTAATGCGTCGTATCTGAGACTGACCGGGTGACTGACAAAGCGGGACTTGGCCCGGCGTTCCCGGCTGAGCAGCGCCGCTGTACGACTGGCTACGCATTGAAGCAATGCCTAGTGCGGCAGGTCGTGGGCGTTGACGGCGAGCAGCAATGTTGCTTAGCGGAGCGGGTGATTTGAAAGCAGCGTGCTGCTGCGGCTGCTGTGTGTGCAGACCGACGTGGCTCATGGACTGCGCGAGCATGGACGAGGTCTGCGACGTGCGTCTTTCGTACGCGTTGTCGGCAGGCCAAGCTAGAGGCTGCTCGTGCGTGTGGTACTGTTGTGGTGAAGACTGTCGAGCTTGCGCCACCTGCCTGAATTGCTCGCTCAAGGCATTGACGTCCACGGGTACAGATTGTCCTGGCTTCCACTGCGAGGCACTCACGGCAGAGTGGCTGACTGGATGCGAAGGTGCAAATGCAGCTTCTTGATACACTTCGGAGACTGAGGAGCTCCGGCTACCGGCCCATTCGGAGCTTGAAGACGACATGGCGCCGCCGCCTCTGATGCTAGAAGAAGATGGGAACGTGGCAAGGGACTGGTCTGAACCGCTCGATGGTATTGTGGAGTCCTGACTCGACATCGGCGGTGGCATGTTGTTCGGAAAGCCGTACGCGTACGCATGTTGCTGCTTCGTATCGCCATCCTGCAGCTCCGGGAATACTTGGCTCAACACGTCTTGGTCCCCAGAGAAGTCTGACTGGAAGACATCGTAGCTACCAGATGCGCCCAGGGAGCCTGCATTGTGCGCGAACGCGTCGAACTGCTCTTGCGTCAACGTTCTTCGGTTGAGCTCCTGAGGACTATCAAACATATCTTGCTGCATCTGCAGTGGCATGTCGTGGTCATGGGGTTGTCCAACAGCGCTAGCATCGCTGTATTGTGGCCCGTGGTACTGCCGATGCTCCGAATAGGGCCGCGGTTCGGAAATGCGATTCTTAGGGCTCGCTCGATCGTCGGAGGCACACTGCTGCATCATGGAGAAGTAATCCGGTGCTGGGTATGCGGGCGATGCCTCAGAGTCGGACGAGAAATTGATCTGGTTGGTTTGCTGTTGGGAGTGGAAGATGCTGTAGGCGCCAGCAGCCTTCTTCGCATCTTGCTTTGATTTGGCTCTGCGGTTTTGGAACCAGTTCTATTGCAGTCTCAGCCACAGCATCACACTGCTACAAATCTCATCACTTACATTGACCTTGTCCAATGACACCCCCAATGCCTCCGCGAACCCCTTCTTGGTACTCGTGCTCGGTTTGTTCTGCTTCAGATACTCGGCTTCCAGCATCTCGTGTTGGCCTTTGGACAACCTAGGCTTGATGTCGCAAGCCATTGACGGCTGACCATTGGTGTTGTTGAAGTAGCCCTGTTGCGCATCGCCCATTGCAGAGACGGGTGCCTGTTCGCCGTAGTGCGACCGGTTCATACTGCTGCGGTCTTCCATGTCCTCACCATCTTCCCCGTACCCTGCTTGTCCCGAGTAATCGACATAGCTGTCCATCCTCCAGCCGGTAGGCCTGGCGAGCGGAACGCGAGGAGTAAGCGACAGTGCCCAGGTACGCAAGAAATCGTAAACAGCGAGTGTCACCGGTGTAGGACCGGTCTATAGCCTTGTCGCAACAAGAGCTCCTTCGTCGATTGGACCCGGAAGAATGAATTTCAGGCGTGAGATGCAGGGTAAGCAAGGCTTTTGGGCCTGAGCGAATGAATCACAGACTGTCTGTAAGCATGCCCGAAGATCCAGACACCCGAGACGGACGGACAGGCGCAAAGCGAGTGTGATGTTGCTGCTGATAATGATGATGATGGTGGACGGGTCGGTCAATTTCCAGGTCCCGTCGCGGCACCACGGAAGGAGGATGAGAGGTGGTGGAGGAGGAGGTGGAGGGCAGGCAGGAAGAAAGGCGCTGGGGAAGACGGGCCCGGCCCTCTCGGGTGAATGATGAATCCTCTGCAGCTAAAAATGGAGTCGAGCTGCGACACACCCGACAGCACTCGGCGGTTGATGTCGACTTGGCAGGAGGCAGGAGGCAGTTCAGCTCGACTGGACATGCTCTTGGCGCCTGCCTGACGCCATGCAAAAGGTGTATCACCATCCTACTCTGACGATACCTACTCGCTCGCCATCAGCACCATCCGAGACACGGAGTAGTGGACCAGAGATCATCATTATTAATGATTTAGGTCTTATTCCATCTTCAGGTCAACGACTCATGTGACTTCGATTGAGCCCGATGATGATCGAGGAGAAGCGCTGCAAATAGCTCGGCTAACCGGTTCCTGCCAAGCTTGCTGTGGAGTGATCTCCACTCCCGCTCCCCGCCGCCGCTGCCAGTCATCATTCAACGCCTCCCGAGGCCTTCATCATGCAACACTCTTGCGAGACGACCTTCCCATTATTTGGTTTTGACGACCGCATCGGCTATTGCGCCATGCGAGTAGCCTGTAGCAACTTCAACGGGGCATCGTCGTGGGGAAAAATTCTCCGATGGACGACCTGGAGCTTCAACGCGCCATGAGGCCCGCAGAAGAAGATTTTCCGCGGAAAGCTCATCTCATCAGCAACGCATCACTCTATCAACTCTAACGGACCAGACAACATCACCAGTACGATATCGTGAGGTAGCATCGATGTTGTTGCCCTCACAGGATCGCAACAGGATTATTGTCATCAGCTTGCATGACATGTCATCAAGAATTAATAGCTCATTGCCTCGGCATCTCTCTGGCCCAAAATCTCCCATTGTGCCTGAGCAGCATGGCAGAGTAAGGTACATAGGCACCGTAGGCATGTCTACGTGGGCGGCACGAGTGTGACTGCCAGCAATGATCGTAAGCGCGCGCGTTTCAAAGGGGCAACATTGCGACTTCCCCCGTCCGTTCACAGAAGTAACACCCTCGACTGCGTACCGAACTGATATGGTCAAGCGCCGTGGACGGTGTCCTCCTTCCACCTCAATTACCTCCTGGGCCACGCGCGCGTCGCTGTGACGCTTTCTCGGGTCTACCTTGCGATATACGACCATCAACGACAGCGGGTGAGCTCGCACCCCAGAGACATACATCGATGTATCTGAAGAGCAGTCAAGACCATGTAGGGGTGCCTTAAGGGTCTTAGTTCCTCTTAGCCTTGTTCTCACCCATCCGCGTCGTCTGCACGACGGGGTCCAGGACACCCCAACAGGCAAGAACTACAGTGGGACGTCTCCAACAGCTCAACTCCGTGGTTTTCAGATGTAGCCAACATGACTTTGTACCCACCGCTGGCGGAGCGCAACCGACGACAGCAGCCCCGACCGATCACATCGCAAGAAACTGTCGACTCGACCCTGCGAGGATGTTGAGTATACGCGCTTCTACCTGCTTCAGACAGTGAAGGGGCTGTTACCGCTGCACGATGCCGAGATATCGTCGATCCTGTCAATGCCTATATTTCACGTCTTCGATCGCCAGTGAGCATTGACGAATCGAAGAGTTCAACTACTCGTAGTCAGACGACGGCCGAGCTAAACATCGCTTCTCTCCATCGGTGCCTTTCCTTCTACCAGTCGCTTTCCTAGCGGAGGAACTCTCGGACGACGAGACCTTGTTATGCTCTTCCGCTATCGATGCAACAAGGTGGGCATGGTAGCTTGCACCTTCAAGGTCCGGCAGTATATGTGGCTCCGCCAAGTTATGCGATCTATTGAGCATGTTTGCTGCTCTTCGGCCGTCCAAACGAACTTAGCACGTAAGCACGTGACCGTCAGAAGACCACATTCTTCGACGTGGCTAAGGTGTGCAGGCTTCCATCGTCTTTGACGGGCAATCATGGGCGACAGACTTCAATCCCCGTCTTGTCTTCGGAGATTTGTGGTGAATCCTGGTGTCATGCCCAATCGTGCGGTGAGTGAGGTTGTTGATGATAAACCGTCCAGTACCAAACACGCACGTCACACGCGTGCGTCGCCTAGATGTTTAGCGCATTGGGGGTCGGACCAAGAACCTCAAGATGGACCCGTGTCACACCTCACGCCAACAGACACTGCACTCTTATCAAGCCACCATAGTGTCGGCCTTCTCATCTGTTTCCGCTATCTACTACTGGACTATGATACTCACCCTTTGATTTGCGATTGTCCTTGTCACTCTTTACTTTCGTTTGTACTGTGCAGAAGATACCGGATCTACTTGGCAGCTCGCGTCGGGGTCTTGGAGACAGTACCTAGGCTTTGATTGAGACGACAACACATACTGCCGTTCTTCAAGCCAGCTAGGGGGCTGTTCGAGAGCCTGTAAAGGCCGCTCACTGTCAGCACGGTGGAAGGTACGTACGGCGCAAGCTTGCAGTCCGCACGCCCGCTAATCGTCGCGACAGTCACCACGGACGACTACCCGGTACCGTCCTCGTCGCCGCCAGTCGCCGAGAATGATATACCTCTAAACTCGCCAACGTTGTCTGGAATACGTCGGAGACTGCCGGAGCCGGAAGAGCACTTCTTGAGCCCAACCACTGCGCGCCTCCCACCACCACGAACGCCTGCCAGCACACGTAGCAGATATCGTGACAATAGCTCGGAGTACTACACCGCAGCTTGGGGCTCGCCGTACGACCGTTCTCTGTCGCCTACCGGCTCCGCGCGGACTGCTTTGTCGGAGCAAGTGCCGAGCGAGGATCAGCTCGAGTCTTCGCCAATACCAAGATTTGGGCTTGAGCATTTGTTGCCGAGCCGACTAGGAGGGACGAGCGTTGCGCGATCGCGAATATCACATTCGCGCAGCGCTACGGTCGAGACCACAGCCCAGGAAGAGAGAGACGCGTACACCCCACGGTCACGGACCAGACGGTGGGTGCAGCTTCCAACAAGGCAGGACTCCGAGAACAAACAGCAGTGGAGCGACGACTCTTGGGACATTCGGGGGATGGACGAGGACGGTCAAGAGCATACGTCTCCACCAGCGTCTGCCAACTCGGCGGACAGCAAGCAAAAGGGACATAGACCACGCGAGGACAACCGCACGCTGAACCAACAGGACTTCCTGGAAAGTGTGCGTGGCGGTAATTCGGAAGGGATGTCAAGTCTATATCCTTCGCAATGGCCGACGACACCGCCACTCGATAAGGCGAGAGAAGACGGAGGGGCCAATGTCGATGCACAGGAAGTCGCTTCGCAGCTTACGCCCGTCGCCGCGAAGAGTGGTCGTCCGAAGGGTATGGGTGATACGCCACCTCTCGAGGAAGTGGAGGTCATCGAGCATTCTGCAGGTGCTCAGGCGGTCAGAGCTGGCAGCACCGTCGAGATGAACAATACGAACCTCGGCGGACCTGATGATGAGCAAAGCTCTCATGAGATGACCGCAAACGCAACGGAGCCGCAAGCGTTTGGACAGCCTGTCTCCAAACCGCTGAATCGGCCCGGTCCCGACCGCCTTGAATCATCGCGTTCTAAGCGGCGCGTGAGTTGGCGAGGCAAGACTTGCGTGATCTCCATCCCAGCAGGGAACTCCCAGTCTTCTGGAAGGTCTATGCCACTCGAACCCGAGCACGTGCAGGAAGCTCTGAAGCGGTGGGAGACGGCCGGCTATGACACGCGCGGATTTGATCTCACGGGTGACGGTCTCCCGGATGCGATGCTCGCGCATGCACGACCCATCTATCCAGATGAATTCGAAATGCGTCGACAGGCCTTGGAACAGCGGCCGCAAGTTTCGCTGCCTGACCTCAATAGACTCAAGGTGGAAGCGGAACAACTTATCGAGCAAAGGCTCGCTGCACTCGGCGTCAGTATGGCTGATGGCGAGCCTGCTCTCTCTCTTGTTTCGTCTCGGATGCACTCACAAGACCAGTCACGTCAGGCCTTCGGGCAGTATCCGGCACTGCCATTCTCACCACCGTTACCTCCAGGCTCCGCAGCGAGTCCGGGACGGCCGCCCATGATGCGTGGCCATTCGCACGCCATGTCTGTCGCATCGCCCATGTCTCCTGCGATCGGCCCTTATGGCCACATGCATCGACACTCGACGTTCTCCGGACCCATGGGATATCCGCACGTTCAGACACAGCATCTATCGCAGCAACTCCAACAGCAATCTGGACTCCACAGCATCTCTCGCGGCGGCTCGCCGGTGTACCCGCCAGGCTTCCGACGTGACCTGGAGGCAGGCCGTGGCCCGGCTTCGCCACTCGGTCAATCCCCGTTTGCAATGCAATCCCCACAGGAGTACAGCAACAGCCTGATGCTTGACCAGAGACATTGGCAGCATGTTCACTCACAGTCCGTGCAGTATCCGTCTGTGCAGCATGCTCCCCTGACGCAGCTGCCAAGCCTACGCCAAACGTCTGCCCTACAAGAGCTACCTGAAGAAGATGACCAAGATAAGCTTCAGGAGCCGGCTCCGGGCGTCTCCGCCGATGTTTCTGAGCCTCCTTCGTACGTGCCACCGCACAAGAGGAGCCAGTTCAATGTGGATGTCGCCGTACCGACGCCTACTAGAGGCCATCAGCATAACATAAGCGAGACCCTGGAGCGGGATATTCTGGAAGCTGAGCTGCGTCACGAAGTCGAGAAGAGCAATTGGATTGAAGTGATTGAGTCTGGTGAAGAAAGTGTGCCAGTCGTGAATGATTCGAAACACCTACAAGCTGGACTCGCGCGCGACGAGGACTCATCTGGGACAGACCCAGTGTCGCAGAAGCTACAGCACAGTGACTACAAAAGCTTGTCACGCATCATCGCTGAGCCAGCCCCAGAGTCTAACACAAAGCCTTCCATCAAGCCCACTAGCACAAAGACCGCATCCGATTTGCCAGCGACAGTCTCCTGGGACGTGCAGAGATCTGGACATGTCCGTCAGCCCTCGGCTGGCATCTTCAACGTCGCAGCGCCCGCCTTCAAACCGTCCAACCCGCTCACTGTACCTCGCTCGGACTTCAGCTTCTCGGCCCGAATGCCTGCGTTCAAGCCGAACGCACCATCTTTCGAGCCGGCAAATTCCGGTACGGGATCGCGATCAATTGTCGACGACTTACCGAGCATCTTCGGCAAGGTCAATATTCCGGACATTGTCAAGCCGGTAAGAAAGTCAAAAGCTATCGCGATAGTGCCTCCAGAGCAGCCCGCGAGCAAGCTTGTTGAATCGAGCGAAGAGTATGAGGACGAACAGGGTCGTGCGGCTCAAGGCGATGATCGATTGAAGAGGCAGCGACATCGCGGCCACGACGGCGACGAAGTCCCGAGGTTTGCGGATCCGACCCCAATGCCGGACGCCACCAATCCTGCGTCAAATCATCACTCACACGCTGTCACTGGTATGGCTTCTGAGGTCGAAGAAGATACCGTCGCCGGGGCTGAAGCACCACAAGACGATGTTGCTAGCGAGAGTTCAAGTCTCACCGGAGCTGAAGAAGAGGTGATGACTCTCTCGCAAAGCGAGACTGTATTTACGGAAAACCACGCCCACAAGCCTTCCAGCTCACTATCCGCTCTGGCGCTCGCTTTCGAGCCACCTGCGGCCCTTCTTCCGATCGTCAGCGATCGGGATGCCGCCGCCAGGATCCGCTCCGCCTCGATCGGTGGCTCTGAAGAAGGCGAAATCGTGGAAGACGACGAGCCCGCCGTGTCTCCCGTTTACGACCAGGAGACCTCGCCCGTGGTCTTAACCCTGCTGCCGTTAGCGCAACCAGCTCCTGATAACTCTGCAAGCGGGCGCATCAACGTTGTCGCGCACCCGGAGCCCTCGTTCGACGAGATTGACGCTGTTATGCGGCAACTCAACGAGTCTGAAATCAATGGGGTCAGGGATGTGGATGGTCGCGCGATGTCACCGCTGCCTGATTTCGATGAGCAGCCGCTACCGGGTGTTACGTATTTACCGGACTGGTCGAGAAGCCATGCGCTAGCGGACTCTTCCTTCACCGTGCACGAGCGTACCGATAGTGGTGAGCGCATCGTGAACGGGTGGCCGAATGTTACTCGACTCAACAAAGTCGACGAGGCTCCAGTAAGCGACTGGTCGGATGTCCTCTCACCGCCGGAAGAGGAGAGGCTCCAGCACCGTAGCGCTTTCTTTGACCATCACATTGACGAGCTCATCGGCCGGGTTGTTGAGAAGCGCCTTCTACCTCTAGAGGAGAACTTGCGCAGCATACGACATAATCTTGTAAGGCGTGCTAGGTCGACTGACCGACGACCGTCTCTGAAGCGTACTTCGTCCACCGCAGAGAGCGACGCCGATGATGAAGATGACCTCCCGGATGAACGTCCGCATCGCCCTGCATCGCGCGGCAAAGACAAGACTATTCACCAGATCAAGACAGCGATTATCGAAGCATTGCGTGAACAGAGTCCGCGGCGATCCCAATCCTCGCACGATATCGCTGACCTCCATTCGGCTTTAGCCGATATGAAGGTGTCGTTTGCCAGGGCAGCTTCTGCCAGTCTGGACCTCGATGATGTGCGTGCCGTCGTGGAGGACGCATTTCACCGCCAGAGCCAAGCTTTGATACCATTTTCATCTGCTGAGAGCAAGCAGGCTTATACCCGAAGGCTGTCCGAACCTGAAGGCAAGTGGCAGGAGACGCTTGCGGGTACACTGGAGGAAGCCAACCGCCGGCGCGAAGTGGAGGAGCGCGCGGCGGATACACAGAGGATGTTGCGTCTCGCGGAGGAGGAAGTGACCTTGCTACGCGCTTCATCTCGCGATGGAGATGGCAAAGTGGCAGCTATGGAGCAAGAACGCCGTGAGCTCCTCGACCGTTGTGAGAAGGCCGAGAAAGCTCGCAAATCCGCTGAAGAGCATGGGCGAAACATCGAAGCCGAGAACGAGGCATTGCAGGGGACACTCGAGGAGTACCGCACGTCGTCGAGTAGGTGGCGGCATGACGTTGACGACGGTCAGCGCGAGCGCGAGGAGCTGGAAAGCACTATCGCAGATTTGGGGCGTCAGGTGGACGAGGCGCACGAGTCGAGCAAACTTATGAGGCGGAGGCTGGAGAAGTTGCATGGTGATATGGCTATGGCGGCTGGTCAGCTGGCAGATGAGAAAGCGAGCGCGAGGACTAGAGAGGAGGATTTGCGCATTCGCTGCGAGAGTCTCGAAGCTCAGCAGGCGGCTCACCATGTGCGCAAGACGTTGGAGATGGACGATGAGCCTGCGAAGCAACGGATCAATGCCGTTCGGCTTGAGCACGAAAGCGAGCTGCGGAAGGCGCGCGCTGAGCTTGCAGGTATCGAGGCGGAAGCAGACGCGGCCAAGAAGAAGTACGAGCGCCGGCTAGAGGACGAGAAGGTCATCGGCCACGAAGCATTGCGTAAAGTGGATGACGCTGCTCGTGTTGCATTGGACACAGTGCGCCGGAAGCACGAGAGCGGCCTGCAAGAGCTCGTCGAACGGCATGAACGGGCGCTGCAGTACGCATCTGAGGACAAAGAGCACTCCACCTACATACTAGAGGAGCGACTGGCGTTGTCTGACGCTAAGTTGCAGCATTCTCACGATCGCATACTTCATCTCGAGGAGAGACTTGAGATCGCCAAGTCGGCTGCTCAGGCGGCTGTGATGAATGCTCAGGGCAAGACGCCGCTACTTCCGTCCCTGCTGAGCGCCCCGCCGGAGAAGGTGTCACCGCAGGCTCTTCGGGAGTCTATCTTGGTGTTACAGGAGCAGCTCCAAGAGCGCGAAGCCCGGATCGAGAAGCTCCAAAACGACAAAGCAGACGAAGAGAATGTGAAGCTGAAAGAGCGCGACTCCGAGATCACTTGGCTGCGCGAGCTTCTCGCGGTCCGCAACGACGACCTTACGGACCTCGTCAGCACGCTCTCTCAGCCGGCTTTCGATCGCGAGGCTGTACGTGACACCGCGATCCGGATTCGGGCCAATCTGCAGATGGAGCAGCAGGAAAAGGAGGGCCTGGGTCACACATCTCAGTCCCTCAGTGGTCAGGCGCTGGCTAGTCTTTCAAGCTTCGCTGCTCCTAAAGCAACGTCCCTCTCGTCCGCCTTCAACAAGTGGCGGAGCACCATGGAAAGCTCGTCCCTAAGGGCTGCGAACCGAAGCTTGCCGCCCGCAAGCTCCTCTACGCCTGCCAGAGCTCCCTTGACACGGGCCAGGCCTTCCGGCTACATGGCTGGGCTGATGACACCACCAGCCAGCAATCTGCGTCAAAGTCCGAGTCCTGGAGGCTCGGCCTCACTGCAACGTCCGCACTTGCAGTCCTACCCAGCCTCCATGTCTCGCCAAAGACCAACCGACGCACATTCTCACGATCGGACGGTCTCTGACTACTCTGAAGGACCTACAACGCCTTTGTTCCGCGAGCAGAGCTACGATCGGGACGCGGAAGACAGCAGAGTCCATTTGCACAGCTTCGAAGACGAAGACGACGACGACCTTGACCTCGACGTCGCGGACTCCGCACCGCCGGCTTTCCGTAGCCTCGAAGACGAGCTTGAATCGCCGGCCGGGGAGCAGTCGCCAGCTCAGACGGCGTAACATACGCTAAGATATGTTTCTCATTTGTCGGTATATACGGTGCAGGTTGTGCTTGGGGGATGGTTCACCGTCTGGGATCCTGCTTTCTCGCTGGTCGCTTCCACGCATTTGCTGGCGTATGAGTTCCATCGCGATATACCCCAGACTGACGCTGTTGGCTTTGCTTTGGGAACATAGTAGATTGTCCAGCTTAAGGTACCTTATATACATAATCAAGGAGACGCACGGGTGTGCCTCCTGCCCGGGCGCGACAGCGCCTCAATCTCAATCTCTCGCTCACTTTGACCAATCTGCTGCAACAGTATTCGTCGTACGCGACCGCTACCGGAACCTCGATCACAAGTCGTGATGACCTACAGGCGTACGCTTTGGAGTTCGTTCCCAGAGACTGATAAGATGAGTGACATCCGCCTTCGCTTCGTCGCCAATCGCACAATTCTCGTGACGACACTTCACTTCCACAACACAACATCACGTTCAACACGAACCAAACATGCCTGCAACATTGTGACGCCCACTCTGACATGTCCGATGCCCCTCAGAAGAAGAAAGCGAGCTCAGGTACCTCGCACCACTGCCTCGCACAACGCAAACTCTACTGACCCCCCAACCCCCATAGCCTTCCACATCGTAGCCGGCCTCGGCTCAGGCGCAGTGAGCGCCTTTCTCCTCCAACCCGCCGACCTCCTCAAGACCCGGGTCCAGCAATCGCAAGCCTCCACGCTCACACGCGCGTTCCGCGAGATCCTCAATGGCCCGCACCCAGTCCGCTCGCTGTGGCGGGGCGTCACGCCTTCAGTCCTACGCACGGGTTGCGGATCCGCGCTGTACTTTGGCATGCTTAATCAGATGAGGCAGTATGCTACTCAACTACCCGCCGTACCCATTGTCTCCAGTGGCGAGGTGAAATCCGCAACCGGGTCCTCGTCAGCGCTGCCGAAGCTGGGTAATGTGGCGAATTTGACTACTGGAGCCTTGGCTCGGGTGGCGGCTGGGTTTATCGTCAATCCCATTACGGTGATGAAGGTGCGCTACGAGTCGACACACTATGCGTACAAGTCGTTGGCTGGCGCGGCGAAGGATATCGCGGCGAAAGAGGGCATGCGCGGTTTCTTCGCTGGCTTCGGGGCTACTGCGGTTCGAGACGCTCCATATGCCGGCTTGTACGTGCTGGTCTATGAGCAAGCGAAAGCACGGTTTGGAGCGGTTGCAGCGACAGGGGAGCACCTCAAGCCCGCGACTATGTCTAGTTCGGCACCTATCAATTTCGCGTCCGGTGTTGTGGCTGCGGTGACGGCTACTACGCTTACGAATCCATTCGATGCGATCAAAACGAGGCTACAAATTGCGCCGTCGAGGTACGGCAATATGTTCAAGGCCGCTAGTATGATGCTGCGGGATGAGGGCGTTAAGAGTATGTTCAGTGGGCTCAGTATGCGCATCGGGAGGAAGGCGTTGAGTAGCGCGTTTACGTGGACTGTGTATGAAGAGCTTATCAGACGGGCGGAGAGGGTGCTCGTGTAGGGCACGCCGTGTTACAGCAATGTCACCACTCCCTCGAAGCTCCGTACCTCACGACTGCGATACTCATACCCATTGAGCTGACGGTCCGCTCGTCGAGGTACAAGATGCTTCAATGTTGAGTACATACGGCGACTCGAAGTAGGATACTCATAGACAAGACATCCAGCCCGACCCGATCATCCGACTCGAGCATACAGCGGCCGGCCTACGCAAGCACTAAACGTATTGATGAGGGTCTTGCTTCTATTAAGACAAACTGGTGCACACCGCTGGGTCTCGTGGCCCATCGGTCACAAGTTGAAGGAAGTACGAGTTGTATGATGCTTATGCATCGCGTAGCACGCGCAAGCGGAAACTGAAAAATTGTCGCTACAAGATCCGCCGAGCAGGCTCCCGAGCACCTCTGAACGAGGAGTCATCAAGAAGGTTGGCAATGCCCATCACAGAGCAGTTGGTACTGGCCACGAAGTCATCCACGGTGCCCGGATTCGAGTATTTCGGCGTAGCGTTCGAATGGAGGATGACAGATCTTGCCACCAACTGCGTGATGCGGTCCTGCGGAACATCAGCGCAATGAGACCCTAAGAACGATCTACCCTATGAGACCGCGATGACAGTCAATCTGGGTTTGTCAAGAATCTGCCTTCCGCTCCTGTCGTACGTTCATGTTGTCGTGTATACGTAAGCGACTTCATACACGTCCGAGGTTTTTGTTCCGGGCTTGATCGCTACTCCCGAAGTGGTCTATTAGTCGATTTAGCTGACAACCGATCCGCCATCGTCTGCTGCACTCTGACCAGTATAGATGTGATTCCATCCGTTGACTGCCCGCATTATAATACCTTATGATAACGATCCTCTTTTCGCATTCTTCTGTGGTATCCGCCGGGCGTTTCATTCCACCGCTTTCCTACACTTCCGGGCTTTCGGCTCCCCAGACCTCCCAAACTCAACCGCTTTCGCGCTACACCCTTCGCCACAGCGTGGAAAGAATCAACATAAACCCCGGCCATAGAACGACCTCGTAACGCCAACAATCCATCCAAGGGCCAACGCAACAATGTCGGAAACTCGCAACATCGTCGTCCTGGGCGCCAGCTTCGGTGGACTCAGTGCAGCACACCACCTTTGCAAGCACACGTTACCGCAATTGATCAAGTCCCAAGACCCCAAGTATGAACTCCATCTCATCGATCCCTCGACGCACTTCTGGTGGCATATCGCGGCGCCCCGGGAAATCGTCTCCGTCAAGGAGATGCCGCACAGCAAGTGCTTCGTCCCAAACATGGACGGCTTCGACCAATACACCAACCTGAAGGGCTCCATCCACTTCCACCAAGGAACCGCGGCAGGACTCGACACGAACGCCCGGACAATCTCCTTCCGCACGCAGAATGGAAGCGAAGAGACACTCCCCTACTACGCGCTCGTTATCGCCACCGGCATCCGATCCCCGACCCCCCTCACCACCCTCCAAGGCGAACACACCATCTCCGAAAAAGCCCTCGACGAAATGAACGTCAGACTCGCCTCAGCCAAAGACATCGTCATCGCGGGCGGCGGCCCCGTCGGCGTCGAGACCGCGGGCGAAATCGCCACGCACCTCAACGGCAGCGCCCGCATCACCCTTCTCACGGGCTCCACCAAGCTGCTCCCCCAACTGAAAGCCTCTCGTGCTCTCAAAGCGCAGAAAATGCTCGAGAAAGTCGGCGTCACCGTCATGTACGGCGCGAGAGCCACCGGATCGGAAGAGACGAGCGACGGCAAAACCGAAATCCGCCTCGACAACGGCAAGACCCTGACAGCGGACGTCTATATCCCGGCCTACGGCGTGCAACCCAACACGGAGTTCCTCCCCGAAGACCTGAAGACCAAAACCGGCTACGTGGCCACAAACCCATCCACCCTCCGCGTCGACGCCGCAGGCCCCCGCGTCTACAGTGCCGGCGATGTCTCCGGCGTAAACAAAGGCGGGGTCCTGCACCTGCAAGCCTCCATCCCCATCCTAGGAGCGAATATGAGCCATGACCTCCTCGCGGATGTGGGCGGGAATGTGGCGGAGCGCAAGTATGTGGCCAAGGACGACGAGACGCAGTTGGTGCCTATTGGGGCGAAGACGGGGGTGGGGGCTTTTGCGGGGTGGGGGATGCCTGGGTTTGCGATTGCGATGGTCAAGGGCAAGGATTACTTTTTGAGTACTATGCCTGATATTACGGAGGGGAGGAAGTGGGTCAAGGCTTAGATGGGGTGGTGTGGTGGTGAGTGTGGGATGGGAGGGTTGGGTGTGGGTGTGGGTAATAAGTTGAGGTTTGGGTGGGACGGTGGACAGCGTTATACCTTTTGATTTCGGGTTGATCTGTCGCTGCGTGCGTACCGCTTTGTATTGGATACCCGGGAGGACAGAGCAGATGTAGTGTACTAATAATATCGCGTCGTCGTTGCAGCGAGAGCATACCTCGTGCTGATATCACTTTCACGATCGCTGGCTGTTGTTCGTTTTGATGACATGACTACATGTACACCAGTTTCTCCGCACACCAGCACTGCGAATGTGAGCATTGCGCGCGGTACACGGATCTCTTCCCTCCGAGGATTACGTTAGAGACCAGCGAGATCTGACACCGCCTCATCAACACCGGACCGCCCTTCCCTTGCGGGCACGTCACCACGCCCTTGCTCCGACTGCGACTCTGAGCAATATAAGCGGCGCCAAGCAAGTCCTTGCAAGTGGTTGCTTCGACGCACTGAGAGAGCCGTCGTAGACTCGTAGTTCGAGAAGCGCTGGTCATACCTGGCATCACGTTGTGTGACTTGTCGTGGGCCAGTCGAGCTGGCCTGACTGGCTGGACGGGTGGGCAGATGACCGATTTTGGAGGCGCTTCCACATAACAGCTGATAAGAATTTGAGTGAGGAAAGTGCCGGATGCGGTGGCGGGTTTACGTGGTTCCCTCGGAGTCCCCTGGGGAGAGAGAGGAAGCATTATTATTATAGACGGCGTAGGTCTTATTATTTATGCCGTATGCTGAAGTCGTCAACCCGCTCGAGGTGAAGGCCAGATCGGCAAGGGATCCCGAGACAATAATAATAATGGAGACCCTCTGGATTGGTCTGCAGGGCCCACGGAAGACGGGTCTCCCCGATTTAAGCTCACAGCACCATCGTTTCACCATCTGGCGCTAGACCCGTTCCTGGCCGGCAGACACCCCAGCAAGCTTTTCCACCTTTCTCCGCGTCGCAGCAACAGCCGACGACCGTTGTCTTTCTTCATCTCCTTTCTATCAACTGCGAATGGTACAGTGGGCTCTACACTTTGCCGCCAACAGCCATGATGATGGGATCGAGCAGAGCTTCGGGAGATATCAGTGTGGACTACGGTTCTTTTGCGGCAGCGGTGCTTGTGGTGTGGCGTCGATTCTACGTTGGTCGCGAGGGTCGCATGTTGATGACTGGGGTAAATAGACAAGGGGCAGTGCCGCCATGGTGATGGAAGTTTCAAATGTCATGGTGACAATAATGACACGCCTGGAGTACCTTAGTTGTCGAAGAAGACGATAATAAGATATCGTTCACTCACGACAGTATGCATTGCCTTATTCAATCGGGCATCTGTTGTTGAAGAGCCGGGTGTGGCGCTCTAGAACCCCCCTTTCGGTTCATCTTGACAACAATCGGGTCCAAGTACCCCGTGCTTCGCCGCATCCACTCCCCTTACTATCTGCTCCTCCTCCGTGCCCTCTCGGCCACACAAATCATAGTCAGGCGCAGAGTCCACCTTGCGCCTTGCACACACACACACACACACACCACACCCGCTGGTACAGTCGCTCATTCATCAACCACCATTATTGTACCGTCTCGGAAGCACACCACGAGCTTACTGCATCATCTGAAACGAAACGCCTTCCTCGGCTCTGATACGTCCTTCCTCGGCCACGGCCCTTAGCGAGAGAGCGAGACCTTGCGAGACCTGGCTCTCCACCTCTAGACACCACAATCTACTTCACGCCCGGGATAAACACTTTCCTTACACGGTCCAAGGAGCGGAGCCGCGCAGAAACAGAACTCTAAGAGTTTGCGAGGCAGCAACTAGAAGCACCGAGCCGGGCCCTCGCATAGGAAGGCGCGACTGGATTGATCGCGACCTCCCGAGGCCGAGAAGCTGGTGAAGACAGTCACGACACATCCGAGAGGAGCGGGCTTTCTCACGGGCGACGCGAGGCCACACGAGCACTCGGCATAGCATCTCTGCTTTCCCCTCGGCGCTGAGCTGCGCATCGACTCAGCGCCAGTAAACATGTCTGGCCCTCAACCCCCCATGGCGCTCGAGGGCCATTGCTCCGCCATCCACAACGACACGCTCTACGTACTCTCACCAGCTGGCTTGCAATCGCTGCCACTGAAGAAGAACGCAACGTGGGCGCAAGAGCCGAGCGGACAAAAGGTGACGGGACCGGCATGCGTGACGGCATTACCAGGCAGCGATCAGTCGCAAGCGGCACTGTATGTTATAGGTGGTACGTCGGACAATGACGGCTATGGCGGCCTGCAACGGTACTTCTTTGGGAATAAGACGTGGGAGAGTCTTTCGCTGGCCACGAACAATATGCAGAACCGCACCAACCACAGCACGGCGTACTTGCAGGACTCGGGCGACATCCTAGTGTATGCTGGCTCACAACCTCATGCACCATCGTTGCTTTCGTCGCAAACGTTCACCATATCCACGAGTCCGCCGTACAACGTGCAAGCATTCACATCCGAGGCACCGCCCACCACTTTACCGATACTAGAGCCATGGAACAGCAGCCATGCGGTCTTGGCTGGTGGTTCTCCCTGGAACACAGAGATCTTCCTGTTCAATCCATCGGAAGGCTGGTCGCCATTGGGCACGAATCTGACACATCCTGTGGACTCGGCTGCAAGAGGGACGATTATCGATGGCAGTGACGGCAGCAAAGTGCTTCAGATATACGACTTCAACGTATCGCCGAATACGGTCTCGCAGATCGTACTCCTTGGCGCCAACGGTCAGACTGCACAGACTGGCCAGACAATAGGCAGCGGCTCGTCGTCGCGGAAACGGAAGCGAGACCTCACGCTTGGCAATTGGCCATCGTACAACAGCTCTAATGCACCAGCAGCGACGCGGACTGACTGTGCGGTCGTACAAGGCCCGAGTGGCTTAGCCGCCATGTCTGGTGGGAGCAACGACATGCCTCTTGCGCTCTTTGACCAGACCGGCAACAGCTGGGTAGACGTGAACACGTTCTTCGACACCAAGGATCAGCAGCCTTTGAAACCATCGTCTACGGCTGGATCTGCGTCGTCAGGCACTGCCACAAGCTCTGCGGCACCGTCGTCTTCAGATGCAGGAAATGGAAATGGTGGTGGTCCGACACAACATCAAAGGATGCTGAGAACGCTTGGCATCATACTGGGCGTGCTTTGCGGCGTAGCAGCAGTCTTCATATTGATCCTTCTGCTCCTGAGATGGCGGAGAATACGTGACAAGAGGAAGGAAGGCTACATCGACGAGAAGACGGGCAATCGGATGAGCTTCGCCGACAGAGGCGCATCCTTCATGAAGGAGGCCGGTGGCTCGGTTAATGGTCTAGCGCCACCGAGCAACAGTCACTACAGCACCTCGAACCACAGCTCCATGGCAATCATGGCTGGCAAGTTCGGCAACAAGCCGTACGGGTCCAATCACCAGGCCAAAGCGAGCTCGGAGAGCACGACCCGTCTTGTCAATCATAAGAACGGCACGCCAATCATAAACGAGCCGCTCGAAATGATGGATATTGGGGACAAGAAGCTGGCGGTACCGTCTAGGAAGCCTGTGCCCCGGATTGAGCACCCGGCGCCCGCTTTACTGGCGTACGACTCCGAGAAGGAGCTGGCTGTGGAAGACCGGGATAGGAAACGGAGTTCCGGCTGGTCCAAATACTTTGCTACCAGCGGACCGACTGGGCCAAACGGCATCTCCCACCTCCCTGCCGCCTACATGCAGAGTCAGAAGACGTCCGGTGTGAGCGATAGCTCACAGTACTCCAATCAAATGCCATCAAGTCACGCACACATCCCGTCGTCGATACTGGTCCCGCCGCTGGACATCGACTTCACCAAACCCTTCGACGGCCAGCGCCTCTCCCAAGTCGCGACCGGCTCCCCCTCCTTCAACGACTCGCGCGAAGACCTCGCCCGCCGCGGCAGCACGGCCGAATTCGTCGAGGGCCAAAAGGGTCTCATCGTCGACTCGCCCGCCCTGGACCGCCGCTCCCAAATCTCCGGCTACTCCCTCTCGACCAACAAGCGCACGACCATCAGCAGCAACGTCACGAGCGAGTACTACAACGACCACTCCGGGCACACGCCCTGGAGCCCGCAGACGCACTCGCCGACTCCCGTCGTGAGTTTCAAAGATCACCTCAACGACTCCAGCCGGCCCTCATCGGCCAACACCACCGCCACCGCCACCGCCCCCAACGGCCAACCCCACCACAGCGGCAATGGTCGTCCGACAAGCCGCCAATACACCACCTCCCTCTACGAACCCCGCGTCCCCTCGCGCGGCAAAAACGGCGGCGGCTTCTTCCCCGGATCCGGAGCCTCCTACAGACCCTCCAGCAGCAACAAGCCCTCCCGCCTCGGCGCCTCGTCGGCAGATCTCCCGCCTCCGCCTGCGGTCCCCGGGTTGAGTGTGAGCCGGCCGGCCGAGGAGCGGGATAGTACCATTACGGTTTTTCCGCGCGGGGTGGGGAGTGGGTATTATGATGAGCAGGAGCTTGCGCGAGCTGGCGGGGCTCAGGGGGCTGGCGGAGGGAGTGGAGGTGGTGGTGGAGGAGGGAAGGCGAGTAGTGATATGAGTTGGTTGAATCTTGGGTTGGGGGGCCAGCACGGGCAGCAGCAGAGTAGGATCTGAAGCTTGCGTGCGTGAGGTGCCTCTTGTACCGAGTACCTGGACCATCGACCGGGCTTACTCCGCTCGGCGCCGGGTTTTGCTTTGGGCTCGCTTTTGCCGATTACGCGGTCCGTCCGTCCTTTTCACGCGCTCCACGACGACCATTCGCGGAGCTGGCTTTGGAGTCTCGACACGCCTCGCTTCCTTTTTAGCCTGCCGGAGGAGGAGGAGGAGGAGGAGGAGGACACTTTGAGGGGGTTTCGGTGATTGTACATATAGAGCTACCTTATCTACTAGCCAGCGATTGAGTTACCATGTTTAGGGCGCCCAAGGCAAGGGTGCTGCTTTCCGGGGGGTTGAAGAAGCGAGGGCGAGACCGGGATTTACGCTGCACCTGCATCTGCACCTGTACCCGGATGGCTTGGATGGGCTTGGCCGGTGTTTGGGGGGAACGGTGTGGCATTATACCTCTGTTTTCCAGCGTGGCTTTCTGCCAGTTGTACGAGTGAGCGAGATGGTTTGTACATAATACCCGATGTCTGTATATGACAGATTCTACCTGCCACTCGAGCGCACCTCGTGTCCGTTCTTGGTCTCGCAGCCGACCAAAGCACACCCGTCTGGCGTGCAATCCTGTTTGCGAACACGGGTGTTGCTCCTTCCATCCATCTGACCGAATTCTACCGTATTCGGCCACCCCATTCCTCGTCAGCGTACGTAGTGCAGTATGCCTGCCTGGCAAGCGAGATGAAGCAACCCGGGCGTATGCCTCTGCCGCTGTTCGGCTCTGCCAGGCTGCTGCCATTCCCCAGATTTACCATGGGAGGGTACGCCAGCAGCCAGGTAATCCCGAATCGAGCGTGGCAACTGTAATTTTCGGAACGCCAGGACCCACGCCCTCCGCGCCGTCTCTGATGCTTCCCTCCGAACCGCTTTCGACCCTCGAAGCCGGCCCGGTCTGGCGCGATATCTGCAGGAGCAACTCCTCCGCTTTCTCCGGGTTGCTGGAGACCTTAGCAGGAAGTGGGTGTCAGCAGCGTGCTCGGCGACCTGCATGGCATTGAAGGTGCCTGCGGTGTAGAAATGTCATGTGCGACGCTAGGCAGATACCAGGGGTAGTCGAGATCTTCGCCGCTGTGAATCGACGCATTGGGGGACGAGATCACCGGTGGTGTGCCAAGTCCTGCTGTAAGGCTCTTGCATCTCATCCTTCGAAGAACAGCCTCATCCCTGAGGTAATTGCGTTTCCTCTCTGTCGCTTCGAGCTCCCTTGACTGCTCTCGGGCGCGGTGTGCGAGTTGCGTGAGATGTTTCAGACGCTCCAAGCAGTTCTGTCGGAGTGGCCACTGCCCACTCTGTGACTGCCGCAACGTCCACAGCAAGACAACGACATTGCAGGCTCGGAAGCTGCTCAGTGCCCGGGGGCCAGCAGTCCTCCAGCATCGATCCACTCGATGCTGACATACAATGCCACCACCGACCGCGCCGTACGGCCTCTGTAACCTCTCGATCCTCAACTTCAGAACCTCTCCCCTTCACAACTTCGCCTTCCCCCCTACCACACCTCTCCCTCCCTCCAGTTCCTCCCTCATCACCCCCCTCAACTCCCTTGCCATCTCCTCCGCCTCCACCTCATCCAAATCCTCCCTCGCCCCCCTCCCAAAAACAGTCCAGCTCTTCAGCATCCCCACATCCACCTTCCCCTTCCTCCCGGCAACATCCCTCCTTCCCTCCTGATACCGCGGAATAAGGTGGAAATGGATATGCGGCACGACCTGCGCCGCCCTCTCCCCATTATTCTGCACGACATTCCAGTCTTCAATGCCCGTCACTTGACACAGAGCGCGGGAGAGAAGGGGAAGGTACTCCCCCAGCGCGCGGGAAGTCTCTCTCGCCTCCTCCCTTGCTTCTTCGCGGGCTGCTGCTGCGTGGGCTTCGGGTCCGTCACCGCTGCTGTGGGGGGAATTGTGGAGGTCGGACAATTTCTGGTAGTGTTTCCGCGTCGCGAGGAGGATGTGGCCCGGGGCTATGGGGAGGATATCCAGGAAGGCGAGGACGTGCGGGGTGGAGAGGAGGAGGAAGCATTGGGGGTCTATTTTCTCCGGGTCCGGGTTGGAGGGGATGGGGGAGGAGGCGTCGGGGGGGTAGGCGGTGGCGATTTTGCAGAAGGCGCAGGGGGTTGGGTAGTGTTCGTCTAGAGAGGACATGGTGGAGATGTATGGGGTGAGATGTATGAAGGATGCAGGAGTTGGAGGCTTAGAATGGTGACGTGAAGAGCACGCGCGATGCCGAGGTCCACCTTGGAGATCGCAGGCGAGTCAGTTGGCTACTACGCATTGGCTGACCACGAGGCGAATAACAAACACGGCAGCGAGATGAAGTAATTGAAAACATCATTGAGCGTGCTACGCTTCTGCCTCCGTACCCAAAGCCTCCCACCATAACGCAACACCGATGCAAAGGCTTTTAAAAGCCTCTTGCTTGCCTCCCATACCCGCAATGCGCCGCAAAGAAGCCATATTGCTTAGACAACAAGGGGAATGATATCCACCTGCGACAGCGCGCAGTGGAGCCTCATGATGAGTAGTCGACGCCCATCGTCGTATCGCCCGTCTAGCGCACATTCTCATGCAATACGGAAAGGAAAGGCATACCCACGTATCTATCCAGCAGCGCCAGCAAACAGCCAGCCAGCGCTACAACCGCCAATCTCGAGCCAGTGCCCTTTTCATTCACAGCTCCATCGACACGTCGCCGGCGAGAGTGAGAGAAGACCCCGATGAGGCTCGCTGCTGGCCTCCGCCGAAGGTGAGCGAGCGACGCACCTTAGCCGTCGTGGCCTCGACGTTGCCAGATTCTGCGGCAGGCTTAGCAAACACCATGCCATCCTATGAGCGAGGGGTCTTGCCGCTGCTTGGCTGCTCTTGCACGTTGTCGAGGTACTTGGGGGCCCACTTCTTGGCCCATTGGCGGAGGACGATGGAGGCTGTGAAGGAGTTTGTTAGCTGTGGAGCGCTGTGAGAAGATGTACGGACTGACTTACCCTTCATGAACTTCTTGCTCGCGTACTTGCGGAAGAACGCGTCGTGCGCGACGGGTGCGTGCAAGTACTCCACCATAAGCTTGAATACCGGCTGGATCTCGTGCTCGGTGTAGCCGGCGTACTTGCTGAGCGTCGCATCCCACTCTCCACGGGCGAGGGCGAGGCGCGCAAGGTACATCGCCGCAGCAGCGACCAGGGATGGGGTGTGCTTCAGAAATCGGTGGTCGAGGCAGCCGATCTCGAGGAGGTACTTTCCAAGAGTACGGGTCTGGATGTCGTAGTTGTCGGCCTTTGATATACGGCGGAGGAAGTTCATGGGGTTCGGGTAGGAGAGGTCGTAGTTGAGCGAAGCCAACACAAAGCGCTCTGCAGACAGGATCTCAGACTCCGAAAAGCCCTCGTCGGCGACGTGGACGAAGTTCTGGACGTGCGGCGACAGCACCTCTTCGTACTTGCTGGCGATGAACATGGCGGTAACACCCACGAGCTGCAAGCGGTCGAGCTGCACCACCTTGGCCGACAAGAATCGATCTATGATGTTGACGGCCAGGAAGAGCGTCTCCGGAAGTAACCTGAAACGAGTGTGCACCTCCAGTAGCCAGTCGACGAGAATGCCGCGCATCTTCCACTCGAGCTCGCCCTGGTTGGCCATATACTCCGGGTTCGGCTGGGTGGTGATCTCGAGCTGCTTCATGTAGTCGAAGATCTCGTGCACATACTCGGCAACCATGAGAGGGTCATCCAGGTCTTCGGTGTCGAGATCTTTGGCGTCTTTGATGACCTCTTCCAGAGACGGGTACTCATCATCCTCCTCCGGCTTCAAGTGCGCCCTCGGGACGCTCCTCTTGATGCTGGTCTTCCTCTCAAGCTTGCCAGAAGGCTTCGCGCCGTTTACGGTGGGTGGCGCGTTCTCGGAGTCATCTTCATCGTCACTGTCGACGTCGACCTTGGCCGGCTTCGAGGACGAGGTATTCCGCTTCTTGGTGACGTGCCCGGTCACCCCGCTACCGCTGGCAGGTCTCTTCAGATCGGATGATGCTGTGTTGGCAACCTTCTGTCCGAGTACGGTGCGCGTCGAGTTCGTTCGCGTGGGCTGCTTCTGGATGCCTGCAGGCTTCGCGGTCTTGGCCAGCGTCGGCTTCTCTAAGCCACCCTTCTTCCCTTCCACATTCTCTGACTCCTTCTTCCCGACATTGCTGACGTCTCCCAGTGCAGTCCGCTTCCGGTTTCCGAGCGTACCATTGGATGGTACGGTGGCCGAACGCTTCGTGACCAGGGTTTTCTTGGGGACGTCTCCAGCGGTGGTCTCGAGTGCTGCCGCCTTTGCCCGCGTCAGACGCTGAGTGCCAGTCTCGGCATTCTCATCTGTGATCGCTCGTCGGGCAGTCCTTGCCTGTTGAGGTGGTCAGCATAACAAATCGCCATATCACAGGTGGTGCAGTGAGTCTGAGGCTCTCGGGACGTACTGGAGGCATGATGGGCTCGTTGTGAAGACGTGCGCGTGAGGGAAAGACTCAGTGATTGAAGCGGGAGGTTCTGTCGGCTGGAGATGGAGACTGCGGAAGTCACGGATCAGCATGTTTCGACTGACGAAGGCGGCACGGCGAGGACGCGTCTGCCTACCAGTGAGTCGAGTACGACACAGTGAAGTGTCAACTGAGGCCCGGAGTCCTGCTGACGGGCGTAACAGATCGTAATGCGTGGTGAGTGGTGATGCTGAGGACCAACATCAACATGCACGCTGGCAATGTATGTGGTGATGCCGGAGAAGAGTATGTTGGATAAGGCACCTCGTCCACCAGACGTGCTTCCTGGCGGTAAGCACTTGATTGACACTGGCTGGGGCGGGCAGTGGTGAGGTGATGGGTGTATGTAGAGGAGTCGAGGTGCGTGTTGTTGACGGTGGAGACTGCTGCACGCCGTTTAGAGGCACGGGCACCAGAGCAGGCAAGGACGCGGTTCGGGCTGCCCGCTGTTTAGACTTGGTCTGAGCGTGGCGTGAAAGTCGCGAGTCGTGTTTGGAGATGGTCACCTCGTGTACTGCGTGGATGTACAGTGCTTGTAGAGTATCAGAGTGTCTGTGGTGAGTGAACGGACGTTGATCTTGTCTGCTACTTCATGCGTGTGTGTCTGTACGGAACGATGGAAGTGACCTGAGGTAGACAGAGGACGGGAAAACGGGAAGCTCTCATTGCGTCGCGAGGGACAACGTCAGTCGCGAAGGCTGCGCGCCATCACCCGTCCCGACTGCGGCTCTTCCCGACTCGGGCCTTGGCAGGCTTCGGGCTTGAAGTACATGTAGAGGAGGAGCTTCACATGGAGGTGTGACACGGTACATCCGCTGCATCACTGCCCTTACCACAGCCAGTCAGCCTAGCAAGACGCCCTTCAGCTGAATGAACAGCAATCATGCTGCAGCCCCGAATACCCTCCATCTGCACCCAATGCCGCTTCCTTCTCTCCTCCGTCCGCCGAACCTACGCAACCACCATTGAGCCAACCCCCCGCTCCACTACCGCCACCCAAGATACCGTAGTCTACACTCCCACCTCAGCGCCCATCCGCAAAGCCACGGGCTTCGAAATGCGCACCTACAAGCCCCGCACCCCTGGTGTCCGCCATCTCCGCCGACCCATCAACGACCACCTCTGGAAAGGCAAACCCTTGGACAGACTCACCTTCGCCAAAATCGGGCACGGCAAGGGCGGACGCAACAACAGCGGACGTGTGGTGATGAGGCATCGAGGTGGAGGGCATAGACGGAGGATCCGGACGGTGGATTATGTGCGGGCGGCGCCGGGGAAGCATATTGTGGAGCGGATCGAGTATGATCCGAATCGCAGCGCGCATTTGGCGTTGATTGAAAGTGTTAAGACGAAGGAGAAGAGCTACATCATTGCCGCGGAGGGCATGCGGGCGGGGGATACGGTGGAGAGTTTCCTCTCGGGTGTTACGAGGGAACTGATCGCAAGTATGGGAGGCGTGGTGGATCCTGGTATGCTCGCCGCGAAGACTGCGTTCCGTGGTAATTGTCTGCCGATGCATATGGTCCCGCTCGGCACGCAGATCTACAATGTCGGTTCGACGGCCGGGAAGGGGGCGGTCTTCTGTCGCAGCGCTGGTACGTACGCTACCGTCCTCTCGAAGGAGGAGACCGGCAGTGAGACGAAGAAGAAGGTCAAGGTTGTCCTGGTGCGCTTGCAGAGCGGCGAGGTGCGGAAGGTGGACAAAGACGCTTGCGCTACAATTGGAGTATCGAGCAATCCCAACTGGCGGTTCAGGCAGCTGGGTAAGGCGGGACGAAGTAGGTGGTTGAACATCAGGCCAACAGTCCGAGGTCTGGCGATGAATGCTTCAGACCATCCGCACGGCGGTGGGCGTGGTAAGAGTAAGGGTAATGTGCATCCAGTCTCGATTTGGGGCACGCCGGTAAGTTTCACTAGTCTCTGCGATGTGTGGTCAATCTGTACTGACGTCTATCGCAGGCCAAAGGTGGATTCAAGACGAGGGCAAAGCGGAACCCGAACAAGTACGTCGTCAAGGAGAGGCCACGGAACCAAGGCAAGAGGAAGCGCGACAACTGAGAGCAGTCTTTGCCCTACCCTTCCGCTCGAGGCATTCGCTTGCACGTTGTGCGTCCGTCTACCGCGCGATGCTGGGCGGTCGGGAGTGGAGAATGCCTACGCTTTGCAGCCGTGGTCTGGCGAATCTACATGTACATCTACACCACTGTATTGATACAGAATCAGACGCCTTGGGCGTTCAAAGCACCATTCCACGCGTAGCTTGTACGAGTGCGCAGTCACGAATTACGTTGCGGAAGGTAAGATAAGACCAGAACAGTGGGTGGCGGTAGCCCAGGCTGTCTGCACGTGATGGATACTCCAGCCCAGCTTGATTTCACAGTCTCTCCCCATCTGCGAACATGCTATGCTCATCGTGGCTGACGATCTGTCGTATCATCCACTCCAATGAAGGGCGCATCCGCGTTGCTACAACCGCTTCTAGATGTCACAAGACGACGATAAAACGTGCAGGACGGCGAGAGGAGGCTAGGTACACAAGAACATTGCTACATCCCGATCACGAAACCTCCTCAACCTGATGTTCTGGACGAGCGTGCCGCCCTTGCGAAAGAATACACCACAAGCGCAAGAGCAGATCTCCATACAAGTTCAATCTCCCCGCGCACGTCCAATCCCGAATTTGCTACCAAGAGACCGCATCACCATACTCCGCTTCTGCGCAGGTTGTCGCCTCAACGACGAAGACCCCGAAAAGATCACCAGAGCACCGGACTCCGCCTTCTCCGCACCAGGGCCCTCGATCGCTAATAAGGGCGCTCCCGACTGCTGCTGCGGCCCCCTCTCGCCTTCCGGCTCTATGCCGGGAAGAGCCTCCCAGCTCCAAGGCGTTCGCTTGAGCTGAGGCGTCTCGGCACGTTCGGGGGCGTTGGCACTGCTTGAGGAATCCTCTCCACCGAGGTCCTCGGGACTGCCCTGGACGTCCTGCTCTACACCTGGGAGAGCTTCCCAGCTCCAAAGCCTCTTCTTGAGATCAGGAGCCTCGGCACGCTCTGGTACCTTGTAAATAGAGCTCGAGAACCACTGCGCTGGCGTGTTCTCGATTTTGGTTTCCCCGGTACTACTCTGTTCTTCCACCTCGATCCCCGAGTCCCGCGGCTGCTGATATCTCACCAGAGGCCAATCCGATGAGAACGTCGCATCGGCATGCTCAGTACGCCCCGAGTCTGGAAGCACATCCATAGAGCCATACGCCGGTCTCACGCCCCCTGAAAGAACGACAGCAGTCTCCCTCCCCCCGCCCGCCTCACGCGACAACGGGCTAGGCGCCAGCACCTCCCGACGAAGACCCACTCTCGGAGACGGCGAGGACCCCTCATGCCAGTGCTTATGCGGAGGTCTGAGCTCCCGCTCTGGCAGCGCCGGCAACAGCGGTGAATACCTCCTCGGCTCCGGGCCCACGAGCCTGGAAGCGGGCCGATAATACCTCTGCTGTCCGGGCACATGTCGCGGACGGGGCTCCTGCCACCGCGTGGAATCCCGACTCGCGGTCGTGGTCAAGCTGCTGTGCCGTAGGCCATCAGCGCCGTACAGAGGTCCTTCTGGCACTGTGCTTGAAAATGAATGCCGCGTGCGCTCGGTATACGTGTTGTGCCAGATCCTGTCCGTGCGGTCGGGCACGAGCGCTGCGCCGGTGGGGTAGCGGTGGGGTTCGAAGTCGTTGAGGTATTGGAGAATGAGCTCGTTGTCTGGGCCGGTGGAGAGGTCGGAGTCGGAGTCGTCTAGGGAGTCGGATCCGCTGGACATTTTGAGAGCGGCGATGGGAACCGACTGGAAGGGAGCTAGTCTTTCGTGGACTGAATGGTGTAGAGTTAGGAGGTAGGAGGCAGCGGCACGCTTCGAGACCGTCTTTGGTAGTGAAGCCGCCATGATGTATAGTATCGTGACGATGTAGCTATGCGTGTGGTCACTGGCGCTTCATTCGTTGGATATCTGGTGATAGCTGCGCGCCACAAACATTCAGTGAAGCTCATACTGCACGTCAATCCATTTCACGCTCCGTCTAACCCAGCCGCGCTATGCATATCAAGTAACCGATTCCGACAAAAGCTGCCACACAATACCGCGAGCCCGGACCAAGAAACACCAAAGGTCGTAAGGATCTACTCCTCAAGTGTCTTGACGCACTCCCACCCACCCCTAAGCTTCTCCTTCCACAGACTGACCATATTGTCCCCGCCCGCAACCGCCAGCACATTCCCCGCCATACTCCAGCTAACCCGCCACACCACAACCTCAAACTGCAGCTCCTCGCTCTTCCACGCGCTCGCATTCCCCACATCCTCGCCCGCAGGTAGCGTCCATATCCGTACCGTGTGGTCCTGCGATGCGCTAGCGATATACTGCTTGCTCAGCGGTGTCGGCGACCACGCCACATCCCGCACCCAGTCGCCGTGCCCTTGCAATGTGGCGACGTTATCGTACGTCTGTGTCGTGCCGCTATAGCTCCAGATCTTCACCAGGTTGTCCGACCCGCCTGTCACGAATCTCCTCTGCACCTCGCTGCCCTTACCAGGCGCCTGCGCGCTGGTGAGCTGGCCTGGTCCCATGGATGGCGCCCAGCTCACACTGTTCACGCCCAGACCGTGTGCTGGGAATATGGCGTGTGAGAAAGTGTTGTTCTCGAACGTCAGCACGCTGACATTCCCATCTGAGCTCGCGGCTGCCAGATGGCAGCCCACTTCGGCGGGAGACCAGGCAACGAGGTTCACGGAAGCAGTGTGTAGGGTGAACTCGTAGATGCGCTGCCATTGTGCGTTTTGCTCGCGCCAGATGAGGATCCGGCCGTCGTAGCTGCTGGACGCGAGGATGGTGCCGAATTTGGGGTGAGACCAGGCGACGCACCAGACGGCGCCTTCATGGCCAGTGAGGGTGGCTGTGAGGCGGTGTTGGTCGGGCTGTTGTTGCTGTTGTGCTTGTTGTTGGGAGGTGGATGTGCTGGAGGGTTCGATGTCGAATATCTTGATCGTTTTGTCGGAGCTGCAGGTCGCGAGGCGGCGGCCGTAGTAATCGAGGACGGCGTCGTGGATCATGTCGTCGTGCGCGGAGGAGGAGATGACTTGCGCCATGGTTGCGGTCGTCTTGTTGCTATGGATGTGTTTGTTGTCGCAACTTTGAAGTTGAAGTCAACCTAACTTGACACTTTGGCATCTGCAGTTTAGATTCTTGGCGTCAAGTTTGGTTATCTGGCCCCCACTCTTCCAGACCATCAACGCTGTCTCCATGCCTTCTCGCACTTGACATGTACCTTCTTACTACATATGAAGACAGCCACAATCACTCTGGGGCGTTCACGTCGTCTGCTCAATTGTACTTGAAATGCAGCGAAGGTGACCCTTGACTAACAAAGCGGACCTCACGTGCATACATTATTGGCCTCTCTCTGGCTCCGGCTAGACCAGCACGAGCATCTCGATTCCCAGCCTGATGTCCCCGGCGCTGCCATCCATGATCCCATGCATTTCCGCCATGCCGTTATCTCGAAGCCCGTAACGGTTGGAAGGAGAATCATAGGTGAGGTACTTGCAGGCCAGGTACGAGTACTACAACGTCGATATGATCAACCGGAGTCGAACTCACACCACTATACTCTGCGACCGCGAGACAACGTCGAATCTTACCCTGATAGTGAGACTACAAGCTCATCATACTGCCGAGTCGCCGCCCTATCGTGTGTGCATGTCTGTCGTCCGCAAACCAAGCCACCTCAGGTACGCTCCTGTAAGATCGGGCACCGCACAAGCCGAGTGACCGCGAGCGTCCAAGAATCGCATGGTTCTCGGCATTGGGCTGCGAGGGGGTGTGGAAGAAGCTGCATCTAATAAGACGGAAGAAATCTGCGTTATTGCTTTCGTACTGTGGCTCTGTGCCTTCCAACCTCGACACTTGACGTTCAGCCCTACCGGAATTCATGTGTATTCTACCTCGGCCCGGCGTCAAGTTCAATCTTTGACATGTGAATCGAGGAACCGGTCCTCCTCATCGTCGACGCTGCGTTGTCTTGCATCACACCAGCCAGCTTGTAGGATATTATGGCAGACGCCTTATGCGGGCCCTCGAACCCGCTCCAACAGTTCAAGCAGCAGACCTCCCTCGACCGCACCCTCCAGCAAGACCGACTCACCTCTCGCCTCTCTCCTGCCCAGGGCTTCCGTTCCCACGACCCCAATGCCGGCCTCCTTGATCCCGAATTCGAAGCCTTCCAAGCTGGCCTACCACCATCAGAACTTCCGTCGTATCATGCCTACCAATCACCCCAGCAGCTCTCCTTCACAGGACCCTCTCAAGCGCCTTCGTGGGCCCAGGACTTCCAGCAACTCCACATTTCGCCTTCGCCGCTACACTCACCGCGGAACCTACACCAGTCAGGCCCTAGCACAGCAGGATGGGCACAAGGCTTCAGGCAGCATGTCTCACAGCCCGCAATGTCGCAGCGAACGGCTTCACCATCACCACTGGCGTTCCAGCAGCAGGCCCGAATGGGATATGGAGGGTATCAGAGCCGTTTCGCTCCTCAGGCTAGCTTCGCGCCCAACACGCAGCATTCCAAGGGCAAAGAGCCAGTATACGAGCAGTTCGATGATGCGGCGTTTGAGCAGGCATTTGCCCAGGCGAGGGATGAGATGATTGGTGCAGTGGACGGCCAGAATACTGTGGAGAAGGATGTTGGCACTCTACATGACCCTCTACACGATATACTTCAAGATCAGCAGGATGTTATGTCCTCCCTTGAAGAGCAAGCACAGGCTGAGGACCAGCGAGCACAGGAGGAGCAGGATGCGTTATCCGCCACCGCCCAAGAGCTGTTGTCAAAAGTGGAAGACAACAAAACCGACAAGTTCCGAAACAGCCAATTTCTGGGCTTGATGCGTAAGCTACGCGACCGCGAAGTCAAAGTCGAAGGAGACAAAATGGTCGAAACAGTCAGTAGCACCCTTCTTCAGCCTGCCTTCCCCTACACTCCATCTCACGATTCAACCTACGCATCCGGTACGACAAGTCCGATGGGCTGGGATAGCGCGCATTTCGACACCCACATCTGCGACACCTCCGGCTGCGGTGTCCATCACGCCTACGACCATTGGGAGTCGCCGGTCCACTGAACGAGCAAGCATAGCAACACATTTGCTGACGATGTAAGTTTATGCAGGCTTCAATCGAGTCCTCCACGCTAAACCCACCTACCCTACAGACCACGCCAACCTTCGACAACAGCGAACAGCGACCCAGCCCTTTAGTAGCACACGTCGCCTCTCGCCCCCTTGTCGATACCCGGCCGCCTGACTACGGCCACGAAACCGACGCAGACCTCGGCCGCATAGATCCACGAGACGGCCAGGGAGTCAGAGACATCCTGACCGAGATGGGAGGCGGAACGGTCCAGCACGACGAAATAGGTACGTCCACCGCTTCATCTACACCCCACTTCAACGACGACAGCGGCTTGCTCTCTGTCGTTGATGGCGAGCCACCCTTCTACGCCGACATGCGTGCCCTTCACGGTCCGCGGACGGAGAGCGCGAATCTGAGCGAGATGCTGTATGGACATGACGGGACGCTTGGGAAGCCTGTGGTGTGGGCGCGTGACGAGGGCGTGACTCGCGAACGGCTGGAGCGCGGGGACGTGCGGAAGGATATCCGGCAGCGGTTGCATTGAACGGCAAAGTTCGCAAGCATTCATGTCGGGCCTTGCTGTGGAAATTGCTGTCAGGGCGATCACGAACCCAGACTAAGCCTTGACCCCTCTCTCCCGCAGAAGACTTCGCGTCGGAGTCGTACGATCCGCAGTACGCCGAGTCTGAGTACCCCCAATGCCCAGGCTGAAGAATGGCCTCCAACGCAACACCGCGCTACTCGACGACCCACATACCTACTTTACCGCGCTCCATGCCTTGCTCATCCTCCCACACACGCAACTGCAAACTCGCTCGACTGAGATACCGCGAGAAGAATATACTTTCTAACACCCTGGCCTCGCTCACAGATAGCGAATTCATGATGACGTCGCCCTTCTACCAGCCGTAGCAGCGCGCCGGCCCTTGCGCTGGTTGCGTCAGCACTCCGCGGCGGGGGTGGAGGTACTGGGGCTGAGATCAACGGGGAAGTGAGGCAATGCCTTCGAAGACTCGGGATGTGTTGAGCTCAAATACCCATTGGGAGCGGCAGTCGAGTGTAGGAAGGCTCGGCGGATGGAAAGACGTTGAACGGAAGGGCCACGGCAAGTGGGATCTCATCGCTGAAGGTGTGGACACCTGAGCCGTCGCCTTCTTGCCTCGAGAGTACCGGGAGTACAAGCTATGCACGCAAGCACTCAGCATGTACTGATGCTAGATGAGGCACACCCCCGACTACATGCTTCCAATCAAAGTAAGAGGCTCCCACGCCGGAGAGTCCGTAGCCCTCTTGGTATCATCGCGATAGAGATCGATCGGAAACGCCACCCCATGCTCCTCCTCCCCCCCCCCCCCCCTGTCAATGCCCTTTTCGCTACACGTAAACCATCTCGCCCCCTCCACACAAACCCCCATTGAACCTCGCAAAGCCAGCCGTTCGCCCTCACACCCCCTGCAACCCCCACGCCCGCAGCGCCATCCCGCAAACCCGCTGCACCACCTGCGTCGTCCCCTTCTCGTCCTCCTGCTGCACAAACCGGACCGCCACCCGCAACTTCGCCACCTCGTCCTGCCCACCCGGCATCGTCGACGAAGAAGCGACAATCTGCCGCGCCGGATGGAACCCCGGCATCCGGCCGCCGAAATGCCGGCCCACGGCTATCGAGTACAGGACGTCGCGGTTCTCGAGCATCTGCAGGACCCGGCGCATTTCGGCGAGGGAGGCGTCAATGCTGTGGTGTGCGGCGGGGTCGTGGCGTTGGTCGTCACGGGCGGCGGTGAAGAGGCCGAGGTGGTGCCAGAAAAGGTGTTGGTTGTACATTTCGTCGTCCATATTCTGGGCGGGCGGCGCGGGGACACGGGAAGGGTCGAGGAAGTGGCCGGTGAGGAGGTTCTCGAGGATGTCGAGGCGGGCGAGGAGGTCCGGGAAGGCGGGGCTGGAGCGCGGGAGTGCGGCGAGCTGCCAGACGAGGCGGGCTTCGAGGGAGCGGATTTGGTTGGTGAGGAGGGGGGTGTCAGTTGCGGCTTTGAATTGGTGGGTGCATTGCGCGACGAAGTCTTGGAATTCGGGGTTGGCGTGGAGTTGGGCGAGGCCGTGGGTCGTGTACCAGGTTGTTTCGAAGAGGGCGTCGAGGCCGGGGGCGTAGTGGTAGTTGTAGAAGTCGGTGATTTCTTGCTGGACGGCTGGGCTGAGCGGGGGTGGGATTTCTCGCTTGTCGTATCGTGGTGGTACGTCGTCGAGGGCGAATAAATCGTCAATCAAGAGCGCTCTCACTGCGGTATATTAATATTATATCACGATATATCTCTGAGGGACGGCACATACCTCGCCGCTCCTGGTACAAAGTCGATGGATAAACACTGTGCGCCATCGCCACTTGGGGACGCTCGCCACTCCCCGAGTCTGGATCGTGCGAGACGGCGTACTCGACCGGACCGTCGTAGTCGTGAGCAGGCAGGTAGCCACCGCCAAGCACAGGATAATGGTATTGTGGGTGATAACCGGTGGTCGACGCGGGAGACGTCGCGTTCGGGTTTGGCGTCGGTGCGGACGATGAGCTGGCAGCGGGCGCGGGCTGGATGGGTGTAGGGCCGCTCGCAGGGGTGAAAATGGGATCGTAGCCCAGACAGTCGCGTTTGCTCTTGGCGCAGTTGCGGCACAGCGGTTGCCCTTCGTCGCACTATGTCAAATGGATCTCATCAGTTATGCTTTCTCGCTAATACCCGTCGCGAGCCTTTAGGCGACGCGAGCGAAGCGGCTTTGTTTCGACCACCACTGCGCGCCATTCACGTCCACGCACTCTCCTGGTCATCCAATATACATTCACATACCTTTATCCGCCGCTTGCGACACGTCAGACAGCCTGACTTGGTCCGTCTCTTGATCTCCTTCTTGCCGCGCACGCCGGACAGTTCCGGCGCTTGAGCGATCGGGTAGCGCATCACCCCGCCGTGGCCGTTCGAAGGCATGGGCGCGGGCTGCATGGCACCATTATTGTTGTTGTGGTATTGGAACTGCCTCGGCGGTGGGTTGTACGGCGGCGGGTGCGCCATTGATGCGCCATTACTGTTCGTGGGCGCGACGGCGTAATGCTGTGGCTGCTGCATGACCGGCTGAGCCTCGGTGTAGCTGTGGAGGGGAGGCAATAATTGCGAGCTCTGCCCGGCCGGGCGATAAGCTTCCGGGTACTGCCCGTTGGCGGTGGAAAGGGGATAGTGATGATGCTGCTGCTGGTGGTGCTGCCTCTGCAGCGAGACGGTGGCCTCCATGCTTATTACAGAGTTGGAGGAACGAAGACGAGACAACCGTATACGCCTCGGTGCCCGCACCTGCATTCGTGCTCACGGCCTGGCGCACGTCACCCTCGCTAGCGTTGCAACAGGACCCTCAGTTTTGCCGAATCAATTTATTCGGACGAATCAAAATTCATACTCACTAACGCCTGCCTTTTACGCGAAAGGCTGTATAAGGTCATGCAGCTAAGACGGACCGGGGAAGGGGGCCAAACAACCAGAACAGGGTGCCATGTGCCGGGCGATGCGGCGGGAAGCAGAGTAGATGTGGTCGACCATTACACGCTCTTTTCCTGTTTACCTAACTTGATGCAGATGGCAACATCACCTACCTCAAGCCTGGCAAACAACAGATGCCATTGTGTGGATAAGCGGAATGTCCTTCTCTCTCTACACGTCTACACATGCAACCAACAGTACCCCCAAAACAAACCAAACCCATGGTATCTCCCCGTTCATCTTCGCCACAAGCGCCAGCAAACCCAACTCAAGTCTCCACGCCCCAAAACATTCCCCCTTAGCACACACAGCAAACCTGTCACATCCACCTCGACGACCCCGTCGGCGGCGCATAAGCATACGCCCCCCCCTCATGCACAATCCCCGCATCCCACCCCCCACCACCAGGTGCCCCGGGCTCGAACCCCTCGAGCATTTGCGTCCAATCCGCATCCGACATCCCCATCATCTCGTTCATCGCGCCGGGCGTCATACCGTTACCCGTCGCCATAGGACCGCCGGGAGAGAACACCGAAGGCTGGCCCGGTCCTATGGCAGCGTTGGCGGCGGCGGCGGCGGCGGCGGCGGTCCAGTTCTCGGGGAGGACGAAACCGGGTTGAGGCTGTTGTTGGGCGTCTGAGGTGCCGAAGTTGGAGACGTCGAACATGAAGGCGTTGGGGAGGATGGTGTGGTCGATTGGTTTGGCGTTGAGGTCGTAGTGCTGCGAATGCTGCTGTTGTTGTGGTTGTTGCTGGTGGTGATGCTGAGGCGAGTAGCCGGTGTTGGACGTGCCGGATGAAGTATTGAGCTGGGAATTTGTGGAGGAGTTCGGCGTTGGGTGGTCGTTGCTGCCGTCTGGGCTGATGTCCATGTCCGCCATGTTGCCTTGCGGTGGACTTCGGTAATTGGGGATCGAGCCTGGCGTTCGCTGTCGGTTCGGTAGCTCGTATGCTGCTGTGCCGGAGATGTAATCTGACATCTCCGCCGACGTGTAATCGAGCGAGTTCACATTGACGGAAGCAGGTGCCACGATGTTCGAAGTGCTGGCCGGATCATTGTACAGCGAGAGCCCCTGATCACCGTACGTGGGTCTACAGCCCGCCGTATCGGCTTGCTGCATGCCAACGGTGAAGGGGCAGCCTTCGTGACGGGCAGGCTCCGAAGCCGCTAGCTTCGGAGCCGCAGCGCGAAGCTGGCGGGCGTCTTCCAAACCAGCACTCTCCAGGTCCACATCGAGCTGCACGAGGAACGACTCGGTGAGCGGGTTTTTTCGCTTGATGGCGTGCATGGCTGACAACAGGAATTGTAGCGAGGCCCGGACTTGGCTGTCTTTGGGCCGGGACTTCAGGTATTGCACGAATACTCGGGCAGCGACGTAGAGGCAGAACGAAATGAACGGGTTCATCTATAATGAAGGTCAGAGCCACGACAATCTCGCAGAGCGAGGTGTAGACTTACAGCGGAAAGGTCCAGGTGGCTGATCTGCCGCATCGTGCTTGCAATCTCAGCAGCGGCAGTGATACACCTGATTTTGCTTTCGGCAGATATCCGCGAGGGCATGCGGTTCCTATCCGCCTTGAAGATAGCCGCCTGGTGCAGACATATCGTCGACGTATGAATGTTCATGTTCATCCAGATGATATTCGCATCGTTCAACCCCGAAGGCAGCCGAAGCGCATCCGGTAACGCCAAAGCGGTATTCAGCAGAATGCTGTCCATATTGCGATGCCGCTTCCAGAACTCGCCATCCAAATCATCGTCCCTGTCGTCCGGTCCAGGCCGATGCAGGTGCGTGAGATTCCGTCCGAACAAACAAGCCATAAGCACCACGCCCGCAAAACTCGACAGCCCCACCGCGCCATCCGGCAACAGCGCCTCCTCCAACGACATCGTCTTCCCGGGCCTACTCAGCTCAAACTCCGCCTCCTCGCTCGGTAACACGGTCAGAATATCCCTCTCCTCAATCGACATCGGCCACCCAGTCCCAATACTCGAATACCGATCCGTACAGAAACTCATCCAAAACGTCCTCCGCCTCTCCTCCCTCTCCGTCCAGTCCTTCGGCGGCGGCAAACACTGCTTGACATCCAACCCCGCGCCATCCAGCCGATGCAACCCCATCATCTGCGCCATCCGCGACCCCCTGCCCGACGACATCCACGCCCTTGGAAAGTACATATTCTTAAATTCGTACGTCGCGACCAGGACCCACGCCTGCACATGCGCGGTCGTGATCATGCTCTCCCCATGCCCCTTCATCTCGTCCTGCTGCAGGTACTTGCGCGCGCGCAAGTAGAAGTGCTCCTGCAGCGCTTCGTAGCGGTCCGTCACGGCCGCCGCGTTGCACCACATGGCGTAGCGCAGGCAGACGGGGGGCCGCACGTGCGGGGCGAGGTTCATGGCGGCGTAGTAGCGGGGCCGGTGGATCATGGGGAGGGAAGGGTGGATTTTGTCGAAGTAGATTTGGTTCAGGTCGTTGATTACGTCTTGTTTGGGGAGGGGCTCGTCGAGGCCCAGGCCGATCATTTCCCATTGGAAAGCTTCTTCTGCTGGGGCGGTGCTGGGCCCGTTGGCGGAGGCGTTGGGCATGGACTGCGGGTACTGCGTTGACGCTTGCCCGTTGAAGTTGTTGGGAGGCTGCTCCGTAGGCGTCGGGAGATTCGACTCGTCCCTCCGTACCGCGACATTGCCATACGCATCTCTTGATGACCCACTCCCCCTCTCCTTCCTCCCAGTACCTGCGACAGGCTCATCCTGCGTCTTCAACATAGTCTCCACCTGCGCCAGCCTCGCCTCCAACGCCTTGACATACCCCCTCTTCGGCCCACTTTTCCGTCTCGCCTCATCATACGAGCAATCATGCTGCAGCCTCGTACACGTCGCGCACGAAGGCCGAATCCCATCGCACTTCAATTTCCTCTTTCTGCATAACACGCAAGCTATCCGCTTCGGTTTTGGCACTTGCCCGTTGTCATCTTGCGATCCCCTGCGCTCGTCGTCCGCGGGTGCCTGTTGGGTCATGTCGTTGAAGTAGTCCTCGCCGGGCGACTCGTCCTGCGAGTTCGCCATGGTGTTTCCGGATTTGTCGTCGTCGTTGCTGGCTGCTGACGGGCTCATGCCAGTGGCAACGTGGGCTTCGACAGCTGTGCTAGACGGCCGATTCCAGCGTCCCTGTGCCCACTGTGGGGGCGAATACCGACCGATGGTGGTGGAAAGGCGGGGTGGTCGTAGTGAGGAACCGCGTGAGGTGGTTACGTCCAGGACATCAAGCGGTTGTCATACCAAAGACACCGCTACTGAGTGATCGTATCAACTTCGAACAACAGCCTCTTCAGGCACCAGCCATCGACGCATCATCTCGAATGTGCAGCTCAAAGATGCGCAACCCAACCGACAACATCCCAGCGCCTCAGCCGCATCCTCGTCGTCGGTACGGCTTTCATCTTACATCCGGGTTCCGCTCTGATCATGTGAGAGTGGAGTGGGGTGGCATTGAACTAAGGTGTATGACATGTACTCGGCGAAGCCAGAGTTATACGACTCGAGGTCGGCGTTGGTCGTTGAACGGTACATAGAGATGACTGCGTGGCTGAAATACGCACAGAGATGTGGCAGCACAGCATATAGAAGCTTGACGAAGCCAATCCAAAGCCTGTCTCGTCTAGAACCGCACTCATAAATATCCTCTACTTCTGCTAATAATTAAGTCGAGACTCGACCTGCCACAGCACTGCTCACTCCCTCGTACCACTCACTCCCTCATGCAGCGAGCAGCCCACCGCACGCACGCTCAACATGCCTTGACACCCCGTTAGCCCCCAGAGGATCCCCGTCCAATATCCAAACCCCACGGGAACTGCACGTCCTACCCGCAGACCCCCCAACCCACAATCCTCGAACTAGAGCCTCAACTCGTTCAAAATCGTCTGCGCCATGTTCTTATACTGCCAAGTCCCACCATCAATTTTCTTGAACTGGATCCCATGCAAGCCAATCAACGGCACCTTGACCACGAAAATCTCAAACTTCAACACCATACTATCCCCCAAATCCGTCTGCACGTGCGTGGACGTCTCGCCCGCAGCACGGCTCGTGCTCGCGTTGGCGTTGGCGTTGGCGTTGGCGTTGGCGGGACGTGTGGTGCCGGGCGTGGCGTCGTCGTCGGATTCGTCTTCGGTGTTGTCGTAGCTGGCGGTTTCGCGGAGGGGGAGCTTGCCGCTGCGGGGGGTTGGGGGTTGTTGTTGGGGTGCGGGGGCTTGGGTGGAGCGGAAGGCGTCGCGGTCGGCGTTGCGGTTGAAACCCGAGAAGGAGATTTTTCGTCGGTGCCCGGTCGTGTCGGCTGGGGGTTGTTGTTGTGACTGCTGCTGAGGCGGGTTGAAGTGCAGCGCTGCCGGGTCTTCGGCGGTAGCGGGCGAGCGTATGCTGGGAGCGTGGCGACACCGGAATCCGCCTTTGATCTCTGTGTAGTCAACGCCCAGCTGCGACAGCACGCGTATGATGTCCGCACGGATGAACTGGATAGGCTTGCTGCTTGTCGTCGAGACGCTGAACACACCCTTGAGGAAGACCGGCTTGAAACCCGTCGGACTGCCACTGCCTATGACGCCTCCCTCGACGTCGTCGGCGTCTTGCACATCCTGGTCCGTCTCCTCCGGTACATCGGAGGTTCGAGCCAAGTCTCTGCGAACGGTACGACGGGCCTGCATACTCTCTCTCCGCGCGTGCCCAACCGACTTCGTTCGGTTCGCCACCCCGCCTGTCTGCGACCGCGAAGTCTCAACATCTGACGCAACGTCTCGACTCGCACCCGCCTGATCCATCGAAGGCTTCCTGCCATCTCGGCTGCCCAACGAAGTCATGGGAGGACGCATCGAGGCTCCCTCTGAGACGCCGCGCCTAGTCAGTCGTCTCCGGATGTCACTTGAGTTCACGCTCACGGAGCGTCCCAAACCGTTCGTCTTCTTGCTCTTAGCATCTGCGCCGTCACCGGGCAGAGGCGGAGACAGCAGAGCGCTCTTCTCAGCTGGTGGAACAGTCGCCGTATCTGTTCGCACGCCTGTCGGAGTCGGATCCCGATCGCGCGTTCTACGCACGCTGAAACTCTTCCTCGGTGTCTCCGACGGCGCAAAGACGGCCAGCGAAGGTGGAGGGTGGCTCGGCCGTTCACCGCGCGGCGGCCGCTCGGTCGTCGGGTCCTTCGATCGTCTCGTGCTCAATCGTCGTAGTAAGCCCGTCGCCACACTCTCCTTCCGTGCCGGTTGCGTTGCTTGCTGATCGAATGACGGCTCCACTATGGCCGGGTTCGTCGGCGAAGGTGCAGTATTGACGTTCAAGTTCTGCAGACCCTCCTGTACGTCGTCCTCACCGTGGGTTCGTGCACGCGGCCGCGTTCGTCCGCCTGTAGGCTTCTCGCCTGGCATTTCGTAAGCCTGCGAGTTAGTGTATGCTGCGGCTGGCGCTGGAAGGTCCGGTAACGCAAGTGCCTTCTCTCCAGGGCTTTGCGGCAGCGCCAGCGCTCCGGGATTCTTCTCCCTTGCTTCGCGCTCCTGCTTCTCCAGCGCCAGATAGTAGACCGAGATCAGCGGGTGGAAGGCATTGATCGGATCATTGCCGAGTTGCACCGCTTCGCTTGATGGCGTGTTCAGCGTGTCCCTACTAGTGGTGGAGTTCCTCCGCTTGTAGAAATCGAAGACTCCGCGCTTGCGCTCACTATCTGGAAGCTGCTGAGCGTTGCGCCGCTCATTGGCACGCACCGCCCGGTGATAGTCATCGGACTCCATGACCTTCGTGAGTTGTGATGTGATGAGATCAGTGGGACCAAAGTCAAACCCGGTCATCTTTTCGACCACTGCCGCATCTAGTGGTAGCTGCAACGGCTTGCGGGAGGGAAGATAGTTGTCTGGCGGGCCGTTGTATCCCTTCGTCATCCACGGATGGCTCATGATCTCCGTCAGCGTTGCGCGCTCCTGAGGGTTAGTGTTCAGCATCCGGGCAATCAAGCCACGACACTCTGTGTAACGTATCAGCCAAACCCTTCATTCCGACGTCAGATACCGTATGTACTCACCAGGGCTAAGCCAAGGCGGATACTCGACATTCCCTCGTTTGATCTTCGCATGCAGCTGGGGCATCGACTGATCGTCAAATGGCACCTTACCGCACACTAAGACATACAGCACGATCCCGAAACTCCACACGTCAACCTCTGGCCCCGTATACGCCTTCGCCTGCAGCAACTCCGGCGCCGCAAAATACAGCGATCCACAGAACGTCTTCAGATGACTTCGCGGGCTGAACAGATTTGACAGCCCGAAGTCAATGATCTTGATATCACCATTCTTGCTAATGAGGATGTTCTCGATCTTCAAGTCACGGTGTACAATGCTATTGCGGTGGCAATAGTCCAGTGCGCTCGAAATCTGGCGTCCGAATTTGCGTGCTTGCTTCTCTTTGAGGCGACCATGGCTAATAATGTAGTCCAGCATCTGCCCGCCGTTGACGTACTCGAACAGCATGTACCAGTGGTAGTTGGTTCTTACTACATCGCGCATGCCGCAGATGTATGGGTGATCGACGAGTGTGACAATGGCGGCCTCGCGCGCCGTGCGGACCTCTTTGGAACGGTCCGCGCGGTCGCGCTCCGCTTGGGTATGGTGCTCGCCGTCGTTGCTCTGTCTGGGCACGATCTTGACGGCGACCTGCTCGCCAGTCTCCTTGTTTCGCGCCAGCTTGACTTTACCCATGCTGCCCGCGCCAATGGTCTTGCCGAGGTCCCAATGACCGGTAGTCGCGTCTATCGTCGTCCTTCGCCGGGGCATGCCACTTGTGGCGGTGGATCGACTCTCTCCCCCAATCGAGGCCGCGCCATTGGCATTCGGCGCCGGTGTCGGCTGGTCGGCATAACGCGATTGCGTGCGCGCGTGTATTGTTGGCTGCCTCATTGAATCTGCTCGTGCCGTGCTGGCACTGTTCCCGGGTCTGTCCTGTGACTCGCTCCTGCGCGACGATGGCGGCCGTGTCAAGTTTGTTTGCTCAAAGTCTTGGCGTGCAACATTTTGCAGGTTGTTGGAAGGGTTGCGGGTGTGGGTTGTCGCCGGCGGAGCTTGTGAGGTCGAAGCAGATCTCCGCGGTGAAGAGGGGGCGGCGGAGCGAGCCGCGGTACTTTGAGCACGCTGGGGTCGGTCGTACTCGGGCGCGGTCGTGTTGTTGTAAGCCTGAGGAGGCTGACGGCGTGAAGGGGTTCGGGGCAGCGAGGCAGGCTGCGTCGCTGCTGACATGATGCGCACGGCGAGAGGCGCTGAGTGAGAGGCGCACAGGGTCCGTTTACTCAGTCACTGGCGGTTGTCGTCAATGTCGCGGGTGGTTGTTGCCTAAGGTCTGCGACGTTTGCATGCAATCCGAGGGTGTTTGCGTTCCAGATTGGCTCCCGTCGGTCGCTCTCAGTTATCAGGCCGCAGTCACCGCCGAGGGGCTGCTCGGGCTGACGCTCAAGCCGCGCAGCTCATGGACATGGAGAGGGTGGTCGCCGGTGCAATAATGATCGCTGTGGCAGCGGCGGCGAGCAAGCGCGTAAGCTGCAGCGCAGTGGGAGTGCCGTGTGTAGTGGATGTTCAAGGAGGAAGGGTCTCGGCTGCCAACACGGATTGGGTGACTTTGGTGCTACCGAGACTTCGTACTGCAAGCTCGAATGACGAGACCGACTCGAGTGGCTGTCGGAGGTTGCTCAGCGCAAACGCTTCACTTCACTCGTAGTGTAAGTAAGGTAGACTGGAGTGGTCACTCCAGAACAAATGTACACGAGCGACAACTCATCGTGATATCCCGCGAGTCGCTCACTTGCGGCTGGCCCCGAGCGCGCCGCTCCATCGTGCATGTTGCAGCGGTATCGAAGTCTCTTGAACCATTAATCGTCGCAGACTACCCTCACGGTCCTATACCAGGTACGACCACGAAAGCTATTACTCATAAGCAGCATACCCATCCACTCAGGTAAGTCTCCCCGGCAATGCCCTCCCCACCCCCAACGGTCCATCTCAGGCATACTGTCCAGAACCCGCAGACTAAGCAATGTCCTCCAAGCGCTCCAGGGCCGCTTTCGAGACCGACCATGGCCCGCCGGCCCACGCCTCCTACGCCCTCTACGGCACACCTTTACCGGCCTACGACCCGGATGTGCGGGACGACGGCAGCTACGTCCCAATATGGAAGCAAGAAGTGACGGATGAGCGCGGGCGGAAACGCTTGCACGGTGCTTTCACGGGAGGATTTAGTGCTGGGTACTTCAATACTGTGGGCTCGAAGGAGGGATGGACACCTTCGACGTTCGTGTCGTCGCGTGCGAATCGCGCAAAGGATGGGAAGACCCAGTCGCTAGGGCAGAGAGCAGAGGAGTTTATGGATGAGGAGGATCTGGCGGAGCAAGCTGAGTCGCAGAAGCTGGAGACGCAGGGAGGGTTTGCCGGGCTGGGTAGTGGGAGCGGAGATGGTGGAGGGAAGGGCATGTTTGCGGATTTGTTCCGGGCTTCGGGGGAGACGATGGGTGTGAAGCTGTTGCAGCGCATGGGCTGGCGGCAAGGGCAGGGTGTAGGTCCAAGAGTGAAGCGGCGGGCTCAGGGCGACGAGAAGGGTGAGGTGCATCTGTTCGCCCCAGACAATGCGCCGATGATCGCCATCAGCCGCACAACAGATCACAAAGGACTTGGTTTCGAGGGTGAAGGCAAGCTAGAAGATCAGACATCGTCTGCTGGACGAGACGATGACGATGAGGACGGACGAGATGCCCGGATTCTGCAAAGCAATCGATCGAAGATGCTCACCAAGCCGAAGAAAGTCAAGACTTCCAGTCTGGGCGTCGGCGTGCTCAATGACACCGGCTCGGACGACGAAGACCCGTACGCCATGGGCCCGCAGATAAGCTACAACCGCATCATAGGTGGTGACAAGAAGAAGAAAAAAGGCGGCATCGTTGCAAGCAACGCTACTCCCAGCGTTACCAAGCCTATCTTCGCCTCCAAAAAGCTCACCCATCGCACCACAACCTCCGCCGGCTTCCGCAAATGCCACGATGGTCGCCTTCCACTTGACGGATTCGTCCTATCCCTCGCGCCCTTGACCATCACGGAAGAAAACAAACACCCGCCTCCCGAGGTACCTCCCGACTGGCACTCAACCAAAGCCTCCGCTACCGGGAGTACCACCACCGACCCCAACACCACCTCCACAGCCGATGCTGCCAAAATCTCCACCCTCAACCCCACAACCCGCGCCGCCCTCCTAGGCGAGCAACCCCTCCCCGGCAAATCAATCTTCGACTACCTCTCCCCCGCCACACGCGCCAAACTCGCCACCGCAACCGGGCGCCCCAATCTCCCCCCCGCCCGCAACGAACGCGCACCCGCAGGCTTCGAAGCGAGCGAAGCGGACTCCAAACGCCGGACCCTCTGGGACCTCGTCCCGGCGCTCGACAAAGAGACAGCGGGGGCTGCGCTGCAGAGGGGCAAGACGGGGTGGATGCCTTATGCCGAGGACGAGGGGAAGCGAGAGCGGTACAGGAGCTTTCTGGAGTTGAGAGCCGGGCTGCGGACGGACTTGCCGGCGCGCGGGGAGGGTTCTGGCATCGAGGCGTGGGGGAGGGAGATGGGGGAGTTTGCGCAGGCGGCTGAGGTTTTCAAGCCTATTTCTGGCTTGATGGCTACGAGGTTCACGAGTTCCTCGGGCGCGCCGAGATTGGCTTCGGATGCGACTGATTCTGCTGCTGCTGCGCAGGTGGATGGAGCGAGGAGTGAGGATCCGGCGGAGAAGGCGGCGAAGATGGGGATGTTTGGGCCTTTGACGCGGTCTAAATTGCCTTTTTGTCCGACGAGGTTGTTATGCAAGCGGTTTAATGTGAGGCCGCCTGCTAATGTGGGGGTGGATCGCGATGAGGGCAGTAGTGGTGGGGCGGACGGAGGTGGGGCTGCGGATAAGAAGTTGGAGATTGTGGGGCAGGCGAGTTTGGATCGGATGATGCGGGAGGCGAATTGGGGGAAGAGGCCGGCGGCGGGGTCGGGAGGGTTCGTGTCGGGTGGAACGGAGGGCGGCAGTGGCGGGGCGGGAGGTGGTGAGGACGACGATGGAGTGAAGAAAGAGAATCAGCTGGGAAAGGAGCAGCTTCCGGCTGAGGTGAGTATGGACACGAATGAGGCGCTTGAGGGGAGGAAGGCGGGCGAGGCGGTTTTCAGGGCTATCTTTGGGGATAGCGAAGAGGAAGAATAAGCAGCATGACGATTAAACCTTCCTGCTCTGGTCGAGGGTAGTACCGTATACCATAGAGCTGCTCATACCCACCCAAACACGATGAGTGTACGTTCGCGAGGTGCGCCATCACGTACTCAGCAGCTGCACATTCTACGGCGACGAGGCATCGACTCAGCGTCTGTCTATTGGGACTTGCACTCGCCGAGTCGCATTCCTATCATGAGACTTAACTTCACTTCCTTCGTCCGCTGCAATAACGATTTCTAGGGTCATCTTCGGAGAAAGCAACGAGACGAGTGACGCACGAGAAGCGGATGGTCCACGCGTCTGGCCAAACATCACCGCATACATGTGCCCTTATCAGACGAGGGTGTGAGCTTCCGACGAAGTCTGCGTACGCGCCTGTCGTCCATCCAACTGTCATCTTGTTTTCTCAAAGAGCAAGGAGCGGTTGTGGAGACTAGATGCACACCAGACGGTACGAACGCTTGCATTCCCTTCCAGTCCTCCAGCCGGTTGTGTAAAGGATCACAAAACCTCACATTATAGTAGATCCCACTTCACAGCCTCCACGGGACTCCTGCCACTTTTGCCGATTTGGACGAGTCTCGCTTCTGCCCGCAAACCCGGCGCTTTGTCAACTCGACGGACGAAGATGAAGTCTGAAAATAATCGCCAAAGCGACGGCAGCTGAGCGACAAGCAGTCCTACCTCGGCAGTAGCTCCCCTGACGAACGAGCTGGTGGGAACGGCTTCCAACTCGCGAAGGACTCTTGACTGAATACCGGGGCACTGTCAAACGACGACCGCGTACAAGAGCGCGAGAGCGCTGCTGCGCTAGGGAGATGGCGTCGGGGCAACCTTGTGGGAAAGACGACATTGCGTTTGTAGAGCGTGTGAATGGCTGGTGGTAGTCATCTCCGCGATACCGCGCCACCCTGACGCTCCATAGGCGACTACCCGCGCTGAGAGACGCGACTAGAGCTGGAGACGTCGTCTTAGTCTTGTGTGGTCTCGCGTCGCTCAGCACGAAAGGCAAGATATACAGACTACGCGGAATACAAGGTTCTCGATGCGAAGAAGCCAAGAACTGGCAAAGCAAAGGCAGATGACGAGCCGCCGGAGGATGAGGAGTTGGTGGATGAAGTCAACATTGACGACCTACCCTCCGACGATGCAGAAGAAAACTTCGTCCGTGCGCTCAAGGAGAGATCAAATGCCGCCGTTCACACCAATCGCAGCCTCAGCTTCGTCGCCAAGGTGGAGAAGGCTTTCGAAGCAGCCCACGCACACAACCATCGCCACCCGCAGCAAGACGACTCACCCTTGGAGGAAGCAGAAGACGACGACGAGACTGTACTACTAGCTAAGCTGTCTAAAGAACAGATGGCCATAGAGAAGGTTGCTCTACTTAGGCGAGAGAGGACTAAGACGAGGGCGTTCGCCGGCGCGCCAGACAGTGCCGTCGCTGGCTTGACCGTGTACGTCTGGGAAACTCACGGCGTCGTCCCGTTGACTTGAAGAGTGATATTACTCACATCTTCTTTGCAAGGCTGTCGGTATCTCCGTAGCATCAAACACAGTCGTGCTCTCGTATCGCTCCCACTGCTCGTATGACGTGAGATACTCACCAGAGAGATCGGGGCTAATCAGTGATACATCTCCTGGCTCTCTACTCACCTCATAATCACGTGGGTGGTTACCAGAGCATCACATCGCTGTGGTGTTCCGGAGATCAGGTATCACGTCGATTGAGAACTGTGAAACTTTTCGAGCCATTGCATTATTCTACCAAAAGTGACCTGCTATGGCAAGCGGTCTCCTCCACACCACCACATCCCCCTCCTGCCGTCGTAGACGTCCACCTTCCCCATTCGACGTGCCCTCCCGCGGAGACGCCATCGTGGTCTCGGTTCCTGCCCAGTGTCAGCTTCAGACCTGGTGAGTGATTCTTGTTAGCACGTACCGCCAGCATCTCCTATCCTCTGCGTACAAACAAGCCCTTCTTGTTGCCGCAAGCAGCACATGTCACCACCTTATGGTGGTGATCTCCGTCACGGTGCTCTGCATAGCGGACGAACGAGCGGAGTATGCCCACCAGACCCCCCGAGCTTGGCATGCCCAGCTCAGCTAGGCGGAGGAGGAAGCAGCAGCAGATGCCCTCGTTTCGACTTCCCAGTAAGGGGATCTCCGTGGTCTTGAGGTCTTGAGGTCTTTCACGGTCACCACGCCTGCTGACTGGCTCATTTCGAACCTGAGCATGAAGCGGAAGTTTTGTGCTTGCCGAAGGCCTGGATATCCGACGTATAACTTTTTCAGCTCGAGAGTCGTGTAGACCTTGACGCTTTTGATGAGGCCGGCTTCTTCTCCGTAGCGTGCGATGAACGCGTCCAGAACATGCGTCCTCATGACGCCGTCGGTGAAGTAGAGAGCGTTCTTTTTGAAGAAGTATGCCAGGTACTCATTTTGTATCTCATGGCAGATGTAAGCCAGAGGCAGGCAAGGGTGGAAGCGGATGAGTGCTGGGGACGTAGATGTCTCGGCAACCTCTTCGGCGCGTACTAGGATGACGTTCGAGGCTGGCACGGTATGTTCGTAGATGTTTTCCCTCACTTCGGGCGGTATGGTGAGTAGGCGTGGCTTCTGTTGCTCGTCGGTCGTAGTGGTAGCGACTTCCATTGTGGCGGCTTCTTGTGGTCAGGGCGTTGTGACGGCTCCTTGTGGCGAGCAACACGATCGTTACTCAGCGTGTTTGTGGTTGTTTATTTGAAGATCTTGGCTGGAGCGACAGAGATCTCCTGGAGAAATTGAGCCTGTGCGTTGCTCCGTCCTCCGGCGCAACCCCGGTCCTAGCATACTACACCTTCCGCCACTTGAGACAATTCTTGACAATGGTCCGTCGACCAGCAGCCTTCGCCATAGCATCATTCTCCTTCGTCTCCGTACCGACCACATCGATCTGGTCGACGCTCTCGCCCTTGAGCCTCGCCAACTCGTCAAGCTCCCCGATCTTCCACCCGCGCAACAACAGCATACACATCGCCGCGGCAATGTACATGAAGCCAGTGAACAGCTGCGTGCCCAAGTAGCTCCCCGTGCCAGCTACAATCTCCAGCGCAATCGGCTCGCTGAACGTACTGGGCAGCACAATGAAGAGCCATACCAAGTTCAAGGCCGACGAGACGTGCTTCAAGCCCACCACCTCAACGGTGACAGGCGCGACGGTTGCCCAGAAGGTGCCGGCGACGGTACCGCCCAAGATGGCGTAGAAGATCAAGACGCCATAGCTACGGGCGAAAGTCCATATCACCAGGGCGAACAGTCCAGAGAAAAAGGTCATCAGACCAGCCATGTTTATGCGGCCGATACTGTCGCTGAAGTAGCCAATGGGCGGACGACCTAATGCTTGACCTAGGTTGAAGAGGGCAGATATGACCGACGCTTGCGCGGCGCTCAATCCGACCGTCCTGGCGTAGTTGGCCAGCGAGAAGATGAGCACGACATAAGCCAGCAAGCTGAAGAATCCGTACATGTTCAGGAGGACGTACTCCGGCCGTTTGAACAGCTTGACGTCGAAAGCGAGCTGGCTGGCGCCGATGATCTTGTTGCGGTCCTTGAGCAGGATGGCACAGATGCTGTTCACGGCCAGAGCAACGATACCCAGAACACGGAAAGCCCAGGCGAGCCCGATGGTCTTTATCATGGCACCGGCGGCAAGGGAGTAGATCAGGCCTCCCAGCCCAGAACCGGAAGTAGCGAAACCGTTGGCTAGGGATCGCTTAGTGGTGAACCATTGCGGGACGATGCCCACGGATCCGACGAAGAGGAAGCCCATGCCGATGCCGAAGCAAATCCCTTGGGAAAGGAACAGCTGCCATATAGCCCAGGCGAACGACGCTCCGATCAAGCTTGCAGTCTCAAACGCAATGCCGATGAATAGGGTAGTCTTGGTGCCGTAGACTCGCGTCGTCCAAGTGGCCACGGGAGACACGAGCAGCGCACACGAGATGGAGAGCGAGCCCACGAAGGCGTACTCGAGAGCGCTTGCCCCGGGGAAGACGTTGTTGGCAAGGTAGTAGGCCAGGAAGACGCCGTAGCTGCTATTCATACCCCATGTATGGCCATTGATCAGGGCACAGCAGACCGTGCAGACCCAGCCATAGCCACCGTTGGGTGGTGGTGGTGGTGGTGGTGGGTTTTCCTTAGACCGCTGGACGGGGTGAGAGTTGGCCTGCGCTTCGGCATCCGGGGAGTGATTCGTGTCGTTGATGAGCTCCTTGTTGCCAGGGCCGAGGACATCCTGGTCTCTTCTGCCCTCCTGCCCGCTAATCTGTTTACTTTCCTTGTCATTGTATACTGCCCTGGACTCGGTCATCGCCACTGCGGGGCCCGGTTGCTGGCTGTAAATGGCTTGTGGACAACAGACTCAACGCTCCAAAGCTGCCAGGATTGATGAGATGGTCAGGAGAACGACCATTGCAGGATGTAGAAGTCATCCTGCTTATAGCGAGTGCCATGGGTGCCGTCTTCCCGATGGTTTTCTCCATTGTGGTTAGGTAATTGCCGCCGCGGTTGTCGAAGGGCGCCGCGTGTGGGCCGACGACCCGGAAAAACATGGGGTTGATGACCGGACGGGAATATGATTTTAATTCCCAATCATCCGTGGGCGACTACAGAATCTGTACCAGTACAGGCAGCTGGAGGAGATGGGAGAGCGCGTCGTGTTGTAGGGCGTGTCGACTGTGTTTCCCACTCTCTATTCACTGGAACACTCTTTCCACGATAGGAAGGCACCGTACACCTATTCACGTCAAGCCTGATCTGCCGCGTCGATCTCGCGCACAGTCGCAGGATACGTCATCAGGATTGAATGCTGGACCGAGGGACAGGTCGTACAGTGACGGTACAGAGGAACAGAGAGGTAGGAAAGACAATCTCGTTCGCTTTCATTCCCCCCTAGCCCTCGAAAGCCCCCCATCCCCACACCTCTCGCGACAATGTCGTCCCGAACGCTCTCCTCCGCCATCAACCGAGTCTCGCAAATCACCCAACAGCTCTCATCCCAAGCGCCCATCCTACAACAACTCCGCCTGGCCTCGACCTCAAGCACCACCTCCTTCAAACTCAATACCGGCGCCTCGATCCCCGCCATCGGCTTCGGCACCTGGCAGGACAAAGAAGCGCAGGAGCCCGCCGTCACGGCCGCGCTGAAATGCGGCTACCGACACATCGACACGGCGCGAATCTACGGCACGGAACCCGCGGTCGGCGCCGCGATCAAGAAAAGCGGCGTGCCACGGGATCAGATCTTCCTGGTGACGAAGCTGTGGAACAACAGCCATGCGCCGGAGGATGTGGAGAGGGCGCTCGACGCTTCGTTGAAGGATTTGGGGACGGATTATGTGGATTTGTATTTGATGCATTGGCCTTCGGCTTTCCAGGCGTCGGAGGAGCTGATGCCTAAGGATGGGAAGGGGAAGTTGGCTGCTGGGGAGACGGATTATGTTGAGACGTATAAGGCTATGGAGGCGTGTTATAAGAGTGGAAAGGCGAAGGCGATTGTATGCTTACTATTGGCCTCATGATCAGTTGATGCTTTTACTGACGGTGGTGAAACAGGGTGTCAGCAATTTTTCAAGGGCCGAGATGGAGAGGCTGCTGAAGGAGACCAGCGTCGTTCCCGCAGCTCACCAGATGGAGTTGTAAGATTGAAGCCATTGCCACTTAGAGAAGTGAGACGCTGACGATACCTACAGACATCCCTACCTCCAGCAACACAGCTTCGACGCATTTCACAAGGAGAATGGCATCCACATCACGCAGTACTCGCCTTTCGGCAACCAGAACCCCATCTACACCAAAGGCGAGAACATGGGCAAGCTGATCGACGACCCGTTGCTGGCGGAAGTCGGGAAGAAGTACGGCAAGACGGGACCGCAGGTCGCTCTTGCGTGGGGCGTTGCGCATGGCAGAAGTGTAAGCATCACATCACGGGCAGAACTTCCCGGTCGACCTGGCACTGACTTTGTGGTTGTCTAGGTCATTCCCAAGAGCAAGACCGAGTCCCGAATCCAGGCGAATTTCGAGGGCGACTTTCACCTTGAGGCCGAGGATGTGAAGAAGATTGATGGGTTGGATAAGAAGATGCGGTTCAATGATCCTTCGAAGCCGTTCAAGTATGCGTTTTACTCGGATTTGGATGGCAAGCAATGAGGGCTGAAGGGGTGATTGGGAGCATATGAGGATCTTGCAGCTGGACAGTCGACATGAGCTACCGAGGACAGGTCTGCTGTTGACGAAGTATAGTCTGTATACATGTACATGTGCTTTACTGTATACCTAAGATACATGTACCTTACATGTACATGTACATCCACACATGGACAGCACGTGATATAAGTCTTGCCCGCGTGAAATAAAGGGTTCACTTTGCGATGTCGTTCCTGACTAGCAGGGATTTCGAGGTTACCACGCGCTACTGTACACGGGAGTGCCCGCTGACAATGGCCTGGACGGGAAGGCGCGCAGCCAGTCGAACCCACCGCCACGTCCAGACGAGCAAACATTATTGGCAGAGTGGAAGCGCCCGGCTTTGCGAAGCGGAATTACTGTAGTCCTCACGAAACGCGATCTTGGCATATCGGAGCCGATCGGACTGGTGCGACCACCGACATTAACGCTCGCATTCCACGGCGTCAGATCACGTCCCGAATCTGACATCCTCGACATTGTTCACTCTCACGCTCGGACGACATCCCTCCTTTTCGTCAGCCACTACCGAAGTGATCGCCCCGGTGCCGAAGGCTAGCCTGTTGTTCTTTCGAGCCCGCGCCATGCCTATCACCACTTCCTCGCTTCCGCGACGCTATTCCTGATCTCGCCGCGGTAACGAACCCCCAATCCGCGGCTGGGCGCTGGACGTTGTGAACTCTGCGGCCTTCGAGAGGAAGCCAATTCATGGCGCACTCGCGGGACTCATCCTTCGCGGACGCTTACTACACCTCCTCTCCGACACGTGAGGATGTGGTGGACGATTATGCGGACCATTCGGGTTACTACGCGCGGGAGCAGCAGCAACCGCAAGCTGTGAGGCCGCAGACGACGCTCGCGCAGATACACATCCCCTCGTTCCGCTCCTTCGCTTCCAGTATACCGGTGCCGTCACCGAAAGCCCGTGAGCGCAAGCCCGCGCCTTTCCAGCTCTCTACGCGTTCACCGAGAGCCGCGTCTTTCTCCCTGGCCGAGAGGGCGTCACCAAGGCTTGCCGAACCCACATCGAGGCCGTTGTCCCTGGACAGCCCATTACTGCCGCAGTCGAACGGGTTGGCGGGTACGGTCTCACCACCGCAGGCGGGGTATGGGAATAGGTATGGACATGGCAGGCCAGGGCAGACCGCACCGTGCTAACATGAAGGCAGGGCTTCCTATCCTGGCCCTACCCGAGCGCATTCCCGAACAGTCTCAATCGACTCTCGCCTGGCAGGAGGTGACTCGCCATCATCGTACAACGAGTCACCGCGATCAAGCATTCCGATCCACACGAAGTATGCGCAAGAGCAGATCATGTCACACGCGCCGAAGCAATCGGTGTCCAGCAGCATGGATCTCAGCGACTACACGTCACCAGAAAAAGGCAGAGAGCGAACATCGATGCACATACCGCAAGCACCTAGTATGACTTTGCAGTACGACGCCGTCAAGCGTACACTCTCGGAAGACTCTTTGGCCTCGGAACCTAGATATGCTCGCGAGCAGAGACCGAAGTTGCCGGGCGGCCGCCTGGGCAGCTTCTTCGGCTGGAAGTCCTCGTCGCAAAGGTCAGGCACGGAGTCGCCGACGACGACTTTCTCGGATCGCTCGTTGTCACCACTGCCCTCACCTCGCCTACTGAAACCGGTTCCTGCCTTGTTAATGGACGGCTCAACCTCGACTGCCCGGCTGACGCCGCCCGGCTTAGACATCAACAAGGCTAATGCCCGAACCTCAGTCTACTTCGACAATCCGGACACCCCGATCTTGCTAGGTACGCCGGACACCAATGCCCACGTGCGAGAGTTGGAAAGGGAGTTGGCGCAAGTTAGCACCGAGTTAGCAGGCTCTATTCGTCGGGAGATGGATCTTGAAGACGAGCTCGATCGTGTACGGGCGGAGATGCCAACATTGCCGGCCACAGAGACAGCTCGCCGCACGAGCGACTACTTTTCAGACTCCGGCACAAGCTCGGTGCGCTACCCAGTCTCGGATCCTGATGCGCGGCTGGAGCAAATGGAGCACAAGCTGCGTAAAGTGGAGCAAGAGAAGGCCCAGATCAAGGTCGAGGTCGCGTCGACGATGCAGGCGGAGCTGGCGCGAAGGAGGGACTTGGAGCAGATGGTGCGGGACTTGGAGGACAACTTGTATAAGCGGGCGCAAGAGGATGAAGAGCGGAATCAAGCTAATGAGCGGATGTTCGAGCTGGAAGCGAGTCTGGACGAAGCTAAGAGGCGTCTGAGTCAAGAGCGGCAAGCGAAGGACAGTTTTGGGGATCTCTACAGCGCGACGAAGTTGGAACTCGAGCAGCATAGAAATGAGCGCGACAATCTGCGAGACGATGTTCTTCCTCAGTTGAGGTCGCGGGTGAAAGGTCTGGAGACCGACGGAGCTGACACCCAAGCGCTGGTGTCGGAGAACACACGTTTACAACAAGAGCTGGCTGTTCTGGCAGAGGAGATGCAGAAGATCCAGGGTACTCCTCGGTTCAGTAGCATTGCCGAGGAAGGCGACTCCTCGCCCGGCAGTCAATGGGGCACCCTTTCGAGGTCAAACTCGCAAGCAAGGACACGTGCTGCACGCGGTGGCTCCGTGACAAGGTCTGGCTCGGTGAAAGAGCGAGCAGAAGGCGGTCGCCACCGTTCCGGGTCGGTCGGTGGTAGCGCGCACCCGGTCTCGACAGAGGGCGTTAAGGAGATCGAAGACCAACGAGATGCCTTGCACAAGGCGCTGAAGCTACTTATCAGCCGTTATGAGAAGCAGCGGAGGGACCACGAGCTGGCTGTGAAGAAGCTCACTAGCGCCAAAGCTCAGGCTGAGCAAGGCACCCCTAGGCGGACTGGGTACTACCGTGAGGTTTCTTTCTTGAAGGAGGAGGTCGTGACATTGCGCAAACGGACCGAAGACGCTCTCGAGCAGAAGTGGGAGTACGAGAAGGGTCTTTCGGGCGTGAAGATGGATCTTGACAGGACTGAGCAGGAGACGAGAGGGTTGAAGGATTTGTTGCAGGAGCATGATGTGTTTGCCTCTGGGCGACGATCACTCTCGAGTACCCACGAAACCGGCAAACGTCCCGAACATCCCGCAACAGATGGTATCGCTCTCAGCGTCTCCGCCGCCGAAGGGCAGCGCGACCACGCGCGTCAAGTCGCAGCAGAATACCGCCACCGCGCCGCTTCCGCCCACCCCAACGATTCCCACGAGCTCCTAAGCAGCGCTCAGCGCATGGACGCCCTCGCCGACGAGCTCGACGAGCAAATGCGCGCCAACGCCCAGCTCCGCCTCCGCCTCGCCTCGGCCGTCGTCAAAGGCGAGCAAGAGCAGAAAGCCTCCACGCACCAGATCGAGGAAATGCAGCTCCGGCTCGCGGGGATGGAAGACAGCGTGCTGGCCGCGCAACAGCACTCGGAGACTGTGCTCACGAACCACGAGTCGGAAGTCCGGCGGATCGAGGAGAGCAGTTCGCCGGCTTTGCTGCAGCGCCTGCGTATTTCCATCCCGGAGGAAAGTAGGAAACTGTCGCCTTCCTCCCCGCTACTCCTCACGCGCTCCCCGAGGATGATGAAGAAGACGCCCACGCTGTCCGAGACTTCGTTGTTGGAGACGAGTCGCACGCAGATTCTCGAGCGGAAGGTGCAGGAGTTGGAGGGCTTGCTCAGGGAGGCGGAGGACGATGTGCAGGTTGTCGTGCAGAGGGTCACGCGGAGTCAGTTGGAGGTTATGGAGTTGCAGACTGAGAGGGACGCGGCGCTGGTGCAGATGCGGAAGTTGCAGGGCTTGTTTGTGGAGGAGAGGGAGAGGGCGGAGGGGTTGTTGGGGAGGTGATGGGGATCGGAGGGGTGATGGTGGAGGGGTGGGTTATATGTGGGATTAGCGGGCTGCATTTGGGTACAGCGATGGGATACATGGGTTGGGAGGTCTCTTGTTCGGCGAAGGGGGCATGGAGCTGTTTGTGCGCGGGTGTATGATTACAGGGCAGGCAACCCTAAGATAGGCAAGGTCCTCGGACACATGTACTCCTGTTGGTTATTGATGGAGCGTGGGTGAGACGCGAACAAGCAGCCGTTACACACACGCTCCTTGTGCAACTACCTCGCTTCCATCCATCACTCTCCGCCATCACCTCTCCACGTGCAGCTGCCTCGACCACTACTGCCACGTTGTGCGCGTGGAACTGTGCACTTCCCCATGCGATTGAGAGATGGGGAGTTGAAGACTACTGACTGCCCGTGCGATCACATGCCAGACCAAGCCCCTAGCGCGGCTTTTAGAGTTAGTTGCTGGTCCGAGGCGACCGATTGGATTGGCGCCCTGATTGAGCGGATGGACCCTTGTCCCTTTGCCGAGCGGGACAATTAATGTGGGGTGGAGTTTCGGTGACCCTGCACCGCTTCTTTCTGGAAGGAGTGACAGTGAGGTTTTGAGGTACAGCTCGCACTCATCCATTCGACTTCCATTCTGCTGCTCTTGCTGTCAGACGAGGAAGAGATGGTGACACGTTGTGTGAGGAGGCCTAAAGCTTGACACAGGGACTGGGCAGGCAGCACCAAGACGCGACTTCTCGGCGTGTTGTTGGGCCTCCACCGCCTTGGGCCCAATCACCGTTTCAACCCCTTTGCCCGTTGCAAGAGGTCGCCAACTACTGCATCACCGTCGCTTCGAGAGAATTGACGGGATCGTCAAGTACATGTAAGCAGAAGGGGTACGCTTCACGACACATGCTCATTGGCAACCCTCACTGACCGAATGCTCACCAGCAGCATTCACTCACCATGGCGTACCAACAGCAACCCCAGCAACAGCAGCAGCAACAGCAGCAGCAGCAGCAGCCAGACAACCGCAACCCCACCACCAACCGCCTCCACCTCAACTTCGGCTTCAACAACCAGCCCAACTTCGCCGCCGAGCAAGGTCGCGCCTTCCCCACCACCCCGTCCACCTTCCCTCAGCCCTTCCCCGACGCTCGCGGCCAGCAGGATGTCTGGGGCACAGGTCAGACGACGAGCGGGATCAACAGCCAGGGATACTTCTACAACAATCCTTCCTTCCAGCAGTACCAGAACCTCCCCTCACCCGCTGGTTCGGCAGCGGGGTTCCGCTCGCCGGGCGGCTTCAACGAGGTGACCAATGGCTTGGCTCACCAGTTCCAGCATCAGAATCTGGGTGCCGGGAATACGCCGAGGTCGGCGAGTCCGTATCAGAGGCAGGCGTCTCCCGCCAATGCACGTCCGCGGACGGGTGGCCAGAGCGGGCAATCTCAGCAGTATGGGAGTTATTTGAGCGCGCCGATGGCTAGTCAGCCGCAGCAGCCGAGCATCTACGATGATGAGCCGCCGACGAAAAATGCGGAGAGGTACTCGACGACGATTACGGAGAAGGTGAAGTTGCAGAAGATGCTTACGCAGGAGTTCTTCAAGGAGAATGTCGAGAGGGCTAAAGCGAGGAATGAGAGGTGAGCCGCAGCTTACGTTCATCCGAGGTCGATCCAGCTGACGTGGTGATTAGGGCCAAAGAGCTGGAAGGCATCATCGGCTCGCGCGAGCTCTCCGATGCTCGCAAGGAGCAGAAGAAGAACAACATGCGCAAGTCCGAAGCCAACTTCCTGCGCTTTCTGCGGACTAGCGAGCGCCAGCAGAACTATAACACGCTCAAGATCATCGGCAAGGGTGCGTTTGGTGAAGTGAGGTTGGTGCAGAGGAAGCACGACGGCAAGATCTACGCGCTGAAGTCGCTGATCAAGGCCGAGATGGTACGATTTGCTCTCGTCACGATGGCGGCCTTTATGCTAGCCTGGCTTGTGTGCTAAACTCATGTTGACAATCAATCACAGCACAAGAAGGACCAGCTGGCACACGTCCGAGCTGAGCGTGACATTCTCGCCAACGCGGATAGTCCGTGGTTGGTCAAGCTGCACACGTCGTTTCAGGACTCGACGTTCTTGTACATGCTCATGGAGTTCTTGCCTGGAGGGGATCTCATGACCATGCTCATCAAGTACGAGATCTTTTCGGAGGATATCACGCGGTTCTATATGGCTGAGATTACGCTCGCTATCGAGGCCGTGCACAAGCTTGGCTTCATACATCGGTATAGCTCGTCTTCTCCAATAGCGTGAGAGTACAGCACACTGACACGTCCGCAGCGACATCAAACCAGACAACATCCTCCTCGACCGCGGCGGACACATCAAGCTCACCGATTTCGGTCTCTCGACCGGCTTCTCAAAAGAGCACTCCGCGTCGTACTACCAGCAACTCATGTCACAGACCCGACCCAAATCCCTCGCGCAGAACCGCCAAAGCGTCTCCATCGACCAAATCCAACTCACAGTCTCCAACCGCAACCAAATCAACACCTGGCGCAAGTCCCGCCGCCAACTCGCCTACTCCACCGTCGGCACCCCGGACTACATCGCCCCCGAAATCTTCAGCGGCAAGGGCTACGACTTCGGCTGCGACTGGTGGTCCCTCGGCACCATCATGTTCGAATGCCTGATCGGCTGGCCCCCCTTCTGCGCCGAGGAGCCCCACGACACGTACCGCAAAATCATCGACTGGCCCCGCCACCTGCACTTCCCCCCCGACCAGCAACTGGGCGAGGACGCGGAGCACTTCGTGCGCAGCCTGGTGTGCGACGCGCACAATCGGGTCGGGCGCGTGCAGGGCGCGCAGGAGCTGAAGATGCATCCGTTCTTCCGCGGGGTGAATTGGGAGAGTTTGCGCAAGATCCGGGCGCCGTTTGAGCCCAAGTTGGCGAGTAACGTCGATACGCAGTACTTTCCCATTGATGAGATCCCGCAGGTGGATAACTCGGCGCAGTTGCGGGCGCAGACGGAGGCGGCGATGGGGGGGGACGAGGCGACGTTGAGTTTGCCGTTTATTGGGTATACTTATAAGCGATTCGATGCTTTTCGGGGGAGTTGATGGGGGAGATGGGGATGTGTTGCGGGGGGTTTGCGTGGGACGCGCGGGATGGGAGAGCGTGCGAATGGGGAACTTCGACGGACGGGTGCGATGGCCGAACGCTTTACGGCCTGCGATGCTTGCTGGGCCTGAAGTAGTTTCATCATGAAGCTACACGGAGTGGCCACTATGAGCTTACTGGAAGGGTGGTGCTATGAAAAGGCGGCCACGAGGGCGGAGTCGGGTGGCATATCTCTGCTGGTACAGTGATTCGCAGTAGCGTAGCAAAGCAAAGCATTTCCCACCGCCACTCGGACACTATCCCATGAGATGGTGGGCTTCCGAATGCAACTCATAATGCCATCATCACCGACCATGTCATAAGACTCCACGCGCCTCGCTAAACCCTTTTCCCCCTTATCCCGAGCCCCAACCCATAACGTCGCCGTAGCACTCCTCGCGGAACCCTGGCTTCCCTTTCACACGCCCGCCCAACGCCATCCAAAAGGTTTCCAAGTCCATTCTTCCAGCTCCATTCTGCCCCGACGCCGGTCCGCGTACCATCTCGCAGACAGAGCCTACTCGCTAGCCATCATCCCTCATCGCGCCTCAAATTGTATCATCCTGTCACACCCACACCGTCAGCAAAGCCCACCTCACTCCATCCCCTTCCCCCCCAACAACGAGGCAAATCAGAAGCGAGTACGTACCTATTCGTCCTCTCCTTGTACAAAACCCTATACCCACACTCCTTGCACCGAATCGGATCCGTTTTTTTCAGCACGACTTTCGAGTCGCAGTCCCCGCATAGGTAGTGGACCGGTCGCGAGGAGTCTTCGAAGGTGTTGGCGCCGGTGATATTGAAGGCGGCGTAGGCTGTTGAGGAGCCTGCTGGGTTGGCGGTGGAGGTGGAGGTGGAGGGGCCTGCGGGGCCTGCGGGATTGATGGTGGAGGGGGGGTTGGAGGTGATGGAGGGTTGGGTTAGGGTTGGGGGGGTGTATTGTTCGCGGGACATTGTTGCGGTTGTGTCGTTGGGGGCGGTGGTGTGAAGGTGGGGTTGGTGGGT